>KI915040.1:10784967-10854420 GCA_000473445.2 Anopheles farauti | reverse complement strand
AACATTTAACAAATTTATGCTCCAAAGACTCGTCTAAGGAGCATACAGGACAAGCTGCTGATGGTGATCGGCCCATGTTTTTCATTAGATAATACTGTTCGTGCAAGATTTTAGTAGAGTTTTATTTGTAAATTCTTTAAGCTGAATGGTTAAATTAATAGCTTAGTTTTAAAGAATCCAATCAAGAATATTCACAAGTAAATGAGTTTCGAGCTGCTTGAAAATATAAGACGCAATTACTAAAAAGGAAAATTTAGTTGAGTTTAAAAAAATAATAACAGCAATGAGTGAATCTTAAATAAAAATAAATAGAAATAAATAGTATTTAGCATTTTTATTCTATTTGTGTATGAAAATAAAACGCTTGTTGTATGAATAAAGAAAATATTTGATGCTAATCTTATACTCATAGGTTAAAAATATGCTTATAGGTTAAAACCAGCGTACGAAAATTAATCACCCCTAGAAATAAAAGCGCCCTCGGGGGCGGCAGTTGCTTCCAAAACAATTTCCACGCCGGTGTTTACAGCCCCAGCGTTAGAATGGCCCCATTCCGGAGCCGGAAAAAGCTTTCCAAGTAACCACGTTCTATCACGACAAAGTAATTCATTCTCTCCCCCTGAAAGGAGGAGCGTGTAGAGTGCGAGCGTTTCCTTTTGGCGTTCGATTTCGGGATTTCTAATTCCAGGCTTGGAAAGGAATCGCACCGTACAGTGCGCAACAGGTGCGCAGGTGGAGCCCGATCTGGCCCCGGTGTCGGCGGGCGATGTGAGTTTTATTTTAGGTACCAAAACGCTCGAGCATTTGTTTGTTCTTCCGCGCGTCATACCGGCGGAAGGTGGCGAACCCTTTTCGCAAATGGTTGTTGCTCCCGTGGCATGCAGGTGCTAATATTATCGGCATGTGATGGGCCCTCCAGCGCTTACGTAACGGGTCGATTAAAGTGTTCGCAAGCACGCACGCACATAGTGTGGAAGGTACACACAAAAAGGCATCACCACCACTCGCCGAACCGGGGCTCCAATCGTGGCAGGATTAGATTATCAAATCTTGTCCGCATGGAACCACTGACGTAAGCAGAACCTGACCGGAACGTGGTGTGGATAAGATCAAAATGTGATAAATTGTTCCCGCCACGGGTGGTAGGAGGTGGAGGTGCATATGCAAACAGTACACCGGGGAGGGGTAGAGCTGGCAAATCGATAAGATAATGTGTGGGGAGGAAATCAAGCTCACTGGTGCCGGGCTGATGGTTGGAAAATCGATATCGGACACCACCGGGCGGATGCTTTGAAACGTCACATGATTCGACCCCGAAACGCAGGCCGGGTCGAACAACTTCCCCCCCCTCCCTTCCCCTCCCCAATCCCATGCAGGACAGCCGTGCCCGAAGCGTCCGGCCGGTCTGCCCGGCAAGGCAGGGGATGAAATTATCGATTTTCCCCGGCACCGGTGCTTCCGACGGAAATGCGCCAGCGCTTTCCCGATTGACGTCATTTCATTCATAAAATTTTTACGCCCAAGGCGACACCGGGTCTGGGTTCGAGTGTGGTGTGGGGTGTGAAGACAGGAAGGGCAACAAGGGGAGGGTATGGCAAAGGAAATCGACCGCTTCTGCTTCGGGGAATGTAGTGTATCCGTCGAGGTAGGGTGGAGGACACCCGGGATGGTACGAAGTGCGCATGAGTACGCTATCCGTTCGCTGCTGGAGTGTGAGTGGGGTCAGCGGAACTAGGAGTAGGCTTTCGTGGAAAGGATGCCTCAGCAGTGCTGCCAGCTGGGGCGTGGCTGAGGCAACTCCACTCCGTGGTGTATTCTGCCCATAAGGGAAACGACATTTAATCGCTTATTTAAGTGAGTTTCTTTAATTACAATATTGAAGAAGCCTTCCATTTGAATGCATAGTGTCAAACAGAAGCTTTTAATGTAATTTTGTGAGATGAGCGTCGTTAGAAACATCTTTGACCTTGACTGAAGAAGGCTTCTTCCTCGGAACGGCTGGCAACCGGGCGACACAAGAAGCAACAAGCTCGCCAGCCAACGGTTGCTACGTTCGTAAAGAATTTCATTCATAATTTCGAATCCTATTCCCCTGCAGGTGGGTTATGTGCACTTCGTATCTTTTGCAAACAGTCTTCTACGGTTGTGGTGGTAAGGTTTGGGACAAAGGGAAACGATATGAGACACAATACAGACACACACACACACACACACATCGTGTGTGGAGACTTATGTTGCCTCGTTTCACTGTATTGTGACAAGGTATTGGTTTCCGCCAAGGGGAAAATGCTGAAAGTGTGCTTCTCGTTATTTCCAAAAAAAAAAACTTCCCCGTTTTCTCCTCGAAGGAAAACGGCAAACGTTGGTGTGGTAAATGGAGCTTTTAAAGTGTATTAGAAAAAAAAACAGGTATCACACAGCTCGCTCGATCTCGTGCGTAGGTGGAAAGAACAGCAATATTTCGGATGAAAAATTATCAATTCACAGGACGTTCGTTGCCGTTTCCGCGGCAAACGGTCACGGGTTGTACGTTTGGGAGAATTTGAATAACCATCGGAATGAATCAATGCGATTGTTCTGCTCAGTGGGTTTCCGTCCTTTTAAAAAGCGGACAAACGTTTGCACGCCCTTTCGGACAGGGTTAACTCCCCGTGGAAGTCCTTTGGGCTTGTTTTTGCTCGGGAAAAGGCGCGTAGGTGGTCTCAGGACCAGCGCCTACTGTTGCCTTTCAAGCAAGCTAGAACGCTTCGCATGGACGAAGCCTGCGGGTCTTCGAACGGGGTTGACAATTTTACAGTCAATGGAAATTTTACACACTCCACCGGATACGTTGTTATCATTGTAAACAAGCGTATCGATGGTGTTCGGGTGGGACGATAGCAACCCTCTCATTCGCAAGACATCATGCCGAATTCGAGGCAAAAAATCTAACGAACCATGTGTAGGCAGCGTGTGCGGGAAAAACGTTTCTAGAATCAAAGCTGGCGTACAGATTTCATAACGCTTCGAAGTATCATGTTGAATTTAGTACTCGGTTGGAGTGGCAAAAACTGTTTCCCGCTACAAAAAAATCGATCATAGTGCTGTAACTCCACCACATGGTACTATGAAAACAATTCCACGGTAAAGGCATTTGCGCCGCTTGGGTGTTCCGTCTGGGCCATTTCGCTACCGGCGGTCCGTCTGGTCGTTATTGACTTTTACAATTTTTTATTTCGGCCGCCCGTCTAGCCGCTATCGGCCCGTGTAGGTAGCGGTGCTTGGCCGAGCGGAAAAACCAACCGTCTGCACCGTCGGTAGTAATTAAAAATGCACAATGCACAAACTTCTGCATACGCTCGCATTGCGGTAGGGCAAGTGATGCAGATGTATGTGGGCATGGCTTTTGATGGTCGAAGTTTTGGACGTCCCCACATGTTTTGATCGTTTGAAAATAGTGTGCCCAGCGGTGAGTTGCCGTCTGGTGCAACATCTAGTGGGTTTGAGACCTCCCAGCAACGTGGATGAGTAAGGTTCTAGAAATAGGTCGTGTTGTTTTGAGTCTGCATTTCCATGAGTTTGGGTTTGGGTTTGTCTAGACGAATCGCTTGAGTTTTTAAAGTCATCTCGAGGACCCGTCTCGAAAAAGTAGGTCAAAATGCGGAGCAGTAGCTCAAAAAACTCTTTCGAGCCTTTCGAAATAGAATGTACTAAAAAAATAATTTCATTATAGCGTTATTTTTTTATTAAATGTATTAAAATTTTATTAAATGTTAAAATCTATTAAAGTTGGGTTGAATGATTTCCAATCAAATGGTTCAAGGTACAGTGGAAAATATCCATAGATGGATGACTTACACTACATTTAGCTGATATCAAGGAAAGAGAGATAGAAATAGCTCATCGTGATGGAGAAAATGTTTTACTTAAAGCCTCCGAATAAGAACAATTCTTTAGATGTTAAAAATTAATTATCAAAGGAAAGTTTCTTTACTTTGTTGTATTTCTGTAAAATCCTGATGAGGAAATAATCATTTCAATTTTCTACATGTTAATGATTGTAAAAAATTGAAATGTTTCTCTTTTAATTAAAATAAGAGTTTCAGGAGATTTCCAAGAATATTTTCAAGGTTTACGAATTTTATGTCCTTTTCTTATTCAAAGCAAATAACATTCATGTTAATATTAATATCTTATGAATGACGTCATGATAATATTAAATCCCAGAAAACTTGTTTTTTCTCTGAGGAATTTTATACACGAATACACATAATTTTTTATGACTTTTTAAATAAAATCAAGTCACCATTCCAGAAACAAAATCATCTTGAAGTTATACCATGAAGTTGTTTTTCCTTCGAACGAATTCGCTGCTAATTTCAAACCTTGGAAGAAGCGACCCGTCGGCTGGTTGGCCACATCGCCCTTAATCCGGACGGATAATTAATTGGTCCTTTTTATGCGGCCTGTTATGACATCCCTATGAGCGTCGGGGCCGTAACTGGAGACATTCGCGTCCTCAAACGCTGGCCCGGTATGAAAGAATTAAAAAATAAATCCTATTATATTTCACACTTGCATACACACATATGCGCGCATCATTCGATTACGCGCGGGGCGCGCATCAGTCGTGGACGGCGCATCATAAATTAGTGTTGTTTTCATTTCGCGCATAGTCAACCGAACGGAGAGAGAGAGGGTGCGAGAAAGGGAAAACTGAGACACACACACGCTCACTCGGCAAACCGAGGATGAAATTATGGTAGTCAAGACAACGAACACTCGAAACAGAAGAACAGAAAAAAACCCTGGCAACCTCGGAAGATGAAGTACCCGCAGGTTCAACGGGCATCCGTGAACGATCCCGAAGATGAAAGGGAAAACGGTTGGGCGCTGTGTGCGTGAACGTGCCCGTGTCCGTGCCCGTCCATGACAGATGCCTTTATCGCACATAAATTTACTACCGATGCTTTCCCGCCACTATTGTGCCGCTGGTGTGGCATGTGACACGCGGTGTCACGAGTTTATTATTGCGTCGATCCTACCCGCGGTACGGACGCGATCTGCCGCGATTAGAATGGTGCCAACGGGAGCCATATTTTAAAGGATTTTGTTTTGTTGTTTGAAATCTCTAAATTCTGAACTGGAGCGGCCTGACCCACCCGGCCACACCAGAGGTGGAGGGATAAGCGCTGGGAACCGACCTCGCCTCGGCCCGGAGCCGATCGTCGATCAACCCGGGTGCGACAGCCGGTGGAGTTGCCGGTTGTCTATACTTTTGTGAAATTTATTTGCTACACAACCGCTATCAAAGCCGCCAAACAATCGTCCTGCGGGGAAGGTTTGTGTGACCCAAGCTCCCTCACACCGCCATTGTTTGGCAACGCGCGTGCCTGACATTTGGCCACCGTTTTGGGGTGAGAAACGTGGGGGCCCCACCGGAGGATGGGCCGGGACAAGTTATGGGCCGATTATTGGTTTTAATCGTTCCATTTCGCTCGCCACTAATTACAGCGGCCTTCGCGGACCATTTCCTCAAACTTTGGGCCACTGATTTACAGGGTGCGCGGTATAAATAGGACGTTATTTTATTTATTTATTGCATGGGCAAGCTCTGGGGAATTTTTTGAAGATCTTTAAAGAAGCTAGATTAAAAAAGTTAACTCTAATCAAAAAACAGAAGATCGTGTCGTTGTTTCATGTAACACCTTCACTTCAAACGGTGAGGAACATGACAGCATCGTGCACAAGAGAGCGAATGAGAGAAGGAGAGAGAGAGTTGCGACTGAATACGGGAGCATAAATTGTGACTACACATGCTAAATCATTTTCTCGATCATGGTCGCGTTTTGGAAAATCGGGGAAACCCATTTCGTGGTTTGTTTATTGCTTTTCACCCTGGTGTGGCTGGCGAAACGTTAATAATCCAACACGGTGCGGTCGTAAATCTTTCCGAACTCGCATAACAATTAGAGCAATTTGGGTACGTCAAGATATATCTTTTTTTTCGTATTTAGTAGTTGTGGTTTGTCGTCAATGTATGAAACATTATTTACGCTCCATCTCACCTCTGTGCTGTACTGTAGTAAACCGTTTCGATAGGAAAAGCGATTCGTCCTTACCTGCAACGAAAAAGGGGAAAACAGAAGTAGACATTCAGATGTTGGTTTCAAAATAAACCGGGATGAAATATATGCACGATAAATGATATTAATTATGTTGCGTTTAAAATCATTGCCTAATTTAACTGCAGCCAGCACCCTAAAACCGCACAAACGCAAACCTATGGGAGCGTCTTTCCCTTGTTGCGATGCGCCGTCCCAAAAATTTGGTAGCTTTCATCGTTGCGCGTCATCCGTTACAGAAAATTAACAATTTCACACATTAAAATCTCTTAATTAAATAACGCCCGGCGTGATCCGTTTCGGGTGTGTGGAGCGCGAGGCAGTGGTTGGAGAGGGCAGTCGGTGAACCTATTTCTGTATGCTTTGACTCGAGACAGTGTTGTTGCGCCACACGAAACGATCGCACCGTTTGGGCTTCGCCAACCCTCGCTCATACAATACGACGATCGTTCTCGGCGGGCCCTTTAAGAGAACGTTGGTGGAAAATGCACCACCAGCGGTGGTTTTCACGTTTCTCCCTCAGCCCTGGTGATAGACGTGTCAATTACGGTGGTCTCACTGTAGCAGAAGAATTTCCACTCCCGCTCCTCGACACGCATAGAAACACTTTCATCAACCCTCGTTCTGTGCGCCCGTTGCAGCTGTGGAAAATTTTAATTTTTACCACCATCTTCCATCGCGCGCACTATCGGTTTTGGGGTTTTTCACAGATTCCCATTTTTCCGCACCGCGAGTAGCGTAGTGGCGCGTGCCGGTCTCGCGCGGTCGCGATCGATGCAACGGAACTCGAACCTGACGCACTGACAGCGACCTGTCAGTTGCTTGACATACGAGCGGGAAAGAAATCATCACTGACACCACTGGCTCAGGTCCCTCTCCCTAGCAGTCCTTGCGCGGGGCAGGGAAGGCGGACGCGAGAGTTGGAAACGATCTCATAAATGTCAATCAAGCGGCTCGCTCTCGGTCTACTTTCTGTTCTGCCTTCGCTGTATCGCTTTGCTGTTTGGTGTTTTTGTTTCGCTTGGCTATTTGATACTAAAATCTGTGCACGATCAAGCAGGAAATCGTTAAGTGATGTCCATTTGCTTGAAGGAGAAAAATAATTAAAGAATTGTCAAAATTTTATGATGAGTATATTTTAATCCATTGGAAAACGTTTTACCATTTCACAACAGCCATACACAGCTAATGTTCTACTTTAAGGTTAAATCTTGAGATTAAGATGCACGCTAAAAGTAATTCCTAACCTGATCATATTTTTTTCAATAAATTTCAATCAATTCAAACTTTGAGGTTTTCTAACTATTTTGATTATAGCATGTTTTCATAGGTATTTATAAAAATTTACAAAAAAAAAAGTTTACCAGCCAAACTTCAAACCAAAATTTGATTTTAATACATTTATTCTATTCGGTACTCAAATTTTGATATTTATGTATAAATTTTCATGAAGTAAGTTAATTCCAACAATGTATGTGTTATTACTCATATTCACACAGATCTACAGATCTTCTCAGAAAACCTATGATGACCAACGAGCAATGAAAAAGTTTTCCTAACCTCAGAGCTCCTCTTGGAAAGTGCAGCACGCCGCTACAAACTGTACGCCGAACTGCTTCCATTAAATGAAACGAGTAAAAGCGAACATTAAACAAAAGCCACTCACGTCGAGCAGCTCAGGTGAAATACGCCTTTTCTCGCCGCTCAAAGATAAATGCAAAACACGATTGCGCGTCAACCGTGATTTTTGCCCACCGCAACCCGAACGTACTAATAATTTTTCATTTCCTCATCTCAACGAACCGTTCCCCAGGGCCCGTCCCGGCCGTCATCACTTGCCACTCGATGCCGGCTAGGGGGACGCAACCGAAGCGTCGTCTCTCAGCTGGCCGTGTAATAAATTTCTAAAATTAAATGATTTTCTAATTTTAGTCATCACCGTTCCACCAAAAAAAAAGGCAGCGAGACCGTCGAGATAGGTGTTGTCGCGTGTGTGTCGTCGTGCAACCATCGTGTGTCTACGGAGGGCGCAGAAAGTGGCCCAAGCATGGTTTGGATCCGCGAAGATTGATCAATTTATAGGTATTAGATGGAGCGAGCGACTTTGTAACAATCGCACGCACGATACACCTGAAGTACGGCTGTGCATGTTCAACAAAATTATGATCCTCCGATCAGCAAATGAGCGTAATCCAAAACCCTTTCATCTTTACGTACGCTTAAATCTCAATTTACAATCCCATTTCGCACCCGTCAAACATGGTCCGTGTATATGGCGAGTGTGTAAATAAGTGAGCGGTCCATCAAGCGTGCGACAAGTGCCAGTGGAAGGACCCGTTTTGTTCCCATACAGGCACCCGAACGCGACGGTGAAGCCGGCACTCGTCGTGCTGGTTGAAGCCGCACTTGTTGATCCGTACGCATTTCGCGCAAGATTAATGTCCCGCAACACTTGTTGATTTTCATTGAGTGCAGCAAGAAGTTTCGGCGCGATTCGCGTGCCGATTGTACGCCGTGGTGTCAGCACAACATTGTGAGTTATTTTTATGTGTGCACATAACTGCGCTTCATGTTTCAAGCGGTACATGAGGAGTTAAACAAAATAAAACGCTTCAACACATCCTTGCTGGTTGTTTGATCTTCTAGCTTTGCCGGGTGGTTTGCTGGGACCAACTTCTAAATTTCATCTACTTGTTTCCCGCACAAATAAGCAGCGACGGGGTGGATAAGCGCCTCCATTAATATCCGAACGGGGATTAGAGTTTTATATCATTTTAAAAGCGGTTTTTCGCTGATTTATTTCACCGCACACGGAACGCCAGTTTTCACGAGGATTCAATTTGTCAGCATAACTCACGCGGCTGCTGGGCCCGTTTCGGTTCGTGAGCACATAAAATGTTATTTATTCGACTGATCCGCTTCACCTTTCAACCGCGCTGCACCACCAATGAGTCATTCACGGGTCGCGGCGTTGCGATGGGGGGAAAACAAAAATAAGGCGCTAAATTCCACAATTCACAACCGTCCGGACGTGTTTGGCCACTGTGTCGTGGCGGTGTTTCCATCGCTTCCTGCTCGCGCGCCGGGGGAGCGGTGGTCCGATCGGCTGTGGATAGTATTTTTATCGCCTCAAAAATTAAATTAAAAAAAAACATCAAATTTCACCTCTATTTTCGGCCAATATTTATAAACAACGGCTCACACGTTGCGGCACGTGCGGCAGGGCGTACCGTACCACGACGTCATACGGATGAGTCGGCCAAATTAAACCAGATGATTATGGAGTACGCGAAGGAATGCACGGGGTGTTGCGGAGTTTTTTTCGGAGGGATGGAAGGGGTAAACGTCACGATCGCCAAAAAAAAAAACGCCACCATTGGAACACGATCAAAAATATCCAACTTCCGATCTAATTTTGGTAATTTCACCAGTACTACATTACTTTGCCGTTCCACCTGCAACCTGTTGCAGGCACCACCGCAACCTCCCGCGGATTTCGCGGATGATTAATTCGAAAATAATAGACGCCACCGGTCACGGTCACGGTGACGAAAGCCGACCGGCTGACATTTTGGTCGGTGCTTGATTTTAGTTTTTTTTGTTTTCTTTTCGATCGGCTCCATCGCAGCCAAATTTTGGCATCGATGTATTGCTCGCTGTCACTTCCCTAATTATAGCGCGATGATGCTCCTCGGAGAGCGTCTCGGGCTGGCGGTTCCCGGTTCGAGCTTGGCAGCGTCACGGCACGGCACACCGCGAGTTAAATAAACGAACTAACCATCCCGTCCCGTTCCCGTAACTGTGACGTCGGTTCGGCTGCCAATCCCGATTGCGCAATAGTTTATTAACAACGCCGAGAATGCGAGAGCGTGTACGTGTGCGTGTGTGTGTGTGTTTACGACTTTCCGTGCCGAACAATCAACATCACCCAAGCAACCTGCTTCCGAGAGTTCCAAATGGAGTCCGATTCGCGGTGTCCATTTTTGGGGAGTTCTGGCCGCGGAGACGCGCGCCAGTGTATTTTTGGACCGAAACCTGGCAGACGTAGCGAACTGGCTCGGAGGAAGTGGCTCTGGGTGTGTTGGTAATTAGCAATCTTCGTTTGCGATCGTGGACTCCGCGCGCAAGGCGGGCCGTACAGGCGGACAAGGGAACGTTGTTTGTGTTTTGCAAATCCCTATTTTCAGGGTTAAAAATAAGTCGCTTCCATCATATGATCGACATCTGTAAACACATCGTGCCGGTAGCGCGTGTGTTTGTATGTGACGTTTTGGAGCAGCGTCGGAATCGAACCGCTTTCCCGGAGGTATGTCCAACGGGTGATTCACACCGCAGGGAAAAGCATGCTGCAGAAAACCGAGGCAAAAATAGCGCTTGCTACATTGGCGGCCATTGCGAACAAACAGGTGATGGGAAGGGACTGAAACTGAAAAAAACCCGAACTGCAGCCCGCGGTAAACAGCACATAAAACTGCGTGTCTGCACGTGGACACGAATGAAGTAGCGCAAACTGACCGCATCCAGTGGCGGGATAAACATAGAATGTACACCACGGCCGTAACAGCGGCTTGGTGCCGGACCGCCGTCTAGTGCGTTGACTGATGACATCAAAACAACTGTCAAATGGTGATAAATGAGTGTTTCGGTTTCCGAAACTTTCCAAGGTTCTCCGTGCTGGCTGCTCCCGTTCTGAGTCGGTTGGTCAGCGTACCTCGCCCGTCGATTGATGAACCGATAGCGGACGCAGGCGGACGATGGTATCGATGGTTCGGATTGTCCGGTCGCCTGTTGAGCGCTCCGGTAACAGACACGCCCGCTGTGGGATGAGTGACACCGACGACGACGAGTAGCAGCACCACGCCACACCCGCACCAATGCGGACAGTAAAAAGTCCTATTTTTGACATACTAATTATACCTGATCGGGCCCCATTTTCGGACGGACGGGAGTTGCGGCCACGGAAAGTTATTGCCACTCGCCGGCTCGCGAAACGGTGCGGATTCCCAATTGCAAGTTTCGTTTCGCACCGGTTCGTCCCGATTATGGTGCTGTCACGTGCGCGGGAGGGTGCCATATTGCGGCAATTAGTCGGATCCGGGGTCGCTGGTCCTGCCCTGGACTAGCAGGCCTGGACGACGTTTATGAAGTGTCAAACTATCGAGCATCTATAAAGAGTTCGTTAGGAGCTGCTTAGGGGCTGCGAATCGCTAAAGCTTAGTGGCATCACGAGTCGGTGATGGTGGTTGATATTGTCTGGGCGGATCGCAAATGATCGCCCCGAGGAGCATTTTTCTGATGGCTTTACGAATGAGGTCAACGGTCATCGGGCGGGGCGTGATATATTGGTGCGATTCGCAGTGAAGGGTGGTTGTGAAAATGAAATGAATGTAGATGAAAGTGTATTAAGTGTATTCATAGCTACCATATTGCTATAAGATGCGTGTTATGTGAGGCGAGCAATTGTTATAAGAGTTTAGGCATATTTCAAGATTTTTTTGCTTAACATTTGTCAACCAAGCTGTTGGATAAAATGAATTCAGTATAACAAAAAGTATAAATGAGTGGCCTTACTCAGAATCTAATATATTTTGTTTGTTTATGTGTAGTAGTTTTGTTTATTCTTTTAATCTAATAATTTATTTCTAGCTCTAAGCCTTTTTTCTGTCTCTTAAGACCGTGTTTTGTCTTCAGCATTTTAATTTGAGCCAAATTAACAACGACCATTCAAAATAATGCCGAATGGGAATGTCAAAGTTTGGAAATTAAAGAAATATGTTGAAAAAACTCTCCTTCAGAGAATTTTTAATCGTATTCGGATTATATCGCTTATATGGACTCAAAATGAAAAATTATGCTCTTGAAGGTAATGATCTCACCTTTGATCGAGAAAATGGTCGTGCTAAGGATTGTTTTATTACATTATTGTCACAGAATTACAATTATGCTCAAAGTATGTAAAATTTGTAAAAAAAAAGAAACCTAAACTTCCAACAAAACTTGTCCAGCCAACAACATGTTTGAAAACAAAAATTGAAAGAAACCCTCTTCGAGTACAGTATTTATCAAACCAAACGCAAGCCACATGTGGTAAAAGTTTCCCCATCCTCTTTCTGTACCCCTCCGCGTTGCTGCTATCGGTTCCATTAGGAGTTTTGCATGCATTTTTGCACAACCCTTTCAGCGACCAGCGTTAGACACCCGTGCGGCCTTAACAGTACACGGTTGACACGCGTGGCAATGATCATAAATTTCGATCCATGCCCGATTTGTCAGCGAAACGGCTTACCGGCGAGCGCTGTTGTTCCGTTCCTGGCGACGATAGATGGTTGAATTTATTTTAACGACTTTCGGGTGGTTAGAACGCGTACGCGTGCGTTTCACTCATGTGACGCAGCTAGCACGATGTGGCCGAGCGTGCGGGTGATGTTTGGAGTCGGCTTACGGGATGCTGTTACCCGGTGTCCATGCGAAACCACGGCGGGTTGACAGGACGAACAGCTTGTCGCTGTCATTAGCGCTGGTCATTTGCTTATGTCGCACACGACTTTCCTTCCGCTTTTGGGGAGATGAAGCCAGCTACGGCCTTAATGTTGCTTCATTTTTACCATGCCAGATTAGCTGGAACCGGGAGCCGGTATTAGAATGGAGCGTAATTTTTATTATTAGCCTTTTATTCATCGCACAAGAAAATAGCTTATCGGTAGGGGAAAAAATATAACAGAAAAAAAAAAACAATATCGGTAATGCCCATTGAACCGAGGGTTCAGGTAAGTGGCCCGGCTGCTGTTGGGTACCGGAAAGACCAACCCAACGTACGATCGTTGGCGACGGGCCGGCGTCGTCTTACATCCTCGGCAAACCGTTTGCGGTGGTTGCGCAGTGATTTATGGATGCGCACGACCGTTCTTGGAGACACTTACCGTGCCGTGCCAATACAGCGCTGCATCATCGCAGGCTCCCCTTCGGCGAGGATGCGGTGCGGTGTGTACTTTCGAAATATTGTCCCCATTTTCATCGCCAACCCTGATCCGGCACCCTGCTGGGACGATGGGGCAACTGCACTTTAACCGTAGCTTATGGTACGCGCCCAGGACGCTCCCTGTTTCTTTGCTTTTTTTTTCGCGGTATGTACCGGACGGATGTCACGCCGGCAGTAGTGGGTGCCAGCTTCGTTGGCAGCTTCATTTGGTTGACTAATTAATGCACCAGCCGCCACCAGTTAGAACAACAGATGAACGGTGGAATATATATAACGCTGCACGGAGTCGTATGGAGTGGCATTCGAGGGCGTGAATTTGGGCGACCGCATCGTGGCGGCAACGGGGACTCTGGGATTTGGCTATAAAAAGTGATCGAGCCGGAAGCAGTTCGACCTAGAATCGCTTCATCACAACCTGGCTGCGAACCACTCGCGGCAACGATCAACGTTCTTGGAGCGCTAATTAACGTGCACCGTGGCTTCTGCAGTATGTCGCAGCGAATGATCGACAGTTTATGTGGTCTGGCAGTGTGCGGGAGCGCCCATGGCTGTGATAGCCCTGGGGGTGATAGCGATGAAATGATTCAGTACAAATCAACCACATGACGCCGCGTTGCGCTGGAATTGATTCTATCGCTGCGCTACCGAAACCTTGAGCTCGGTCCCGTTCACCGGGGAATCCATTAATCATAATTAATTGTCATTCGAAGAGCAAACGATCAGTGCTAACGAAATAAGCGAGAGAGCAGTTAAGGGATAGCGCGGAAACCGGTCAGCTAGTGCGCGGTTTCGAAGGCAATGGAAGCTTATTGATCGTCCGTTTCCACTCATCAACGATTATGCTTAGTTGATCGGGCGATATATAATGCGCGGCCAGATGGTTTGATTATTGTTGTTTAAGAGTTTTCGTAGTTTGCTTTTAGTTATTTTTACTTAAAATTTTGTTTCATAGGAGAAAAATTACTTCCAATATGTGCACATAACAGTTCCAATCTAACATCCTAACTCAAAAAAAGTCTCAAACAATGATAGCAGAAACTTTAGTTATAACGAAAATTAGAATAATAATTAAAATAGTAGTTAAGGTTGAAATCTTAAATAATCAAACATAATCTGTAAAAAGTTGTGTTTGTTTTTAAAATGTTCTTTAATTTTTATAAATATGTCACAATACAATAAGTCCTCAAAAATGTTGAAAAATACACAATTCAGACAAATATAATGACACGACAGACATTTTGTGCTAAAAAGACTGCCAAATTGAAACCAACAAATTATATTTTAAAACACGAACACTATCGTTTGTCCAAAAATAAGAAAAAAATCTAGATATATGCCAAACTATTTAATATACATCATAATCATACTAATACGAGAAACTAATATAATTTGCAAAAAATACTGCACGATGTTCCGCATTTAAACAATATAAAAATGTTTGTATACAAAATCAAAGATGCACCATTTTTTTATTTTAAGCACACATGTTAATTTTACTATAATTCCTATGGAGAATTTCAGTCAGACAATTTCAGGCAGATAATTTCAGGCAGAAGAACATTGAACCATTCTGAGGTATTAATTTCCTAACAGAAGCCGGATGCTTCGGTCGAACACTTCTAATTGATTTGTTTCACTCTATCGAACCGTAGATTCTTTACATAAGAACAACACATCAGCCACGGCCTTGCACGGGCAGCAGATGATTTAAAAGCTCACTGATTTATGCCGCTTCTATCGCCCACCTAAGCCACCGATAGCGCCGAGCATCGTACAGATGAAGCTAAATACCTCACGATCCAACTCAATCAGAATCGGAAAGCTTTCGCTTTCGGGGTTCCCCAAGAAAGGAGCCTTGCATAAGCAATAGGTTTAAAATCGATCGGCGGCCGCGCAACCGAGCACCCATTAGTCGTGCCGTTCTTATCAAAAAAACCGCATGCCGGGCACGCAAGGATTTTAACGGAGGGAAGTTCGGCAACGCAAGTGGTTCAAAGATTTTTGTTTCTTTTTTTATACCAAAACTACCACCCTGGGAAAGGCACCGTGGAATGCATTAAAATGCCAACGCTCCAGATCCGTTTAGCGCTGGAAAATGGTGCTCCCAAAATGATCGTGGTGCTGCGCTTACAGATAAATGCTTACTGGCATTTGGCGGCCGGTGATGGTGACTTTACTCGGTCGCATTTGTCATATCTGGTCGCCGGTCGGTGTGGCTTCTTTCGGTTCAAGTTCGGCGCTGCCGGACAGGCGAAAGCGAAGTTGGCGGTTTGGGGTGGCGTTTTAATTATTCAAATGTGTTTGCACACGAGCGCGCGCAGACGTCCTTTCTCCGTGCGCCGTGCTCATGATGCAGTCGCTTAAGATAAGTGGCGTTCGTGCACCGGACACGACACACGCTCGACTGGTTTCTGCTCAGGTGTTTTGAAACGATAACAGAGCGACAGATTGAGGGGAAGAGGGAGAGAGAGAGAGGGAAAGTGTAATGCGAGTGAGAAAGTGTGTGCTAAAATCTGTTAGGAAAGCTAAGTTCTCACTTTGCCCGGGATGGGTGCGTGCAGTGCGCCATTAGTGTCAGGTATCACTTCGGTTAGTGATACGATGCTCTCAAAGGCAGCTGATGCAAGCAGCACTCCGAGGAAGGCCTATAATATGGACATCTAAAACGAAACGTAAATGGTCCCGTTTTTTTCCTGCTGATTAATATTAAAGCTATGGAAGTGCTGCTGAACACGTCCTTAAAAATTAGTTTTATTTTGACCTTACGATTAATTTAACCGAACTTATTAAAATACTCTCAACCAGGCTTCGATTCACGATTCGCACTACAAACAGCTGTCCCAAACAACCTTTTCCACTCGAAGGTGGTGAGGCAGTCGAAGTTTTAGCACCGTCACCTTGCAAGCCGACCGCATTTGCATCCGTTCGACCGCCGGTTCGCTACTTTCCAAGGTGCAGCTGGTCGTAAAAAAAAACGCTCGTTCAAGATTGCGTCCCGAAACGCGACGGGAAGGAACGGGAAAGAGCTAGCGCAAATGTTTATGCCGTTTTCACGGTGAGCTTGCGAAGTTTACGATGCGTTCGTGCCACAAGGCCCCCTTTCCTCCCCTTGCCGGTAGTTTTATAGCCCGCAACGGAGCACACTAGTAAAAGTGTTGCACCGTATTTCGATTTGCGCGTTTGGCCATAATTGCTGCAAGATTTAAAACCCAATCTCTATGGACGGCGAGCCGTGAGAAAAGCCGGTGGTCACAACGAGGTGGTTTAGATAAACATGTGTACAGGATATTTGGTTTGTATCGGTTTTCGAGACGGCACTGGATGGTACGCTGGGGACGAGGTAACCGTCCTGGAGGGGTGTGTTTTACCCAACGCTAAATTCAATCACAGCCAGATCACTCATTAGATCGCGTCGCTAATGAATTGCAAACGATGTCGAACGGGGTCTTTAGTGTACGGTGAGCAGCTAGATATGCAACGAGCCGTTCCAGCCCGGGGCAACGAAGTGGTTTCAAAGCTAGTAAGTTGTAATGGGAAACTAGGCAAGAAAGTACCGAGCGGTGTTTCACGTTGTGACCATCTGTTTAAAAGCTCGCCATAGCAGCACTGTCTGAACGATAGGGATGAAGATGTCAAGGCAGGAGGACGAAATAAAACATTGTAATTTTAATCGAATTGTTTATCGAGATTGCTCATTGAAGCATTGGTTTTATATGAATTTAAAGTTGTTGGGATAATGACTTGAATATAGATGGCAAATATTTTTATGAATTTTGAACATGGATCGTGGAAATTAGAATTTAGAGTTCAAACCGCATATGATTAATCTATTGAAGCTTTGTCAGGATATGATATGTAAATGCTCTATTATGAAAGGAATATTTTTTTACTAACTTCTTAAATCCCACACACGCACCGTAGGAAGAATGCGTGGAGCACCCCGATAAGCTAAAATCACTATCCGATTATGCCTTCACGAAATCACGAATCACGTCCGGAAATTGAGATCCCCTGTCAAACGGGCAAATGAAGATGGAAAACGTCCTTCAGCTAAAGTTCATTGCGCATAACATTCGACCTTCCGCCGTGCACGCTGGGAGGCTTGTTTCTCCGTGACCATGATATAATTTCCATCTTCCCACGCCGCTACTGGATGTTTCGTGCCCAGTCAATGGAGTGGTTTACCGTACGTCCCCATCCACCAGGCGCATCTCGCATCACCAGGCGCAAAACCTCCTCCCACCGCCCGGTACCGTAAGTTATGAATGGAGTGCAGCCTACACGCTAGCAGGCTGGTACGTGTAATTAAATCGTTCGTGTAATGGATGAAACCAGCTTGAGCCGAAAATTTTGAACCCCGCCCCTATCACACACACACACTCCCTGGTGGGTGGATAACATTGATACCAGTTCATAATTCATACGTATAAACATTGTTACCCAGTGGTGGTGGTGGTGGTTCAAAATCGTTCCGAGTTGTTGTGTGGGAGCTGCCCAAATCCCATGCCGAGCGGGAAAACTTCAACCTAACTGCAAGCTTTTGGGCCCTGCGGCTTCCCGACAGTGCGATGGCAGATATCCTGCCGTGGACGATAAATTTCAATTCAAAGATCATCCTCGGTGAAGAAAGGTCAAAGTACGGGCCCGGAATGGGTGTTGGGGTTTTTCCCGGAAAATCCTCCCACTGGCAAAGGGCGGCTAGAAGCAAAATTTACGAACCCGGTAAGCAGGCAGAGCACGGCACCGTAAGCTGCCAAGGTACATCAAAAGGAAGATGAAAAATTGCGGTTTTCGCTTTAATCGAGACTTTCCATCCTCTTTAAGGCTTTAAAATTTGGAAGTTGGGGTTGGGATGGGTGGAAAATTCCCTTGAAAATCATCTACCCCAGCAAGATAAGCTCGACCGCTGCCCCAGACCATTCAAAACGATGAAATCGATTATGTCGGTCGGTGGTTTCACGACGGTTGGTTTTTTTTGATGATGCGTTTCACCTACGACTTCACTTCCAAAAGGTTCTCGCTGTCACCAGTGAGTTGCACAGCTTGTCGCAGCCAGCGGTGGAGATAGCTTCTCGTTAATTTAATAAACTACCTCGTGTATCCTGCCGCAGTTCTTCCGCTTCTAACTTTCGTTTCGGGCCGCGTGAAAACCCACGCACAAACTCCGTTGCCGTTTCTGACTTCTTTTCTGCTCGCTTTGGGATTTTTTTTTTTCCTGCTGTTTGTTCGCATCTGTCAGTCAGCGGCGTTAGATGCGAAGGGAAACGAAACATTGGCCCGTTTCCAGCGAAAGCCACCATCCTTGGCCGGTGCCCACGGGTTTGTGGGTTTCATTCATAAACACCTAGCGGGTGTCGCGGTCTCGCTCTCGCTCGCGGTGAGCTCGCACGCAGCATCATAGACTAACATTAGTACAACTTCATCTCGCATCTCGCAGCCCGATCCGGCTCCACTAGCACCCCGGGTTCGTGTGGGTGGGCAATCGGCCTCGGAAGGGGGTTGTTTTTAGCGGGGAGTACTCGGTGGTGGTTGAGGTGGTTAGTGAATTTGTGAATGAAACAGAACCCCTCCGTTCGCCATCGTCTCGCTTACCCTACCCAGGGGACAACACCACCTCTGCAGTCATCAATGGATGTAGTAAACAGGTCGCGTTTGGGGTGGGAGAGAGCGAGATAGAGAGAAAGAGAAAGAGGCGGAAAAAAGCTCTCGAGCACACAAACAGCTAGACTCGCGTACACCCACACGCCCGTTCGTATATGCCAGCAGCCACAACTACAAGCGTTTGAGATGAACGCAGGCGCATTTGCAGCGCGTTTTTGCGTTCGATGAAATAGGCACACAAATACCAACAACTGGCCACCGTACGTGAGTGGCTTCCTGAGTTCCGCTCGCCTCATCAACATCAGCGCAAGAGGACATCATTTTTTTTTGGCCAAAACCCAAGGGTGGAGGTGGTCCTGACAACGGGATGCGTGCAGCAACAATCTAGTGTGTGTAAATGGTGCTGGCGTAGGCGTCGAAGCATTAGATGGCGCTTAGGTTTGGGAATCGCACGTATCGGTGACCACGGAACGTGTTTTTCGCCCTCCTTGCGGCCTTTTTTCCCTTCTAATCCTTGCGGCGTGGCAGATTTATTTGTGCGATGGGGGAAGAGGCAACTTTAACACGTCACCCACCGGTGGCAAACTGTTGCGCCCGCCGTTCGTACCAACGTGGGCAGTAATTAAAACGTTTGCGATTGCGGGTGAAGCTTTCGGGGCGGGCGGGGTTGTTTGGCAATTTTTTTTTCCTTCGCCAGCGATCATCCCCAAGCTCGATCCGTTTTGTTTTTTGGGTAAACTAGCTTCGAACACGCTTCGGTGAGGGGAATAGAAAAACTGGAAATGGAGCTCCAACCCGATACGATCTGCACCATAAATCATGCACTACGAGAGCATTAAAACACGTAACTGATGACCACTTGACGAAAATTTATCGGCAAGGCTCGACGGGCTCGTGATGAAAGATGCGTTAAGATTCGTCTTTACCGCCAGCGCGTGCGGCGGAAAACGGACAGGTTTCTTCTTTCCCACGTCGACGCAAAACCAACCGTGCGGGATTCCGTAGATCCTATCGTAGCGGATCAATTTTTAGAGGAACACGCTTCGGGGAGGACAAATAAGGAAAAATCTTGCGCTTCAATCCGCTCGAAACGCTGGTGACTCGCTCGATTTTGTTGATGGTGTCTGTCGCAGTCTGTCGCGATTAGAAGCGAGCCAGATGACGACATCCATTTCCGGTTGCTCGATTGAATCAGGTTATGGGGAAATCATCATCATCATCGTCAGCCGAGCCACCCCTTCGAATGGGAAACCGATGATCGTGATCGATACTTTGCGGAGGTGGTTCGGGGTTTACAGCACGCCACGGATGGATTTGACAAACGATCGACCCATTTAGGGCAAGCATTCGAGATGATGGTGGTGGCTTTTGGCTGAGTGAGGTTTTGTAGAGGGTGCTATCTCTGCTAGCTCCGTAGAGGATTTTGAGCGGAAGGATTTGAATACATTGGGATGTTTTGCATTCGGATTGCATGATTGAAATAGATTAAAAAACTAGGAAATTAGGAAGAGAATAATAATTAACGGGGATAAATTGGAGAGCAATTGTAAATAACGTTATTAAGATTATTTTCAATCCTTCTTCGAAATAATGTTTTTATAAACAAATTATACGTCAGAAAAACTTAAAAATACGCTTAAATTGCTATCTGCTTTAACATCCAGTTTAATAAGTCCACAATTATTTTAATTAGTTAAATTTAAATTAAAGTTTTAAATTTTAATTTTAGTTTAGGTAAATTATGTTAAATTAAGTTAAATTTTTAAATTTAAAATAATAACATCTTTGATGCTATCTCACATGTTACGTGCCAGTAGAAAAAAAGATGCATACATTTATTAAAAATGATTTTGTTGATTGGTTTTTGGCTTTTTAATGAGTGTTTGATCAACAATGTTTAAATTGGGTTTGCAACGTTCATTATCGTTCTCGTTCTTATGATGTATTAAGGTTCATACCTTATGTTGTGAAAAATCATTTAAAACTATTCATAGCTATTAAAGTCTATCGTTTCCATCTACTCTAGCAAATATTAACATAAGTTAACAGTGCTTAAAATGCTTAAAACATAATTTGGGAAATTTTAAGTCATTTTGCAATAGACTCAATAATTCTTTTGTTCATAGTGAATAAAATAGTTAAAAAAAGAATTAAAGTATAGAAAAAATATAAAAATCTTAACAAAAAACATTATTTACTATTCTTTCAAAATCTTCTTTAAATCGCAAAAATATGTGGTACCATAGTTGCGGTCGGAATTGTACAAGCTAATTCCTGCATTAAAAACCACAATAAAAACAAGCAATTGTGATCTTTCTCCCTACTCCCTACTAAGCCACTTCCTAAACGTGTGTGTGTGGGTTTTTATGGGCGCGAAAACGTTAGCCATCGCAACGTGAAACCGTCGTCGTCGTATTCCACTCGAAGTGAAATTTGAATATTTCATTCAAACGGCAATAAAAGCCGGCGCAGTTAGATCGCTGGCTAGCACGAGCCCGAGCACGGTATAGGACTGTCGCCATTTGTCGCCGTGTTGTTTCCGTGTCCACCCCGTACTGTACCGAGCCGTACCGATCGACGATTTGATACTGATGAATGAATATTTTTCATGAATGAACAGTATCGCACCTTCGCAACGTGGTGCCGTCGAGTGTCCCCGCTCGGCGCGTGTAGGTGGTCTAACGATGCACCTCGCTCCACGGAACCGTGCCCGGAAATGAGCCTCCACGGCGAGGGGATGCAGTGGAGTGGTGCAGTATGAGGTGATTTAATAAATTATACAACGGTACGGTTAGTAATCGAACGAGAAGAAACCCCATTTGGACGGACGGATTTGTCTAGTGGTCGGTCTGTAGTGAGCTTTTATTCACTCTCTCTCTCTCTCTCTCTCTCTCTCTCTCTCTCTCTCTCTTTCGCTTGTTATATGTGACACACTTCAGCCTGTAGGGTTTTTCGAGCCTCACGTGGGTGCTAAGCAAAAGGGTTCTGCAATAAGAAGTCGCTGCTCGAACAAGGTGCCCTGAATTTCCGTCCTGCTGACGGACACGGGTTTCAATCCGTTTTCGAGAGGTTAAGCCAGCTGCCTAATGGAGGCTTCGCTGGTCTCGAAGGTAAACGAGACGCTTGCACACCGATATATGCAGATTCGACTAGCCCGAGACGTACACACTTTCATCCGGTCGTAGTATCTGGTGGCTTCTGGTGGTGGACACTACCAGCAGCACGAGCAATCGATCGTGCTTCATTCATGCTGCGCCGTACGGGCGAGAAGGCCGTACGGGGTTACCGGTACCGATCGGTGATGCAAATGAGGCCCCCGTTTACCCGTCGCCCCAGCTTGGACCAGTGTGGCATATTCGATTTCATTCATGGCTCTTTCGATGGCTAGCCGATGGCTAGGACTGGTGACTGATAGCCGTCCGAAAGGGCCGTTACGCAAGCCGTTACGGCTGAGGTTGCGTGTGATGAGGTTTTCATTCATAAAATCGTGGCGCGTCTCGCGTGCGTGTGGGTGGTGCGTAAAGGGTTTTACACTTCAATGGGACGCCTACAGAGCCCCCGGTTTTGGGGGTACGGCGCCGGGAAGGGCTAGTTGTTTTTTATGGAAGGGAGCCCACCTGATTTGACGCTTGGGCTTGATCAATGAACGTGCCACACGTGCATGGAGCGCACAAACCGAAATCGAGCGCACCAAAACAACAGCCAGTGTCCTTGGCGACCCACCTACGCCTAATATTCCACACCCCGTAAACATATCACGTTCCAGCGCGGGCTTGTCGCTTTTATAAGCGACAGCGAAAAGCCACTGCTGGCAATTTATTAATGAGCGGCTTAGCATCGATTTCGACGGAATACGACGACGGTCGGATGGAAGCACCTATGCACTTGGCACTTGGTACTTGCACGTAGCTTGCCGATTCGTGGGAGGGTGTTGGAGGGAGGGATCTTTCAAAGAACTGGTTCTGTCACCTCGCATATGGTAGCTATCGTAGCCACCCCCCGTCGCGCCAATCGGATTGAGCAATCGAATAATAAATCTTCGCCTAAGCGTGTTGCAAGCATCAACCGAATGGAACCGCTGGTCGAGCTGGTGCTGCTGCGAGACCTTCATTTGTCATCCGCTGCAGCGCGGAAGGGTCCGTTGTCTTGTTGTCGTGGCGCTGGTGAGCGATTAAAACGCAAATCACGGCACGACCTGCTCTAATTGAGCGGCTAACTAATCCAATCGATAATGTTGATAAGGCAAGATTCGTAATTGATTTGACGTTTTTATCAGCGCTTCGTAACTGAGGACGCAGGCTTTAAGATGCTAAGCGAGATAGCGAATCATTCTCGAAAGTGATTTTGTGTACGCTATTAGCGAATTGTTCTTTGTGTAACTCCTTATAATTCTTTTTTTCCCACTCAAGCAGCAGCGCGAATAGAACGGATCCACTTTCCGCCTCGTTCCCAGCAAGAGTGGAAGCAAATTCATTAAGCGCACATATAATCCTCCACATCCTTGGAAGTGAAGGATACGAAATTGTGCGTCATTTACATTCTGCCACCCTCGTTATGTTCAACCCGATCGCTTCCCCGTGCACCAATTAGGAATGTAAATTAATACCTTTGTTAATTCGGTTTTGCCAACAAACTCACGGCTCCCTCCGGGCGAGCTGGCGCGTTATTATGTCCCAGTTTGGGATCCCCATCCCCGAATGGAGCGCGATGAAAGCGGGCACACTTTCGTTCCACGTGCTTGTTTTGCTAAAAGTGGTCTATTGGGTTGGGTTGTTGCCGTTCGTGCTTTGTGTTTTTACTGCCATCTTTATGGCAGAGAATATTTTCGCCATAATATCGGGCCCGGTTCGCGGCCATCTTCGACAGCCAAGTTCGACCGCGCCAATGTCGCGCGCTCGTAATGCGGTGTGGTAATTTTCGGAAAGAAGTTTTTAACCGCTGCCGAAAATGGTCCGGATGATCCAACGATCCGCGAGCCGTTTTTGGACGGAACCACTTTTTTCCGTCCCAACAACAGTTGATGAAGTTTGCGCGGGCGGATGATGCTTTTCGCGCGAGCGCGTGCGCTTCCCGGGACCGAAATCCGGTGGCGGTGGCAACGTCGACGTGGCACGCGTGTCGGCGGCGTTCCATGGCGTGGCGGCCATTTGCTTTTTTGGCAAACTTTTTAAAAAAGATGGCCACCGTGCTTCGTGCGGCTTGGCAAACGCACTCGATATGGGAAAATAAAACGCACCATTTTCAATCGCTTCATCAATGGATCGCCGTTGTTTCCTTTCCTTAGGAAACGTTAGCGTACGGCTACCGAGTGGAGACGGCGCGTGGCGCAACAACACTGCCGTCCTGTCCCTTTTAAACAATCGATGTTTCCCTTCCTACGCACGGTTGTTGTTCCGCGCCCGTTCGACCTCGCGCACGGGGTCCCAGGAGTTATTGGGCCATCTGGGAAGGGTTGCGCGTTTCAGTTTTCTACGCTTCAGCCCGCTTTGTGCAGCGAGTGACGGTGAATGACAAATCCCACGCGTTTCCGGTCGGTACCGAATCAATCGGATTTCAAAGATCACCCGCTAGTAGCGAGTAGAGGCGCCAGTTTTTTTTTTACGTAACGTTGGGACACATCTTTGGTGGCAACCGATTCGGTGTTGCATTCTTATGGGCAAACTCATGGAGTAGAAAATTGACGGATCATTACACGTAAGTGGATTTGAAAAATTTCACAACCCATGTAAATTTCAATCAATAATGTAATGAATATAAGTATTTGCTAAGAATATGACTGATATTGTGTATGATATTGCTTAAATTTCCTGTTACATACTTCCTAGAATATACTGAACATATGACGGTAAATACAATATAAATAACTAAAGATTAACGTGTTAAAAATCCATAAATAATCTGAAAAAACCATTATGCTTGCCAATACGAGAGAATCTCTAGCAATGTGTTTGGTATGAATGTTTAGAAATTGATTGCAGAGGAATATTATATATATATTTTTAGTAAGATGATTATTTAAAAAAAATATATGAATATTTTTCATCATTTTTGAACGTGGTAATTTAAAAATGATTTAACCTTTTTTCAAGAGATGAATTCATATTGGATAAATAAAATAATTAAAACTATTTACTCAAATGTTAACCCATTAAAGGAGATCATAGTATGGTCCTGAAACATGAAATTTTAAATTTAAATTTCATTTTAGACTATTCTTGAACGAATTTAGCAACAGTGCTATGTTGTTTAACCTTTCTTAAGATATTTGTGTTTTTATGCAATTTTTAGTAAAGAAACAGCTCTAACTATTGCACTCAACTTGAAGCTGAAACTAAATCGCTCACGGGAAAGTAAAACATTCCGTAGAAAGTCAACGATCACCATTTATCGCACTTTGTGGTACGAATAAAGTTAATCCAATATGCACATATCGAATTGCACAGCTCGGAATCGTCTCGCGGGTCCGCCGGCTTTGACACGGTACGTTCTTTCCGAGCGTGTGACCATACGTTGCACGAAAGGCCTCGACGCTTTGTGTTGCATTCGAGTCGCGGGGATGCAGAAAAGCAATAGCAAAAAAAAGACATATGTACTTACACGACCGCCAACGGCCGACGGTGCCGCAGTCAATCGCAATCGACCGATCGGAAATTAATATCCTCTCCCGACGCGTTCCCTTTTTCCCGTGGCAGGCAGAGGCATTTAGCATGCGAGCTGTTTATATTGAAATTAATTGCATCAAAATTAAAATGTTTTCCGATAGTGGACGCGTGACCCGACCGGGCCGTGCGCTACACCGAAAGTCACTATAATATGGGGGATTTGCAGGGTATTTAAATAAATCGTTCCCGTCGTTCAATCGCTGCACCGTGTTTGTCTTTCGCGCTCGGTGCGAGAAGTGCAGAGACATTTGTTCGAGCCAGGCCATGGCACGATCTGTGGCGTACCAGGGTACAATCGGGGGAGGGCAAAGGTGGCGTGATTTAATTGCAGCACGCTTAAACGGTTTACTTATTGAAACGTTTCCGCAAAAAGCGCGTAGGTTTTAATTGATTCGAAATTATTGAGCTCTTTTGCGCTTTACCGTGCTTTACTGAGCCACGAGCTACATGCTTTTGCATCATTTGAGTATGAAATTTTACTTTCATTTTTCTGTTCACGATACCGACGGTAAAGTATTAACAGTATTTTTGGGAACTTTCAGGATTGAAAAAGAGATAAACCCAGTCCCTCGAAATCCACGCCGCATGATGTCACCCAGCTCGCGTCGATTAGGTATCGTAAAGTAATCTTTCGATTTTTACCATAACTCAATTCAAATGAGCCCTCTTCACGACCAAAAGCTCAACGATATTCGACAGGCCTTCGGCGGTGGTGACACAACCGTGCTGAATAGTGAAAGAAGAGCCACCACGAGCGCTGAAGACTCGAGCCTCTTCATTAGTCAAGTGTAGGCTCAAACCGTCAAGTGTTGGTGCGTATGTAAGTGCGCACATGGGGCAACAAATTAAAGCAAAAAAAAAAAACAAACCTTACCGTCGTCACCGGCAACTGCCCGGGGCACGTTTGGCCGGTGCCATAAAACTTGCCTGCCTTTGTCCCTTGGGGCAAAGAGGGTGTTGTGTTCCGCCGGGAAGATCGGATAATTAATCTATAAAACAATTCTCCTCGTTCTGTTTATTTTTTCAATCAGCTGCTCATAAATATAATGTACCATTAGCATAATCTTGAGGACTTTATCGCCTTTATAATGCGATTAATACCTAGTTTCTTGTTTTTATGACCCCGCCACTCGGATGAAGGGGAGCGTCGTGGGTTGTCGGCAATGGGGTGGCTAGTTTATGCGCGATGTATCGAAACAGGTACGAGGAGTATGTTTATGCTGTTATCAATGTATCGCTCTTCTCTATGTAAGTTTCGATAGTCGTGATAGTCCGTGTTCTGATTGCATTTTAAATATTCTCTCTGCTTGTTCTCCTTCATCTCACATCTCAATTCGCTTAAGTGTTTTAAAATGTTATGTCGGTCTCTGCATTACCAATTATTAGCATAAGATGAGGATCATTTTTACGATCCATCATAAAGCTGTAGATCGCATAAACTTTTGACACTTTAGATATTCGGCTACATTTGGGTACACTTTTTTTTATTCAGCATAACTTCAAACCCATTCCAACCAGAGCATACACTCACACACGTTCTCGATGCTTCACACATGCTCTCCCTCATGCTCTCCTCAAAAAACTAAAAAAACTCAAAATCTGGCCTAATGTTGCAGGGCAATAAAAGTTGAACTGATATATTTCGGGGCCGGCGACAAGTTCAGCCGAGATGAGCGGCGACCGAGACAAACGGAACGTCCCAGCGTTGTGCCATATTTGGTGCGATGAATAACATGATCCACTTAAAGAGGAATGGCCGGGTTTGGTAACTTTGTGCGAGTTTGTAAAAATCCTTGTAATGATGAAACATTGGACATATTTATGGAGGCTTCACCTACGCCTACCGGCACGGCATGCGGTTGCCGGTCGAATTTGGTATAAAAAGATTGTATTTTTTGTCTTTTTGTTCAGCCGGAAGAAACATGAAACTCGCTGTGTAGTTGCAGCTTGCGAGCGGAGAAATATAAACTATCCAATCTCATCGTATCTGGCTGCCCGAAAGCTATACGATCATTAACCACGGGCTCATCTATTCCTCGGTGCTCGAGTCGTTCGGTTTCACCACACGGGAAATCACACGTCGCGCTCACTTTCTTCCGCGCTAGTACACCGAGCGCACATCTGTTTGTTTCGATTGATTTTTCATACTTTAGCGAGAACATATTTTCCCAGCAGTTTTGATTATCTCGTGCGGATGAGTCGAAAGCGGATGGATTACCAGGAACCGAATCCATCGGCACACGGGAACCATAAGATTAGGGGCATTTTGTGAAACGAACAGAGTGGCTTTGTTCGCCGAACAGATTATTGCACACGCCGTCACCGGGGTTGGTGACGCCGAACCATGGGTTCGGCTTGGTGGGGGAGAAAATTTATTCCCATTTTAATTTATGATCGTTGACATTTGCCTTCAAATTTGTTCGACAACGGCTCTGCGATCGGAATAGATAATCCCCTAGATATGCGTCTCGAAACCCGAAGCTTCGACTCTTCTTTCTTTTTCAACTTTGTCTGGGAACGTGGCGCTTTGAGAAACGATCTTGTAGCAAACGCTCGTATAATTGGAAAATAGTCATGTAGAAGTTGTGTGAAAATTAGCAGAAAAGAAAGATTTAAAATATTGTTTTCATAATTTGCTAATTGCCGTGATGCTCACATCAACATTCTGTTCCCAGCAAATTGATTTAAATCTTAAATGAAGCTGTCTAAAGTATGCCCACCGTGGATCTGGCAGCAGGCTCCTCCAGCCACCAAAGCGGTGGGAAAATGTTACCCAAAAACCCAACTGGTGCCACGCCTGCGTGAGCATTACGTGCATAAATCAATGCGTCTAGGATTTCATCAATTCGTTTCATTTTGATTGTTTTTATAAGCGCGGCTCAGCCGTCGGGCCGCGGATGATGTGATGATGTGTGCCAAAGCTGACCCGGTTGGGAATTATTCACGTTTTGCGTGTGTTCCGGGCCCGGGTGGGTTCGAGCGATGAATTTTTAATAAGCCACGATCATTATCACTCACTCGGTGAGCTCAATAAAATCGGCCTATTGGTTTATTGTTTCATTCATAAAACAAGCGTCGTTTGGTGATTTTTTCATCTCTTTCGTTGTAGTGCGTTTATAGCTTTAAACCGACCGATTTAGCTGTTGGCGACAAAATGGAAGGTATGCTGCACGGAAATCGAAGCAGATGTACAAATTATGTGGTTAAATTTATTTTGTACAATTTTAGCATGTGAGCAGATAAGCAACATTTAAACACATAATACTTTAAACTCTTGACGACAATCTTCCAAACCGTTAAATAAAATGTGAGAAACCGCCTAAATTGTTCATAATCTGATACTTGAAAAATTTATTAGAAATAACAAAAAATTTGTTTAGAAAAATATCCACTAAATTCATACATAACATTGTTTTTAAAATAATATCCATGTTGATGAATTTAATGTAATAATGAAACATAATTCGAATAGATAAACAACACGAAATATCACATGTTTGGTAAAAAGTGGAAGACCTCTGAGAACCACTAAAACAATATTTAACATTTTTATTTTAAATTTATCCAGAAAATAGGATTTGTAAGGTATCGATGCATTAGTAAAACTACCGATCCAAATACAATGTTGATAGTCTACAATCGAACAGGATATCAGATTAATACCGAGGATGCTCTCAAAATAGCTAATCAAATTTCATCACAAGCTTATCGACCTAAAGAACATCATTTTAGAATTATTCCTCAATAATGTATTACGGCAACAGTGAAAAAGCTATGTGCTAAAACCATATACCAACACGCCCAGGACTATCCTACCCACCTATAGCCATTATAAATACTTTCAACTTGGCGCGCAAACAAGCTTGTCGCCGTGATTCGTCATGCGAGCAGTATCATGTTGTCTTTATTGTCCAACTCACCGTAACCCGCCAACCCGCCGAACGGTCTTTATCATCCGCATGCCAAAAACCACCTATGCCACATTGCCGTCAACGAGTCGAGTTTTATGTTACACCGCGACGATTCTCCACGGCAAGAATCCGTCGCACGCGAGACGGGAGAACAAGCGAACGTAAATAACGTTGATCACGTCGCCTCCCGAAACCGAAAACCAAAACAAATCCACCGCGATGGGGCACACGCCGGGGATGGGATGGTGCTACCGTTTGGGCGCGAAATTAGAACCACGCTCGGACCAGCGTGCCAACGAACGCCAACGCCAACGCAGCCTGCACGGATGCATCCGGTGGATGCAACACAAAACCCCGCCTTCACCCTCCGGGAGCTCATTATGAGAAGAAGATGTGGAGTTTATGTTTTTTTTTTGATTCGTTGCTATTGGTGTTACTCGCTCTCGCTGTCTACACTATCATTTCGCGCCATTCGTCGCGTGTTTGTGTTGTGCTCCTTAGCTTTCGCAAAACAACCAAGCAAGCTTTCCGGGGGTGGGCGGATGGTCAGGAAACGGTTGGCTAACGAGCTGCAACATAACGCGCCATTATGGCGAAACCACGCGTGATCCGTCTGTCTCCCACCCCGACCGGAAGTAACTCAGTACGCAGTTGGATAGTTTGGTGGATAAGGAGGAAAAAAAAAGCACAAACACATCCCGGGCCGGAGAGTGCCTGTGTTTCCCGCGCGCGTTGTCAGTTTGCGCTTGTCCCAACGGCAACCGTACGTCGGTGCATAAGATTTATCCATTCATAAGTCTCCTCTTTCTCAGTCGGTCGCCTTTATTCCGCCACGCGTGATAGGCGAACACGAGGAGTGTGTTTTAGCATAAAACATATATCACCAACCGTGTGCCATCGCGTAATTGGAGCCGGGATTGTTTTGGCATCCGGTTTCACGATTTACCATCCTTCGCACTTCGCCGGGACACACCAGAACGCTAGAACGCTTTGGCGCGAACGCGGGGCACAATAAAAAGGCGATCGTTGGCGTTGGTTCCGGCGGGAAAAAAGGATGCACCATTTTGCGCAGGTTACTATGACCGGGCACACAGCACGTACGCTACTATTCTGTTTACAGCCAGCGAGTTTCGAGAGCGCGGGAACACGCGTAACCATGTCGACGACGGTGTCGGTCCGTGGTCAGGCTCGGTTTACCTTTCCCGTCAATCGTGGCCACTGACGGGTTTAGCACGGGTGTGCACGCAGTGTCGGGTTTGATGATGGCGTTTAATTAGCATATCAAATGAAAATTCATCTCCCATGCACATGGTAAGGTGTACGATTTTTACGACCCTAGCGCATCCAGAGTACCTTCGAGGGCCTGTTGTTTACGATTAACTTGCAAAGAGGGCAGTTTTTTATTTAAAATTCGTTTGGTGCTCAACCGGGCGTCTGGTGTCCTTTTGCTAAAGAGACTATAGTTTAGACAGCTCTGAGGTATTGAGTGTCCATAGAGATTGGTAGTGTGTTTAAAACTTTGATTTCGTGTGTGCATTCTGAAAAAGGTTCATAAAATATTGCTGCTGTGGATCCTCGATCAAACCTTCGCTTTTGAATATATGCTGTTTCATAATAAATATTTTTAATTTATTGAACAACAAAGCATTGTTTCAATTTAATCGAAGGAGTGAGCTAGGTAAATAAATAAAATGTTTGCTTGTTAAGCAAACGCAGCTGAAGCTGATAAAATAATAAAGAACTCTCCTTTGTCTCGATACTTTGAGGACATAATTAATTTGTTAATATGAAAATTTAATGTTTTTTGAAGTGTATTCATTCAAATAGTTACTCCAATGTTAGAAGATAACGTAGGATAATAATACAGCCATTTCAAAACCAACAGTCGAAAACGATTTCGATAAGAAAATCTACAGTTAATATTTGTGCTCTTTAATTTTCACTTTAAACATAATTTCGTTTGCTTTGTAACACGATTGGCGATTTGCTTAATTTTGAGTATGAGATACCCTTAAAAAAAAGAACATGATACAATAATGTGGTTTTAAATTTCATATTTAAGTTTTTTTGTAGAATATCCAATTAAAAATCAAACAAAAATATCCTAGGAATTCACCCTCAAAAATCCTTTCTTGTCATTTCGATTGCTCAAATGTTAGATTTTTCATTAATGAAGAAACAAATATTCGTCATTACAACGCAATATTTGTTATTGAGCAGCTTTACTCGGCAAACGGCAGCATTACTAGGCCCCGTTTAATGGAGACGCATTATACTTGACTTTTTTGTGTTGTTTATCGGTTAGATATGATCAAGATGAAGATAATATCCAACATGTTGCTCATACTAAAACCCACACACAATGTACGAATGCTTTTCGGCCAACCAAGCATCCCTTTCGGCTTAACTCTTCCCGCACCCTTCGACTACACAATTGCGTCCGGGAGCAAAACTCCCCGAAGCAAACAAACTCTGTTACTTGTCATCGGCGTTCGTACAAAATGGCGCCCACCACGGGTAATGGATTCGCACTAACCTGTTCCGTTACTTCCAAACCATAAAGCGACCAGATCGTCACTCGGCGACGGATGATAATTACCATACAAATATGGGCTCGGGTAATCAAAGAGAAGTCGTTTGGAGGGTGACTCGCCTGGAAGAAAAGAGAAAGAGTGGAGAGGAGATTGGAGTGACGGGTGTAGTACGGGCGGTGTTTTATACTCCGTGCGATTTGCAAACGCTTCGAAAACTGCTGAATGCGCAATCAACATTACCGTGGTGGCAAGCTTTTGGGAGGGTTTTTTTTATCGTGGGTCTTCTCGAATCTGTCTGTCTGGTGCTAAAGGTGTGGTAGAGTTATGCAGAACCAGAGAGTTCGAAAACATGGCGTCCTTTATGAAGATTCCTTCATTTTGTTGCCGGGCGTGCTGGTTCCATTTTGATCTGTATCCAGAAAGGCTGAAACTTTCAGCAGCGAACAGGCTGAAATATAGCGATCGCAGCACAAGGTACATTCAACTCTAAGGCGAGCGCTGACTCCACCGAGCGAGCGTGGCAGAATATGGCCGGCAAGGTTACTAACCCAACCCGAACCCCAAGAATTCTCCACCAATCAGGATTTGAATAGTTTTCCTTAATCATTTCACATCATTAAGCGCTGCGTCCGGGTATTAAGTGCCATTGGCCTCCAGGTGCCAGCACAGTTCCATCCCGAATTTGGAACCGATCCTCCGGACACCCGGCCGGTGGCAAGATTCTTTCGCTACAGCGAGTGAATTTCACGGGCAAATACTTGTCCTTCCCAAAAACGGCCTGCCCGCCGACGGGGCTTCGGTTGCGTGGGTTTCCCGGTGATGTTTTGAGTTGTTTCCGATTTCGTGTCTGTAGTGGTTTTGTTTTTCAAGCGGAATCGGTGGAATCATTTCTTCTCGCTAGGCCATCCCGCTGAAAATCCACCATCACTGTCTGTGCCCGAGCGTTTGTTTTGGTTTTCTTTCGTTTGTTCCCATTTACTGCTCAATTTGTGGTGGTGGAGGAGACGGGGGAGGGGGAGGATTTTGTGTTCCGTTTTAGGAAGTGGTCGCTAATAATGTGCTACACTAATTCTATTTAGTGCTATTTCGAGTGTGTTCGCTGCTTATGGAATCGATCTACGCGCGGCTGAGTGATGGATTTATTTCGTTTCGTCGGCCGTCGGGACGGCGTCGGCCGCCCACTTAAGTGGACATAGGCTCTCAGCTATTTCCACGTCTGCCCGGATTTGAACGAATCATTTGGGGACAAAATTTCAGCACCATTTCCATAGTTTTGCGAGATGAAACTAGGATTAAATTGAATAAAGGAGTTGAAAATAGGAAGCAGTCTCGATCGCTGCTGCTATTTCACTTATAGTAATGTTCTGTACAATATTTCCATTATATAAATTGTTAAAAATATTTTTTTTAATGAGACACGATGAAAATTGTCAAAAAAATTGATTATGGTCAAAATAATTGTTTTGGTACACAGACCAACGTTCAATTGGTTTTAGAAGAGAGAAAAACACAAAAGATTGGTTTATTTATAGAAAATATTTATTCTCAAAACCAGGGGTATGGGTTGAACCAGGGGGTTCAATACTAATATTCTACTTTAACATCAAATGAATAGAATGTTTCTATCTATTTTAGTTAAGATTTCGTTGGTTAGGCCTTTGTTGATCAGTTTTTAGTTCCTTTACAATAACAAAAATATTGATAAATGTCGACGTGATTGTAATTCAACGCCTTCAACATGATTGTAATTCAACATTATAGTATTTTTTTATTTCTTCATGAACTATGGAAATTAATTAATCACTCTTTTATTCAATTTTTTTTACATAACATTTAAAAACATTACATAAAAACTTGCTGTTAAATCAAGCCTTGAAATTTTCAATCGTTAAAATACCTTTAAAATACATCAATCATTACACTTCGACTGGAAGATAAATCTATTTGAAAAGGGCTCATACGTTGCAGCAGATATCTTAAAAGCATCGTAACCTGCCCCACAAGCAATAAGTGCCACAAATCCATTCCGGGCATTCTGAAAAAATGGCATTCACCCTTTCCCGCCAGCACGTGGCGCTAGACCGCCCCTTTCCTTCTTCATCACGAATTCCGTTCACATTTAAAAAAAAAAGACGGCAAGGTCAACCCTCCGGCGCACCGATAATTCGTAATAAATAAATTAAAACACACTTAAGCAATCGGCACGAGCTCTCCCGGGGTGGACGCGGACGCGCTGATTATCCTAATTAATACACTTGTTCGCTGTATTAATTTATTAGTGCCATCGTGCTGATTGCCGTCAGCTTAATGGTATTTATTTGGAGCCTTTTCTTCTTCCCCTCGCCCTTCTCATCGGTACCCACCGCAAGGGTTAACGGCGTGCAGGCATTCCCTTTCGCAGCCGCAAGTCAATGCAGCCCAATGCGATATGATGGAACTCCCATTCACCATTATCAGTACATTTTCGACGACGGTCCGCCGCTTGCCGCACCGTCCGACCAAATCGCGCGACATCATCATCCACGTCAAACGGCTGGGACGTTGGTCCGGTTGTCGTTCGCGAGACGGTTGACACCTAGCCGTGAATCGACACGACACGGAAGGGGGATAAGAAAAGTTGACACACACACACATACACACACGCGCTCTTGTCGCCATCTTGTGGCGTCGGAAAGTCCCACAAACTGCATCCGATTTCAATTTCAACCTTCGCTTCTCGCACCGGCAATCCCTGGTGCTAACCAACCCTTTCCAGCACCTGCCGGTGCTGCGGCCGATCGAACCTTCGTTTCAAATTTTCATTTACTTATGTCGAGCAGAAATCGCACCTTCGGCGAGAATCGGCGTTCGCCATTATCGCGTTTGTGTCGCGCATCGCAGTTGATCGTTGCGAGGCGAGGACGTGTGCGAGGGCACGCGCACGGACGGGTTTGCCTTCCCCTGTTCTCCCCCTTCCAGTCCCCCACGGCTTAAGTGGTACGGTTCGGTGATGGCGAAATCCATCGTCTCAACCGGCAAACGCCCAGACGACAGGCAATCAAAATCGGAGCAAAAACCTTCTTCACGCACCGCACCGGGGCAGAAGTAAGGAAAAGCAGAAAAACGCAACGTTGAACTGTTGCTCCATCAGCGCGACCGGCGAGACGATCTTCGTTACGCCAAGTCAACGGATTGATCGCGGGGAACGCAAGGGCCCGCCGTGGTGGCGAGTGGGACGAAAAGGGGAAAACGTTCGATTCGCAACCACTGAGATGGAACCGAATCCGGGGGTTTTTGATCGCAAAAATGAACAAGAACTGTGGAGCGATACGAAGAACGGCGCGCACACATGCCAAACGGGACGGCCACGTTATTTGTATGTAAAATTTATTAACATTTATTTGTCACTTTTCTTGTCGTCGCGCGCGAGTCACTGCCGGTGTTGTTTCGTTGTCGCCAATAATTTAAAATCGCTCGACATTCATAAACTCCTTTTCCTCTCCCTGCTTTCGTCTCGATCAAAGATCGGATTCAAATTAAAAATTTCTTCGGATGGGTTTTGCGTAAAATATGGATCTTTTTAAGGGTTAAAATACTTCATTTTCTATCGTCTCAAAATATTTCCTAGCAATTTTGAAAGATACGTGTTAAAATTTATGGAAAAGCACGTTTTATAATAAATAATTTAGAACGCTTTTTCAATACACAGACAATACCGAAGAATTTTGATTGATTAATTAAATTGTTTTAAATGCATGAAATTTGAAAGAGTATGAAACGTACGAAATTTGGACGAACAAAAGAAAAAGCTTCTTTTCTATTTTGTTGTTTTTCGGGCAAACATTTATTCAGATTTGGCCTGCAGGTGCGTTGCTTATAATTTAATGGTTTTTGATCTTCACTGGGAGATTTTTTGAATAGTTCGAAAAGATTATAATTGAAATTTCTCTCTTGCTCAACGATTTTTTTTTCCAAAACTTGTTCATTTATCAAACTTAGTCCATCAAGGCAGACAAAATAGTATAAACCTGATCCAAGTTTTAGACTATGATTTGCAGAAATAATATTTTTAAATTATAAATAAAAGCTACATTTCTTAGTTGCTTAACAATTCAATTCATATTCTCATGAATTCTACATAATAAACAGTGAAGCGATTGACAAAATCTTTAGTTCAGCAAAATGTTGCAGATCTTGTTCCGTCCCTGCGATCGATATGACACCTCGCAGCAATATTATTAATGACGAAAAATTCAATTCTATCTGCCCTTTTCATAATCGCACAGCACGGTGTGCCCGTTTGAACCGTGATGTGATTAATTGGTGTTTCCAAACAGCTAAGCGACCGCGCAATCGTTCAAAATCTGCTGGTTGAAATGTCACGTTTAATGTGCATTTTGTACTTGGAGCACATTTTCGGTGAACTCAACTTGGGCAGGATTTTTGTTTTCATTTTTCTCCTCGTATTTTGTATGTACCAAGCGACAACGGAGATCATTACCGGGAGCCGTAGGCAGTGAATGTTCACGATCACGATCAGCACACGAGCGCACATTTGTTTGCGTTTGCGCCCTTGCCGAATTCGCCCCAAAACCACCCTCCCTCCCACAATCCCGTCACTGCATCAATTTATGCTTTATAGCCTTTTAAAACCGTAGCTGCTGTTTCAACGGAAGACCAATTGACAAACAAGGAAGACAGTTTAACGTGCGTGAAAATAAATTACACCAAACCGAACCATCTTTCGGTGCGCCGGACGTGGGTTTGGCAACGAAATCTCGCGGGGTTGCTGAGATGTCTTAAAAAAAAGTAAAATAAAAAACCCGCACACTCCCCGAAAGTGAACGGCCGAAGAGCGGAAACGCGTATTTATCGCTTTTGGCTGCACTTCCCGTTCGGTCGCCCACTCGCACACCCCTCGACCCAGGAAAAAGGTGCGATGAATGTTTGAAAGAGCTACAATAAAAAAAAAGCGAGGAGAAATTAAACCCTTACGTCTGCCCCGCTTCGTTCCGAAGTGGGTCTTTTATTTGTCACTCTTGATTTCATTCTCGAGTGCTTGTTTCGCTATGGGATGAATATTTTCGGACCTTGCATAATTTATGAACGCGTCAACTGCCTGCATATCGGAACGAAATGGATGCACATTTTGCACGCTGCATGTGCGATGATGAATGAATAATGTAACACTTGCTAAAATGAGGTATGACTGGTAAATAAAAATCTATTTCGTATACTCAGGCATCAAATGTGCATTGTTCTTCGCATCGTTGTTCAAATAGCAAGTTGAAGCAAATTTCACTACCCCTTCACCTATCATCCAGTCTTATGCAAACATATGGAGGATCTGTTTTAGCCGTGGAGAACGTCCAGCTGCCTGGATCGTTGGCAACATTCCGGTTATCGGCCACTGATCCTACACGCAGACTTGGCTGACGCTAGCAAGGTTGGCTGCGCTGGCTGGCCATCCGTGGGTAATAAATCAAAACCCCATCTATGAGCAATTCTCGCCGATAGCGAGAAGGCCCTATCGGTGGTCGGAAAATTCGTCCGTCCGTATGTGTTGGAGACCACCGAGTGCAGTGCTCGGTTTCGGAATGTCCCGTACCCAGGCGACGCGCGGTGGTTGTTGTCTGGCGCTGCTAATAAATAATAAAAATCGAACGTCACTCGGTGGGCTCGGTGGCTGCACCGGCAGGTTGCGCCAAAATAAAAAAAGAGACGATAAGTGGCGAATGGTGATGGGATTGGGTGGAAGGAATGGTACAGCGCATACACACAGCATACACACACACACTCTCTCTCTCTCTCTCTCTTTCCCGCACACACCATTGCTGACCGAAGAAATAAAACATTCGACGCGACATGCAATCAGCGCCAACGGATGCCAACGCATTCAACAGGTGACGAGTAGTGTCTGGCGTGCTGGCCACGCTGGGGTCTGCATGGCGTGGCATGGTGTCGCCGGCCACCACGCGGTGGCGACTTTGGCAGCAAAGCAGCAGGAAACAAGCTCGCAGGGCTCACCTGACAGCGCAACCGCGCCAGGACAAATTTTTAGCTCCTCTCGGTTGCACGGTTGAAGCAACGAGGGGACGAACAGGGAGCACGCGTGAGTCGAAAAACATTGAAACTACATTAAATTATATAGACAAACTCGTGGGCAGCGATAATGCATTTCTTTGCCCTAGCGTTTCGGTTAGCCCAATACAGCGGCGAGTCAGCGACACGTCACGCCACGTACATATGACTATGTTCGATACGAGCTGTGGGGTGTTGGGTGGCGGCAGGAGAGAGGACTGCTTAGATAATGGAGGCCGGCAGCCGATCGTACCCTCGGGTGGTTTGATTTTAAAGGGCTGCTGCGAGACGAGCGGTAACCAAAGTAGTTTGGCTGAATTTAATAGTGATTTTTTTTGTTGCGTTGAATAGTTTCGAGCTAGGGTCATGCGCAAGTAAGTGAGGCGAGAAGGTGGTTAAGAATGAGGCTCATCACAAAGTAGAAGCTAATAAGAGAGTTTTTTATGTGTGTATGATAATTACGAAGCTCACAACTTCTGACATGGTGGGAATTAAACAGTGCGAATGTTAGGTAATGGGCTAACTGCTTAACATTAAATCACAGCGGGGTTTTTAATATACGTTTTGTATGATTTCCACCGTTTAGGTGGAAAAAGAAACCTCCGTATTGCATGTTTTAAAGGAAATTTACTGTCCCTTTTTTAGCGGATGAAGGATTAAAATTTCTATATCAACGGCTCTGGTCAGACTAAATCTTTGCTTTAATTCAATCATGTATCCTTTAGCTTTTTTATAAGAAATTCTATGTTTTTCACTCAATTAAATCAACAAACGACGAAACAAGCATCAGACAATTTTGAATAATTTTAATATTCCGTAATTGATAAATCCGTGGATTCAAATATTGATATAATATTCATGAATAGAAAATCTTATTAATTTTATTTCAACTCAATCATGCATACTGAAACCAACAAATTTGTTAATGATTAGAAGAATGACCGTGAAAATAAAATATTTGTTTATGCTACCAATAAATAATTTGGTTCATCTCACAATTGGAGTGTTATTAAAAATTTATTTTGACACACGTGATTGGACAGCATGAAAATGGTATTGGACTGCTTTAAATAAAGGGACCCTAGGTCTACATATAGTTTAACTTTTCTACATTTTTATGTAATATTTTTAAAAATATAAACAGTATTACATGGTTCAAAATTGGTATTAAATCGTGTTACAAAACTACTTAGTTACCATAAACGTGTCTGTATTCAATCCCAACAAACGATCCGTTCGAATGCAATTCAATTAGATACAGCAGGTACATGGGTTCCGGTTTCCAATCAATTGCACACGAACCGAAAACGCACGCAGCCATTTGCGGTCGATTCCACACTCATGGACACATGTTGCAACCGATCACACCTATCGCGTGGAGCTACCCATCACCCGTCACAGATCAGCGACCCAGTTTCCCCGGGTCCGGACCCAGCCGACTGTTGCAAATCGGCGAAAAATTGCTCTACTCGCGGCGCGTCTTGAATGCTGTTTCGTTCGATAAAGCTGTACCGAAAAAAAAACAACCCAACGGGCGAAGAAAAATCCAACCAATCTAAGCTGAAGCAGGGCAGACCTGAACAGCTGAAACACTCGCGATGTGTCCAAGACGACAGCTTTAATTAAACGATAACGCTAATGGACTTAATGATAAAAGTGTCTAGTTTTATTAATAAATTTAGCACAAATTGACGTGACGAAGCAATGGACGGTGCGGTGCAAGGGAGGACCATGGGCCGCATGAGAATGTCGCAATGCAACGCGGGCAGACGAAAAGGTGTCTGTCGTGTGGTGCCCGCGGCTGGAACCAGCAACTGGCCAGCGGGCAAGCACTCGCAACGGGGAGAACGATTCTGACTTGCGTGCGCAAAACACCAATCAAGAATCGTGCGTTCGCGCGGTGCGGTTTGGTGCGGTTGGCACGCAACTGTGCACTTACCCTGTAGCTGGTTGGATGAAGCTGCTGCTGCGGCCGCTGCAGCCGCCGCCGCCGCCGCTGCTGCTGCCGCCGAGAATTCGGCCGCTTTCTGGAGGTTCACTTTGGGTCGCGTTTTTGCATTGTATGCGGCCGCGGACGAGGAGGAAGACGAGGAGGAGGGTGATTGGAAAAAGGACACGGACGTGGATACGGGCAGGTGTTGGGAGGGAGCGCTGGTGGTGATGGCGGAAGAGGAGGAGGAGGAAGAGGAGGAAGAGGAGGAGGTGCTGGATGCTGTCGTTATGCTCGCCACCGTCGTGCCACCGGTCGATGCGGTCGTGGAGGAAGAGTTCTCCAGCAGCAGCTGCTGCACTTGCAGGATGTCGACGTACTCGTCGAGACTGGTGGATGCCGCCGGGTGTGTCGGCCGTCCAGTCGGATTGCCCGCGGTGCCGTTGGACGCTGTAAAAAAGGAGCGCGAAAGGATATGTCTGCTAAGGATATTCTGGACTTTTCGGGAGAGGAATTTGGGGGACTTTTGATTCACGTACCGTAGCTGCCGAACCCGGTGTACGACCCGTTGGACAATCCGTTGCAGTGGTTCGGAAAGGACCCGGTGGAAAAGGACGTTGCCGGGGACAGCGAGCGGTGATTATGGTGATGATGATGATGATGTTGCTGCTGCTGTTGCTGCTGCTGCTGTTGTGTTTGCTGATGATCCTGCGACTGGAGGTGCTGCTGCTGGGCTAGCAGCAAACTATGGCAGCCAGCCTGATCGGAAGCGGCCAAACCAGAGGAGCCACCGACAATTCCGCTTTCCAAGGCACCAGCACTTAGCGGGGTCCCATCCGACGCGCCACCATTGCCATTGGGATGCGAATGTTCGGACGGAGAATGCACCGGCTGGTGATGGCCGTGGCCGTGGTGATGCAGCAGACTCAGATTCGTCGATGCACTGGCACTACCGTAGATGGGTTCACTTTCGCGACGCATAGCTAACATTTTTACTGCCGTCGATGCACGGGCAAGCACGGCAAAAAGCGGAAAGCACGAAACGAACGGACGCGACGGGAAAAGGAAACGAAACAAAACAAGAACGAACAACGGGAACAAACAATAAACACTCCATGGGCGCCGGCACAGGGAAAACCTTTCACGATCACCAAACAAACGCGCTTGGTTTACTGAGAACTGATCCGCACTTCACTGCCACATCACGACACGGGACGTTATGGGTTTCTTCTGATCGAGTTATACGTATACTTTTTTCACTGCCTAACACTATGATTTTTTTGCTATTTTATCCACTAGAATTTTATAACTCACATGAATTTCCAGACACACTTGGTAAAAATTTTCGATAATATCAACGAAAACGTATTAATTCACTTTGCTTTTGTAAAAAATTAGCGGCTCGCTTAGTTATATCCGTACCACTTGGAACACTTCAGATGTTTTGGGGCTTTTGTTTAAACTCTGGGCACAATAGCACGAGGTAGCCGTAAGAAGTGAACACTGTTTCACGGTTGATGAAAGCAACTCAACTTTTTCACTTTTATGTCACGTGTCACACGTTACGCCTTTTCGTTTTCTCGGTGTAGCGTTGGTAGACTAAAATGGAAAGAAAAAAGAATAAAATGAATTGATGATCTGTCAAATTCTGCAACCAGCATTAAAATTATAATCGACCGTTCACTTTCGTGTTACAATGATTTATGAGAGGATTATTTTCCCGTCGGGAAAAATGAAACTGACGTTGGAAAACTTGAACCAAGTTTTTTTTAATGGATTATGTAGTTTGCAGTTTGTTTGGTACACACACATTTTGTTTTAAAATTTTCAATAATTTCCGTAATCTAGTAAATCGATTTCGCAAATAAAACTAAAGTAAACTAAACGGTTTTTTCTGTTCAGCACTTCAAACAATAATTTGGAATACTATTAATAACTGCTTAGTTCCTCCAATTCCTGGAAGTTCTGCGTTTATAAAATAGTTATCACTAAAAAAAACACACACGCAACAAAAACCATCTAAAGCGAAACTCCACTCTATCGCACTTGTTCGTCGGGGTCGTAGTTTTCGTTCGATCGAAGTACGGCACAATCACGGGTTCGTTGAAGGGTGCACTGTTAGGTCGTCGTCGTAGTCGTCTTTATCGTCGTTATTGCCGCTGCTTCCAGCGACTGGCCGGTTGTCAAACCGCGGGGCTATCGAATTCGGATCGCAGTTTCGCAAACTGAACTGCACGCCGTGATCGAGAACGGTGAACGGTGAAGTGTAGCAAAAGTCTTCCCGGACACGCTGCGCTTGTCGCACAAACCGCGAAAACAGCTGCGCACCGTTTGCGCATCAGTGTGCGCACAAACACGCACAGAGAAAAGTACGGAACACGCCAGCTCGGGCGGTGACGAATTTTCCTTCCTCGACACCCGCGCAAACGAGCTGCCCGGGAAGCGGGTGAGAGATAGAGGCAAGGTTTTGCATCCGCCATAGGTACTAGTAAGATGCGCAGATCGTCGTCGTCGGCTTTGTGCGGGGGATGACGTTTGCCAGCATCCACACCGCTACACGAACACTGTCAAACGCGAAAATGTCAACCGAATCGGAAGCTAAGTTTGTGTAAGTCTATGTGTGTGTCAAAACCGTCAAGGAATCAAGAAAATAGAGCAAGAAAATAGTTCCGTGTGTGACGAGCTCGTGATCATAATTTGGCGAAATTTACACTCCAACGTTTTCGAACACGGAGATCACTCAACTTGTCCTCACTAACACAATCAAACGCGAGCGCACTAAACACTTGTTGGATCACTACGTGCGTGTGTTTGCGTGTGGTGAAGTTCATTTCGTCACTAAATTTCACCACCTTGCCAATCTCAAATGGTGTTGGTTTTCAAGTTCAACCACCGACACAGCTACACACAAACGGTTTAGATGATCATGGCGATCGTCGGTTGGACGCGCCAGCCACGGCGCTACGTCACAAAACGCACGGTGTGGCCTTGTAGTGAATGTTTATTTAGCATTTTTTTTGTAGATCATCTCCTTCCGACTTTCAAAAATTCCTTTCCAAATGTCTATTAATAGTAATTTGTCACTGAGGTAAATGATAATTCGCACTTCACTACGCCATCGCGTGGGTAACGCTGCTCTCTCTACACGTGGCTTGAACCAATTCTGTTCCCATCACTTCGTGAGAAAAAAATAAACTTCACCGGTCGCCCTAACCAACCGTGCTGCCGGCGGAAACGCATTCGCACGATTGATGAATGAAGTTCGAACTATTCTCCCATTCATCGTGACCAAGATATCGGCACCCGACCGATATCTTCCGATCGAGAGCTGTTATCGCGGTGCGTCACGGGGCCGGGAAAGGGCGGGGAAAGCATCCAAGGAGGAGGTGATGTCGTATGTGCACGTGCGAGCGAGACAACGCTGCCGAAAGGCAAACGGGTGCGAGCGAAATCGTTGGTCCGGAGATAAGAGCGCCCGTGATGGAAAGGTATGAGGTCGAAGGAGTCGACGCGCTTGGAGAGCGTTAGATGCGAAGTCGGTGCGGTGAGAGCCACCGGTAGAAAGCGGAAAGTGAAGCGTGAGCGAATGGGCGAACGGAAAAAGTGAGCAACAGGTGTTCCATCGAAAAATAAGCCCCAAACCCAGCGAGCGAAAGCAGGACCACCCGATCTCGCCCTGGGTTTTTGCCTTTTCCCGTGCATTGATTAGTCCGCAACTTTCTAGGACATTCCGGCACGGGGCATGCTACGGTATGCGTGGGCGAGCCGGTTTTTCCGGGCCCCGTTACCCTTGGTTACCGGCGAAAAAGAGCCACTTGTTGTGCGTGCGGTATGAATGAAACGTGAACGTGGCTCTAGAGTAGGCTCGAAATTTGCGCTCCGAAAAATGTGTACCACTCGCACCGTGTGCGGGTCGCGACACCTGGAGGCGCCTGGTCGCCCGTACGGGCAGGGTTTTATGAATGGAGCGTGTGTAGGCCGGGCGGCATGTTGGAGAGATTCGAAATTCAAACGAACGGTTCGTTTGTTAGTGGCTGCTCTTTGTGCAGGTAATGGTAATGAGGTGGACATAATAGAGCAAATAATTAATCTAACTATAAACAGTATTACCAGAAACTAACGATGCAAGAGTATTTTCTTCAACAAATGTAGGAAATGATGGATTTGGAAAATAAATCTACTGAACCATTGCTGAATACAGTTTTTTTTTCATTTATCATATGTTAATGAATTTCGTGCTCTTGAGTGTAAAATTGTTTGAAATATTTAAAAATATAAATAGGAATAATTTATTCAGTGTAAGCCTCTTCATGAAAACAATGGACTATAAGGGGTTTTCGCAAAAACGATTGCTAGAAAAGTGAATTTTTTTATTGATTGCTAGAAAATTTACTTTAAATTTTCTGACATAATCTTTTAGTAAAAAGTTTCGTTTTATGACATGAATGTGAATTTCCGTTTTTCTAAAATTCTGCAACATGTGCGCATATTAGGCGAATATTATTGATAGATTTCTTCATACTTATTTTGATTTGGTAAGCGAATGGTTCTTTCACGCATGATGTATCAAACTTTGATTAAACAAAAGTATCTCCTTCTTCTTTATCTTCTTCTTACAATGTATGTCAAAAGAGAAAAAAATAATTTCATCCAAGAGCAATTAGATTTCGGAGAATTAAAACAGGGAAACATTTTACAACATGAAGTGAACTCTTTAAAAAAAATTAAAATAAATTACTAAATGCAAATAAAACATACCAAATGTTCGACATACCAATGCCGGTCGCAGGTTATCGCTCTAATCAACACGTGCTCCACGAAACTTGTGTAGTAAACAAACGAAAACCACTTAACACGCACCACACGCAAGCGACACTATCCACTAGCGCCTTCACTAAACATTCGGGAAAACTATACGTTAATTTACTCGAGGAACAAAAACGCACACGAGCGGCCCATTTACACGCCTGCCTTACAACCACACCGCCCGTTATCAGGACGCGAAACCGACCGTAGAGCGAGAGCGCACGAACCGTACGTCGCGCGGATGGACGAAAAAGTTGTGAATGAAGCCGGTGGAAAAACGCGTACCGCTGCCGTGGCCGAGCCGGGCGAGAAAGTGCCACGATGGTAACAGACCGGCAACGGGAGAGAGAGCGAAAGCGAGAGACTGCTAGCGAAGAATGCTCGCCCAAGATGAAGTGCGTGTGTGTGTGAGTGTGTATGTGAGAGTGAGCACGAAAGGAGGAGGCGCAGGACCCGGAACCGGTGGTGAGTCTCGCGCCTGAAAGCTGCCTGCTGCTACTAACTAAATAAGCGTCTGGTGAGAAAGGTTTCCGAGATGGGAGCCGGTGAGCGAGCTAAAAACGCGATCAAGCTCGTTCCCAAAACGAGAGACTAGCGCCCGGTGAGTGGGAAGAAACTCGCGTTAGGGAAACGGAAGGATGCGTGGGTGAACCAATAAAGCGAGCGGCAAAGAATGGCTGCTTCCCGGTGCTCGAGCGGGAAGAACAACTACTAGCGATCTCGGGGTGCGTGTGCTCCGCACTTTCCGTGAGCGTGAGCGAAAGGTGCGAAGAACGAACGAACATCAGCCGGCTCATAAAGTGAGGCAAAAACACTGGTGCGACAAAAGATCGCCTTTGGTGGGATGAGTGGAGACGCTGGGATGGGTTGGGTAAGGTGGGAGCTCACAGGTGGGTGGGTGGGTAGTACTGGTGGGCCGTACGGGTATACTGCAAGTGGGCCGATATTAGGTGGGTTGTCGCAAGCAGCGGCACGTTCCGGCAGTAGTCGCCCACGTAGCGGTACGTTGTCAGCATGGTCGTAGTGCCCCGTCGACCTCGGTATATGCATAGGCCTACACACTCACACACGCACCGTAAAACGCGGGAACATAAGAATACGCTCACAAACACCTTGCAGTTTTGGGGATGCACGGGGAAGGGAAAAGGACAATACGAAATTACGAGTGGCAAGATTTTCTAACCAAACGAAGTCAGAGTTGAGGGTCTTTAGGGATGGTTTTCTGTTTACTAATTAAATCATATTTTTACAGCATATAAAATTAATTTGTGTCCAACATACTGGTAGTTAAATATACAACAACAAAAACTGAGCATGTGACAAAAGAAGTGGTAAAGTAGGAAAAACTTTTCCAAATAAAATTTAACATCGAAAATGCACATGAATTCACCCTCAAAGGAATGCTTTTTTAAACACAGAGGAACGCAACCGAAAACACACATTATCACGCATCTTTGGACGGCCATGTGTGGTGACGGCGTGTGTGTGTGTGTGTGTTGGTAGGTTGCTTTCCCGTAGCTTCCCGGCGGCGATGTTTCGTGGGCGAAATTTCGGTGCCACAACGAAAGCGTGCGTGGGCGCTGTTCCGCGTGCCGTGCGGGTGTGGGCGCTATCCGCCCGGGTATCGGTGTCACATTAGTGCAGTTTGCTGCAGTTTTTACAAAACGCATGGCGCCGAGGGTTCAAGGGTGCCGGGGAGGCGGGAAGCGTGCCGGACACGGCGACAGAATTACGGCATTAGCCGAGTAATTAAATCGCGCCAGGCTCGGTGGAAAAACTTTGCCGATGAGCGTCCGAGAAGGAGAGGTTTTTTTGTGTTTTTGTTTTTTTATTGATTCAAATCCACCCGCTAGGGATGCGTTGAGGGTTTGAGGATGCTACCGAACTGACCGTAGGTTTGTTGGTGAAATCGATCTCGATGTTTCGGTGGTGTTTTTAAAATCGTTCCTCTCTCTCTTTTGCTCTCGGAAGGACCTCGAACCGCCCTAGTGGACGGTTTCCTACTCCTACCTACCGAACGGGCAATCAACGCTAATGGATCGTAGGTTCAGCGGGGAGCTCTGTGCTGTGTAAAGGAGGCGTATTTCTGTTGAGCGGCAGTTCTGGTCGTTTTTGTTCGGTTGCTGCAGTGTGGGTTTTACTTTACGCTAGCCTAGCCCACAGTATGCGTGTAGGTTTGTGGCCTATAGCGGATGCCAACGGTCTCATAGTATTTGTAAAGGGGTATAAATTTAAATTTGTTTATAAATTAATTAACTCTTTGGGGAACTATTATTTGCTATTCATCATTGTAATATTATCTACAATTTAAGAGAATTATTTATATTTTTTTTAGTTTTTAAAGCTTTTTTACATGGCTTGTTAGTGACATAAAAATACGAAAAAAATATTCAAATTAAGGTTCAAGTTTTCAATAAAATACCATATCGACATAATTTATGCTCCAACCCCTTAATTGAAGGATACGAGTCAAATAGCCAGTATTTTAAAATAAATTGATTTACCTACCATGATACAGCCAAAACGTTGATTTTGAACGTTTTACAGACCTTCACTTTCACCACCATTATTTCATTCTCACTTTAATAATCACAATGCATCTACTTTGATAACCATTTTCGGGGAAGCATATTCGACTCGCTTCTATCACAACTATCAACATGTATTCACCACTACTCGTCGCTTATTAATTTAGCATCGTGTAGCACCATAAACGACGGAGATCGACACAAATATTCAACACAGCATGCGACACTTCACTTCACTGGTCACAAATCATGCGCTTAGAACGGCGGTAAACAATCGTATCGCAGCGAAAACCGCGTCAGCCTCTTGCAACGACCGGATGTGTGACTATGATTAACGCGCAACGCTTACGATTTGAGACCGGCAAACGAAGGAACTCGCTTGCACTGTTGGTGACATAGAGGCGGTGAACTTCGCCGTTGGAACCGTACGACGTTGTCATGAGACGATTTCACACTGCACTGATGATCATCTGCTGAGGCTGAGGATTGCTGGGCGTTGGGTTTTGGGAGCGTATCCTTAGCAACCCACGAAACATGCGACGGCTGCTGTGATTGGTTCATCGTTGCTGGTGAGATTAGGATTCCATTTTGACGACGCCTTAAGCACAACGTTTTACTATTCAGATAAATCAGATGAGTAACTGTGGATTAAGTATAGCCTTCCCATATAAGTAGGCTGAGGGTAAAATAACACACTGTTTCGCACCACCATTCAGCCACAATCGTTGGTTGTACATTGCTCCAGAATTAACGCGAGCCTGACCGAATTCTTAGACCACTGGCCACTGGTCTTATCACACCGACCGACTGTACCGACGACAACGTTTCAGCGCGATTAATTGCTGCCGCGCGGAAAGATATGCGTTGACCTCCAGCGCAGTTGAACAGCTGACCGGCGGCCTCAAGCCCGAGCATGTTAGCGTGGCCACATCAATTACACACACGCACGCACGTGCTACCAGCGCCATCTAGCGATCGATACCGGCGGAACCCGGTGCGGTCTTGTTTCTTCGCCGCATCCACTCGCGCGCAATTCCGAACCGTACTGAAGCGTCCAACGAAAGTGCGGCGACGGTGAAGCGACCACACGGCCACAACTCCCCTCCGTCACCTCTCCGCCTCGTCCCCGGGGGTGAAGGGAAAACCGGAGCAAACGCCAAATCCAAATCCTACACCAACGTTTTTAGGGGACTGGAACCAAATTTGAACGGAATCCCCGGGGCCGCGGGAAGTTTCCGGAGGTGGATGATGGAAACACTCTCACCCTCGGGTACCGGGTCGGCCCATGTCGGTCGGCCTACACTATCACCCAGACCATCCACGCCTGGTCCGGGCCGGGTGGGATGTAAAGTGTTTGACACCGTGTTGATCCGTGCACTACCACTACTGCTGGTGCGTTGTTTTATCTTGGAAGTTTTTGGGCAGGCCGGGTGGGTTGGGTTGGGGGTAGGTGAGGAGGTAGCGCAAATTTGTTACGACTGGGTGACGAGCCGTATGCGGGTGGGTGTAGATGAGTCTGATTGCTGAGAATGCTGCCGGATTGGCACGAGACGGTGGAGCACTCGTATCGGAATATGTAGATGATAGAATGGTCGTTGTCGGAAAGTAATTGTCTAAGTAATTGGATGTTCGAATCGACTTACGTATACGGGTAGATTATAGCATCGAATGTGTCATCATTTGGGGCTAAAAGTATATCTCAGAACTCGACCTATTCCGACCTACCTCAATAATCCTTCATTCGCATGTTTAAACGAACGTATCATGAGAGTGTCAAATTTTATTTTTGATTTTTCTCAACAAATTATCCACTCTTGCTAATGTTTTTAATGTTTAATGTGCAAGATAATGGTTTTTCTGATCAGTTTCTTCATGTTGTTGCTAAAATAGTATATTTTAAAACTTTTTTTTCAATTTTCGCTAAACGTTTAGTTCTGTTCCTTCAGAAAAAATAAAATTTAAAAAAGAATTTTTTAAGTTAATTTTTCCATCTTTAACATATTGAATATAACCAAATAAACACGAGTCTTGTCTTGCATATCTTACAATTACACATTTCTATCGTTGTACTGAACAGTTTATGTTGATGTCAAAGGACACGGGAGTTCGAAGTTCCAACTCTATCATCTGTGAACATTTCTAAAATCACTCCACGTTTAAAAATAACAGTCCGCAGCACATGTTCGACATCTGCTTCACTGAATGCATCGGAAAAGGGCACACGTTCAGGTATCGGTGTGCTTCAACAATTCAACAACCACACTATGAGCCACACCCGGAAAACGATGGAACCGAAGCACCCCAGGGCTGCCTGTCTGCCATTTCTAAAGCGCGATTTACTGGCGAAACACGCGACTAGCACCCGGCACGCCGCACGCCGAAAAGGGGCATAGAAATGGCCCTTGGAAAATGTGCGGTTTGCGTGACTTCGCCCTTCGAACGTCATCGGCGTGACGTTGGCCTTGATGTCAGCGGCGGCCCGCCCGAAGGAGCGTCCAAAAATAGCCCAATTGCTTTTCCGGTAGAGCGAAAGCGTACCTATAAATAGCGTTCGCATCCCGGTGCCCGTTCGCGGGGAGCCCGGCTTTTTTTTGTTTTTAGTTCACTCTCACGCCCGGCCAGCAACAAGTACGAGCAACACGTGACCGGCACGAGTGCGTGTGGTACATGCGTTGCTCGTGGAAAAGCACAGGGCTGCCGATTGGTGCCCACCAATCGTCACCACCGTGCACGGCCCGCGTGCACGGTGGCATTTTGTAAATTGAAATGAAATTCCGTTTGACGTCATAACGGTGAGCATGTGCTTTGGAACGCGCTCGGTGAATTCGGAATTATAAATACGACGAATTAGTGCACGTGAAACACTGGTGGTAGTTTATTATTAATAGAATTGTATCGATAAAATTGAGACAGACGCTTAATGATGGGCTCTCCGGTATGGGCGATGTTTTCTATTTCAAGTTCGTTGGCATCGTGCGTTGATAGCGTGGCATGTTTAATTTCGATGTCATGAGAAATTGCTACACCAAAACGCGGTAAGTACTGTTTTGTCTGTGTTGATCCGAAAGAATGCAAGTGTCATTTTTGGTTTTACAATAGATTCATCACTATTGTACTTCACATCCTATTTTTTTAGAATTTTGGAATATTCTTTGACTGTTTTACCGGAAATGGTCAAATAAAAAAAAACAATTCCAAATAATAACATAGTTTCATTTTTTCACAAGTAAAAAATCTTACTACTAAGGTTAAAATAAAAGATTCAATATGTATGACAAACATTTCTCATATTAAAGGAAATCCAAATTATGAATCCAACTAAAACAATAATAAAGAACATAAATAGGCTCGTAGTTTAGAATATATGTTTGGACCTCTGCTTTGTTTGTATTAATTTTAACATATTTTTACACCTGTACATCATTGGCTTTAAAGTCCGCTGTTTTCATGACGACTGTCAGCAGCTATATTGAAAGTGTAGTAAATAAATAAAAAATACAGATCTTTACGAAATTAACTTGGTACCAAAGCAATTTTCATAGATCAGAACCTTTACTTATCAATTCTAGGAATATCAATTAGAAAGCTGTAGGCAAAATATCAAGATACTGATTTTATATGCATTGTTTTTAATTTATTAAATTTGAAATAATTTTTTTTTAACAAGCGGCATTAGAACTTTAAAGGTTTTCTGCAGCTCTAGAAACTAGAAAGGAAAAACGAAATATTTTATGAGAAACTTTTATAGTTTATCTATAAAACAATTTGGCCACACATTAGACAATTTATATTCTAAATTACTTTTTTATTTTTGGTTATATGAACACCTTTGTTACTTCATGAGCTCATTAATGACTTGAGATAACATATTTATAATGATACAGAGAGGAAAACATCGTGAAAGTAGGAAAGCATGTTCCTCTGACCATAATAATAACTGACAGCGTCGTCTGGATTGGTTTTCACTATGCAAACTAAACTGTCCAACAATAGGGAGGAGTCAGATAGAAAGTATTTCTAATTGGGTTTACCTGCATCAAACAATGTTCACATAGTTAGTGAACGTCGCAAATTGGTAGAAGAATAGTAAAGGATAATATACTGCCACATCCTCGTTAGCCACTATTAACAGTGGCGCTTCGGGCACGGTTGCATCCCACTTGCTCAATTAGGATCTGCAACACAAGAGCAATCAACCTGAAGTTATCTTATTTTTTGCGCTTTTTTTGTGCTACCGCGCGTTCCAAGCTGCTATGAAAGCATGATGGGTGGATCCTATTTGTATCGGAATAGGACACACACAGCAAATTACACAGAAGGATACTATCATCCGAGTAAGATAGACTAAACCGATCAGCCACTGGAGTTTTTTGTTAGAATGTATCGCACGGAAACATGAGTCTGCTCTATTTCGATTGGCTCGTGTGCAGTTTGCTGCGGAACACTCACCGGCAACGAAAACATCGTACACATCTAGCGATTCTTATTACAGAAGCCTGGTAACACCTCCGGAGCCGCGAGCAGCAGGTTCGAACAAAAATCCATTTTAGGCAGAACCACCTCGACGAACCGCGCGGCTGGCTGGCTGGCGTTGAAACAGGATTTTACCTTTTTCGGTGGATCGAACTAATTATCGGCCCAGATCGATTCCACCCACGGGATGGCGTGTGTGTGTGTGTGCTCATGCCCGCGCCAAAGCATTCCATTGGGGGAGAATTTAGAAGTGGGTGGTACAATGTTGTTTGATCGCCAGTTTTCAACCCAAGCAGATGGAAACGCACCACCGCACCGGAGTGCCGGAGTGTTTGTGAGTAGAAGTTTCGCATTTGTCGATGTGGATTGCAGACGATGGAGTAAAATAAAAAAAAAAAAATAGCGACCAATAAATCTGTTAACACGCCCAGCCCTTGGAGAAGGCGAGCGCGCGCGCACACCCTGTAATGGTGATTGTTTGTTGTCTTAATGCGGCTTGGAATGGTTGGGCAAACCTTTTATTTTTTAATTTAAAGAAATTGTAAATTAATTTATTCAACAGTTTGGTGTACTGCGTGAACGAACTATGTGCTTCAAAAATCATCCACACAGCAATATCAAATCCAACAAATGTTCAAATGTCTTGGGTGGGTATAAAAAAAATCCCAGACACGAACCAAAAAAATCAGAATCCACCGCAGCACTAGCTTCTCGGCAACCGAAAGAGAGTTTAATGAAACTAAATATTACAAAAGCTTTCTTGCCAATAAATTAATCATTGATTAATAAATCATTATGATTTATGACTTTTTATTCGATTCGACCCAGTCTTTCATTCCCATTTGCGCCGCAACTTCCCTCTCCTTCCGTCTCTGCCCGCCACCAGTTAAGTCACCAAGAGTAAACCTCTTCACAGCAGCTGCGGAAGCCAGCACCAGCATTTGTAGTTGATCTGTATTTTTTTTTTCGCTTGCTCTCCCGCTTCAAGTCGACTGCGCTTGGTTGGGGTGCTGGTTGCTGCAATTGCTGCAGACTACAACACCTCCTCCCTCCCCCTGTTGCACGGCTTCCTTGTCATGGTTGGTTTTCAATAAAACTCGAAATGACAGGTAAATTTATAAATAATTACATAGTTGTTACACGCGTGCATACAACACTTTCCGTCGGGATTTCGCCGGGAGTTGAGGTAGGTAGCTTTTCGTTGTTGTCGTTTGCTCGCACGTTGCAACGGTTCAGGTGCACGCAAAAGCTCCGGTGTGTGTGGCGGGCCGTAGCGAATCGAAACAGAAATAGAAACGGCGACACGAGAGCGAGCCAAGCGAATGAAAATAAAAACTTCGAGGGACACGGTTCCATGATAACCTTCCCCTTTGGGGGCCGCCGCATCATCTCTGGAGGTGTTAAATGCGGGTCAGTTTAAGACCAGCCCCGCTTTTCGAAGCGCGTCGGCATTTCTGCACACTGCCTCGAGCGGTTGACCAGCTACGGGGGAGGTCGCGATGGCTTTTGTTTTTATTTATAAGCAATGGCTTTGCTTTATTGTTTCCCACACAAACTGTGCTGCATTAAGGGTTACTGAGGGGATTGTTCGAAAAAAGTTGCGCTGGGTGCGAGTAGAGTATTAATTTCTGCTGACATACTGCTTATTTTCTGAACATTTAATACATTATTTTGTCATATTTTTCCCCTACGAATAACATTTATGTTTGTGTCTTGTATATTTACTACATTTAATAATTGACATACCTACTGAAATTGGAAAATAATTAAATTAGAATAATTGTAATGCTTTTTCACACACTTTTTAAGTTCAACACAATTTTTGTTTCCGATAATTCTTCCAATTTTTTCTACTACGGACACAAAATTGACCATTAATTTATCAAAAAATATTTGCATTTCTATGCCACTGTTCGAACATTAGTTTGATATGATGTTTCCTAAATAAAAGTCGTCCGTTTGAGCATTGATTCCATAATTATTAGAATGATTAATAAAAGTATGATTGTTATAAGTATTTTTAAAAAGCATTAAAAAATAAAAATGAGTTTTGAAAGCGAAAAGAATAAAAACTTCCAAAGCCATTTAAAATTAGGTAACTTAAGCAAAAGGATATCTGTTTTTTAGCAGTACAAAGTCAATTTCCAACTTTTATCTGCATTAGAGCCAAACGATCAGTAATTACAAAAAATACCGAAAACACAGTTGCGAAAAATATGAATATTCGTAGGAACTTATTTTTATCGTAAAATAAAAACCTTCTCGTAATGAAAGGAGCACGTTAGGATCTAAGATGTATAGATTATTTTTCAACCTATAAAATTATGCTTACGAACCATCTCCCCATACGCTTAACATTATTTAATTTAGCATAATACTATAGAAAGCATGAAATTTCACGATTTATTTCCAGCACATACACTCATTTTTAAACCATCCTCTCACACTTTTGCCCGCCAGCTTCTGCTGCGACGTTCTCGATGTACCGACAATGTCCGCCACAACGGATTGCCAACATGTCCATTACAAGCAATTAAATTCCTCGAAATCAGCCACTGCATGCAAATTGCAATCAACATTGTTCAGCTCCTGGCACGCTTCCTCCAGCAACGTGCCAGCAACGCGTACCTCCGGTGAGTGAAGATTGTCGACAAACTTGCAGACAACGCTACTGTGGAAGCCCAAGGCCGGTAGCTGGAACGATGGCTGCTCGCTGGCGATCGCAACTCCGTTCCCGTAGCAACGATCAGGGTACGATCGCCGACCCCGGGGAAACATGCAAAACGGGGAGTTCGGGAGAGTCGCGAGAGTCCCCGAATGCCAATCACGGTTGACCGTGTGTACACACACTTCTGCGTGTTTGTGTGTGCAGATTTCAGTCACCAGCAGCCCGATGCAAAACGCACTCGAAAAGGAAAAGCTATCCATAGGACCATAGGAGCATAGGAACATGTTTACATGGTCGCGGGCGCGCGCTCGAGTATATCGTGTCGGGGTCCAATTCGGAGGGGTAAGTTATTAGACTCGAAATCAGATAACAGTTTCTACCCCCGTGGGTCGGCTAGAAGCCGCGCGAGAGGGATGAAAAGACGCCAGTGAAAGATCTATCGTCCAGATGGAGATAGCACCAGCAATTTCAATACCATGAGCGGGATGGAACAAGCGAGAAAAAAACACATAGAGAGAGAGAGAGAGGGAGAGCCCGAGAGCAGCAAACGAGCGCAATAAAATCTTTAATAATTTGCATAATTTCGCCCGCGGGTACTAAATCAATAATGAACGTGTAAGTGCCAGACTGCTTTTCTAGCCACGTCCCGGCAACCAGGACGTGTTGCTTATTTCTCCGGGATTGCAGCGTATGTGAGCACACTTTTTTTTCTCTCTTCTATTTTTCCACTCTTTTAATTCCTCCCCACCCCCGAGGGAAAGCACAGGCGGACCGGCAGAAAACAAATGAAAAATGCACCGCCGCACCGATGGATAGCGCAGCAAGGATAGATGGATTTTGGCTTGCGAACAAATTTGCAAACAGACAACAATCGCTTGATGGGCTTCGTACCGCTCGGGGGGAGCCTTACTGGCCCATTCTGGTCCGGGCGTTCGTTACGGTCAGCGAAAGGTATATCTTAGCGTGCCGCAGTGTTCAGTCTTCCGATCGCCCTCGGCATGAACTCACCCCAGCGCGAGCGCGGGTTTTGGATGTGGGTTTTAGGTGGCTTAAGAATGGAACGAAACGCACGGGAACATACGGCACGAAATTAACATGCATTGCGTGCGATTGTGTGCGCATATTTATGCTCATGCTGACACCTATTTTTACTGCAATAAGCGCTATGATTAGGGAGGGAAGGTCGCGATAGAACAATGACTGTAAACGAAGACAACAAAAATAATTTAAAATACGTCCTCGTTAGTTTCATCGGGTATCATAAAATTATTCTAGATTAAGCATATATTGTTTGATTTCATAAAAACATGTAGTTTTTTCAGATTGTTTTTTCTAAAAATATAAACAACATAATTTTTGAATTCCTTTGATAAAATATTTCGCATCAGTATTCGATAGAAAATGGTTCCGACGGTAAAACCTTAGCTTTTGCCAGTGTACATTACCAGGCTATAGCACAAAAGTGCGTGAAATATAAATAGTTGAAAGCATTTGTATGATTTTTTTGTAATTTTGTAAATAGCTATTTCAATCGATCTCAAAGACATTGATGACAGTAAAATACAAAAATAATTCGCATCTCAGACCTAATAATATAAATTACTTGTTCTACACAAACTGCCGACGGTAAATCGTCCAATCGGGTCACATTTCTCAACAGAACCGATATGCTTTCTTACAACGACATCCAACAGGTCACTTTCATGCGCGAGAATGTCCCAAAGCATTCGTGAAATTACACCAGCACCGTTCAAGAAATCTTGTCCACATCCACATCGCAAAAGCTCGTCAAAAAATAGGGACCGTAAAACACAGAGAGGAGAAGAAGAGTAAGCGTAAGCGAACTACATCTGCTTTGATCTTATCAGCACGAGGCACACAGCGAGTCCGGTGACTATCGTGCAGGAATGGTGTTGCTCCCTTCGACAAGGAGACAGATGGGCCACGCGAAAGGTGTGATTAAGATAGTCAATCACTGATTGGATTGTGTCGTCCGGAGTCCTTTTTTCCGGTTTCTTGTTTTGAAAAGAACACCGAGGCGAGTGAGCAAAGGAAGACGGCGAAGCTTACGCATTCCGCCATCGGCTTCGGTGCGGGAAAAGGAATGTGTTTTTTTTTCTCTTCATTGTTGCTGCCCATAACACAGCATGGGTTATTTTTAGCCAAATGGCACGCTGTTTTCCTTCTCCGCTCCCATCTCTAATCACTTTCTCGCACGTTTCTTATCTCGACGTTTAAGTGCGCTGCTAAGTACGGGCAAAAGGTTATTTATATGCTGCACTGCAATTATAAATTACCTCGAGCCATTATGCGCATGTGTTTGTGCGCTGGAATTTTATGACGTCTAAGGCTGGTGGGTGAAGCTCTCGATTTGGATGGATCCACGTACGGGCACCTGAACAGCATGTTGGGAGTGCAAAAAAAAAAGAAGTTTTTTGTATATTTGTTAACAAAGAGCGTGTTTTGAATTTTGAAGATGCCTCATTTTCGTGCAATGAATGATGCCAGAGGTTCAGTACATAATTAACACACTGGCTAATTTAGCTTGTACTTTTAAAACACTTATTTTTAAGTCGTTGACTACTTTGTACATTATCGTCAACGTCTGTACAACTACGACCCAGCCGAACTGGTAAACCATTTAATTTAAATGATAATTAATCCCATCGATCATGCCATACTCTGCTGCCGACCGTTCCGATATTGACACCGTGACCGTTATTTTGCGGTCGATTAAATCATTACTTTTTCCACATTTAATTCAGCCAGCCAGCCAGCCAGCCAGCCAGCCAGCCAGCCAGTGTTTCCTTCACTGCTTCTTGGCATGTGGCTGTTTTCGTTGCGATCAAAAAACTCCCCCTACCCCACCGTATCCTGACGAGAGGTGACTTTACAATTGCAGTTACACTTGGGCATTTCACGCAGGTCTCATGTTGCATATTTGTTAGCTCAACACTGACCCTGCCCTGTGGAGTCGGCGGGGTCTGCGTAAAGTGAACGTTAATTTGCTCCCGTTGCTGTGGCGGCCAGCGGTCGGTTGGTGCCCGACTCGCCGCGAGATCGAGTCGAACGCTGCCCAGTTGAAGCAGGTCCCATGTGGCTAAGCAATTACTCAACCCTTAGCGAACCAATTGACCGCACGGTGTCCCGTGGTGCTGGATCTGCATACGGGGAGCTTGATCCGATCGACATGCTGTGCGAAGGGATCGAGAGTGATTCGGGAGCGTACTTAGGGGTGCATCTACTTTTCGTATTGTATTAACGTATAAATATACAATTATTCATCATAGAAGTAGAAAGCAAATAACCTCTCGGATCGACAGTGACTGTGTCCATTCCGTTGTTTGTTTGATTTTTGTATTGTATTGCCTTGTAATTTTAATTAGTGTTAATAAACATGTTTAATTTGATATTTTTATTTCCTTTGAAGCATATGGTCTTTCCGATTTGATACAATTCTCAAACTAATCTAATCTAATCTAACTAACTATTTTAACTAATCATCTACAGTAAATAATATTATATTCTCACAGCTCTCAGTTGATTAATTTTGTTCTTTACTTGCTTATTTCTGACTAGGCCATGTCAGCATGACGTTATTAACTTTTGACGAGTCACATAGCGATAGTAATTTTATAATCCAAATGTAATTTAAATGTCGTTCTTCAGTCTGAGTTAAAGATATAGCTTAAAATTTGTTTTAAGTTTTTCGCATACTAATAGAAAATTAAAAACACTAAATTTTCAAGGAGATAGAATTTGTATAATATTTGTTGTTAAACATATAAACTTCTCACTGAGAAACAAAACTAACTCAAACATGTTAAAATTGGTAAGTGGAAATAAATTACTATTATAACAAAAACGAATAAAATTTAAACATCATGCGTTTTTCAATCTGAATGCCGCTCAAATGTTCTATTTTTAATTTTTTGAGCTCATATACATTTTGATAGTTATACCAATAACATTTATTTTATAATATGCTAAGGAATAATGAAACCGTTGATCAATGTTAATATGAAATAATGACAATAAATTCACTCCATAGGTATAAACTAGAAGCACACCTTTAGTGCAACTAGACTATACCGAATCGAAACATCCGCTATTGGTACCGTAATTTCCAGTTTCAGCAACTAATCAGCGAATCGAACCCTCCACCTCGCGCCCATCCAGCGACGGCCTGGAGCGCTGGGCCATTCCATTCTACGGTCGGGCCGATTTGTATGTTTGGACAGCGTGCGCCGGCCGGCGGTCCTTTAGCGTCGATGAAATATTTTAATCAACAATCTTGACCGTCTGTCGGGCCGCTTTTATAAAGCGAAAAACACACACACACACACACTCACACACTTGCAGGCAAATGCAGCCTCGAGCGATGCGAAAAAATGTTCCGATCCGGAGGCTCAATAAATCACATTCATCCGAATTCCGCTCGTCGCTTTCGCACGTTCCCGGCACGCTCGGCATGGCATGGCATCGTAGCGCAATTCCAGTAGCACACCACAACGGGCCGGGCGGTCAATCGCTTACTGCGAAGTTCGAAACCGCACATTAATTGACCCTCAATCGAGACCCAAATTGCGGTGATCGATGAAGATGCGAAATTCAACACTCGCCACCGAGGCTTTTACCACGTTTCGGTAAAGATTCCTAACCGAGCCGGCAATGCCGGTGGGCAACAATGGAATATTGTTCTACGTTTAGCACTGGCTACCACTTTTACCCATTTTTTTTTCTTTCGTCATTTAGTCCTATGCTCACTGAGCAGAATTGGGTTTATTGTTTGACGCGTGTTTGTCTTGCTTTGGTGGAAGGTATCTTCAAGAATTCGAAGGCCCCGATGGTCCACGCGTGTTCCACTTCCGCACGCGTTCGATAGACATTGCGCCATGTTTGGAATGCCGCCCGCATTCGGTCCGAAACGTGCATTCTCGCCGCATGTGCAGTTTGTGGGCTACATTTTTGCATAAATCTTCTCCCTGTCAAGCGGCGTTTTGATGTTTGACATCAAATGCAAACAATCCGTTCGCCAGGGTGCGCACAGGGTGCCCCGAAAAAGATGCTCGGATCGTACACATAAAAGGAACCGCTCACGTCGAAAATGATCGAGAGGAAAAACCGGTCGACAAACCGGGCACAAATCAGGCCCCGAACAGGGGAACGCTTTCGGGCCCTTTCTACAAATCCTATGCACAAAGGGCACGCTTGAACGCTAATCGATAAATGTCTAACCATCCCACCCTCCAGCCCGGTGAACGGTGTCCGAAATCGGTGGCGTTGGTGGGACATTAATTCGTCCCAATTAAAATGTTATCGAACCCATAAATAGATATTGCCGGGGCGCGTTGCGCGATTTCCAAACCAAAAAAAGACAAACCCGGTGCCGTTGGCGGTGCAGATGAAAGCGGACGCCCCACGCATGAAGGCAGCGTTTGTGCAGCAAAATTTAGCCGAAGCCGGCCTTCGCACGAATGTGGTATGATTTCTTTTTCGTTCGTATTATGCTCCCCCGCTGGCTTCACGGGCAGCTTCGAGTGCATCCTCGCCAGCCTAATGGGGAATACGTTTTGTAGGGAAGTAAACCACAAACACCTGGCCTGGTGGAGCTCATCGTACGCAAACGTACGTGAATCGGGACCGTCGTTGTGGTAATTACCGAACACAAACAATGCACCGATATGCGCCGGAACATACACTCCACGCAGGGAGGAAGATAATGAGTGATCATTTTCTGCACACTCTCTTGCCTGACCCGCTGCGACCCAGGCGAAGCAATTGGGGCCATGTAGCTAGTGATAATTAAACGCTCATAATTTTCATTACCATTCATGCCATTCCTTGCGGGCTCTTGCCACAATCTTCATTATCGTTCACTTTATCGGGAATAATAATCTCATTAACCTGATATTAAATGAGAACCGATCCAAGATGCAAACAGCCACTAGCGGCCACTTCATATTTCTTTTGCGATTGGAAAGAGCACTTACGAATGTTTTGATTTACGTATGGAGCAATTACTTTTAACTTATTCTTTTACACGTTTTTTTGCATTTTAAGTCATTCTATAAGCTTTGAAAGCTTTCGTTTCGTTGAGCTAAATAAAGTAAATATTCTTTAATTATTTATTATTGATTTCTTTGCTAGTAATCGTAAGTAATAGTAATAGCTAGTAATAATAAGCTTCATATTAATTTTTCAATTAAAATTAGTCTGCAGTATTATTAAATCTTTTTTTCTGCAAAAAAACTTATTTAACATTATCATATTCTAAATTAAGCATGAAGTATTTAATATTCTAAATATCTGTCTTACGAAAAAAATAAAGGCACTTAGTCTTTTAATGGCATTGATTTTGAAAACAGTTTGGATAAATGAAAAAATAAAGACAAATTAAACTGAGAAACTTCAATAAAATATCTCAGAAACGATTTGTAAACTCTAATACGGACCGTTTTGAATATGTAACTATACCTCAAAGTTAGGAAGAAACAAAATAGGTGCATCTTTATATATTAAAATGATTATATATTAAATGATATATATTAAAATGATATGATTCAACATAAACACAGTCTGTTTTAGTATGAAATTATTGAAGTATCCATGAAATAATAGGCTTATAAATGAATGTAAATCGAAATACCAAACATAAATGAAGTAATGATAACATCCACCGGCACGCAACGCTACGTGCAACCGACCCGTTAAACGATCGTCACCAAGGCAATTCACACAATCATCGTTGCACCTTGTCAAACCACGGCACCACCACACCGAATCGGGCCCGGAGCAAATGGCCCATAAATATTAATTTTCTTCACTCACTTTCACCCGTCGGACGCGTGCGATCTGTCAAGCGTTGGGCTACGTCGCCACTTGACAACACCATCCTTTTATTTTTCGTGTGTGAAAGTAAGACCAGAAGCAGAAGGCAGCATAAAACGATCGCTGCTCGAGTGCATTCGCTGCGAAGGTCCGAGCCTTGGCACACGTTGCGCACGAGCGACCATCCCGGACCGGAAACGCTGGAAGCGGAAAACGGAAGGATTGAGTTAAAAACAATCGTCGGGACGGGCGCGAGCTGTTCGCGTGCGCGCTAGCGATCACACACACACACATATATATACTCATGAGCGTTGAATGATCCCATTCGACGGCGTGCGTTCCGCGAGACCATTGTTTCACCGGCCTTGGTGCTCTTCGTTCTGGGACGGGGTTTTATTCTCCACGGGCTGTTTACAATGTTGTTCTGCGGATGGATGCGCTCGTGAGGCTGTGGTCGGTGGACGATCACAAGTGACGCTCGACAAAGACGACCCCTCCGGTTCGTCACAACCAGACACGCGCACCGCTTAATCCGGAATCGGATGTACATGTGCGGCTTAATCGACATCAATTGAGATTTATAGCATTTATGATCTTTGGCCATAAATTTCGGCTCCTCAGCGAGAAAGCGGAAAGGAACACAGCGACGGTGAAGATTTCGATGCGTCAGTGAAAGAGTTTTGGATGATGAAAATGAGGGGAAAGAAGAATGAAGGAAAAAATACATGCCTTGGAGCCGCCCAAAAGAATGGAGACAAAATTACTTATCTAACATAAAGTGCATTAAGCAATCAAATTACCGAATAATTTAAATAATGTCTTATAATGATGCAAAACATACACCAGCTTCCGTAATTTCGTAACAAAAAATATCTAATCGTAACTTTTAACAGATTTATCGATTTATTCCCAGTAGTGAGTGAATAGTGAGTGAGTGAAAAATAAATAACAATATTGAATAAAATGTGAACAGCCACGAAACAAGTTCTACAAAACTAATAAATCAAGAGACTTACGAGTCGACTACACATTTTATCGATTTCAGACGAATTAGGATCATTTAATGGGATGGATGTTTAATGTTAATTACAGTTGATAGTTAATGACTAATCAATATATTTGCGTTTCCTACTACTTTTGGCCGCGTATATGACCGATTATTGACAGGAACGATCAAAACTTCATAAAGAAAAAGCGACAACAAATATTTACCACCACCAGTAGGAAAATCTAGAATAAATTCAATCGAATGTACTGTGAATGTAGGCGAAAGTGAAGTAAATAGAAAACTAACTTAAAGAAAACTAAACTTAAAGATTTGTTTCCATTTCGTAACGTGCAGCTAGACAGATGTATAACTTACCAGTCTACGCCCAGCAGTGTGCTGAAACTTTCCTATCACCCTTGGCCATTTAGTTATTAAATGTGTCAACACCGCTCCTGCCTTCCAAACTCTCGGAAAGGCACCGTCCATGCAACGATCAACACAAGAAGCCTATTTATGGACGCTTCAGCTCGAGAGCAGCCGCAGCTACTGTGCACACCGATGGAAAAGGGCTCCATCCTCCTTCAAAGCAGAAGAATCGGGACAAAAAAACCTTCCAAATCTTTCATCCACCCCGGGGCGGCAACTGGCGGCCACTATCAAGCGAGCAATAATTCCAAACTCTCCTCCCCATCCATCGCCCATCCGCCTTTGGCGGTACGGGGCGCTTTTTTTTTATTACACTTTCGCAGAATCGTTCACTCATTTACGCCGACACCGAAAGGCTCCTCAAAGTCTCCGCGCTTGTGGACCGTGGCGGTCATCCCGGTCCCGGACGGCCAGCTGTTAATGGGCGGTTATAGTACGTCTACGTGTCTCACACATTTCGACAGTCTATTAAAGTGCAGAGGAACCCTTTTGCTCGAGCCCGAAAGTGGGAGGGTGCGTGGTGAAATGCGTGGAGGAAAGCAGCAGGGTGTTAAATAGCGAATAACTTTGATTTGATGATGGATGCGCTGGACAGCGATGGGTCAGCGATGGCGCATCAAGCGTGTTTCGTTTTGGAAACTATTTTCACGCCATCCGTCGCGTCGGTCGCGGTGAGGAATGGTCGCTCGTAAAGCGGCCACCATTATGGATGTAACGGATTAGAGGTTGCGTTGATCCAACGGGTATGAGCTAAACCTAGTTAGGACCTAGAAACGCTTCATGGCGTTCACTTTCCGGGAAGAAAAACACAAAAATAGTAACGATGAGCACATATTATGAAGTGGAAGCGTCTTCCACGACACCGACACGTCCACAAATCATCTGGAGCGAGCCGACCGAGAAGCTGCACGAAAGTCTAGTGACCAGTTCGCACAGCCCGCCGAAGGTGTTTGCGTTTCATAACGCGGCCTTGTTTTACACTGCCCATTTGCCACCGTGCACCGTCGGGACCCGGTCCGGGGCCAGGAGAATGATTAATTTGCGGCTTAAAAGCTTTCTCCACGCTGTGCCCGCTGTGCCCGACCACCACGGGTGTACGTCTCACCCGGGTGTAATTGGTTTAGCTGGCCGCCGGGGCAGCCAGCCAGCGTCGGACCAGTTCCCAGTGTCCGTGCCCCGACGACGGCCTCGTTCGATTTCGTGCCTACCACACCGCTAGCGCGCTGGTGACACTTTACAAATTCGTTGACTTTCCGCCGGACCTCGCCGGGCACGGTAGGCGGATGGGATGGGAGGGAGCAGAATTTATTTGATCCCCAGTAGCACGCTGGTCGGTGCCCACCGCCAAACGGCGCCAGCCACTTCATAAGCAGCAGGAGGGAAGATGGGAGGAGAGGTGTATGGGGGGTTCGAACGCGCGGCCTTCGGGACACTTTGACACCTGTCGCGCTGGACGCACGACACTTGACTCTTGCCCAGCTGGAACGGGTTCTCGCCCGGTAGTAAGAGGCTCACGAGATGGCGCCAACGTGATTACAGTGGGTTTTGCTTCCCTTCGGACTTCGGTTGGATCGCCTCCTCGGTTTCTTTCGGCATGGGGAACCCTAGTGCCCTTGCATTGGGCATATTGTTTTACCGCTGCCCACCGGTTACTGGTAATTAGCGTCGCGAGGGTCCTTCATGTCAACATCGATTTAAAGTCTTCAATACGTGAGATGCGACAGAGAGTTGAGTTTTAGGGGCAGGGGTTGGAGATAAATGTTATGGTTTGCGTAACAATGTGTATGAGCTAACATTGTTTTAGAAATTTGATACATTACGTTTCTAGAGTTTATTTTTGTTGACGGAATGGCTGAGTGAGCGAATAACTGATTGCCATGCTTTAATTATTGTATCACTGTAGGAAGAATCATGAAAAAATATCTTCCTGAATTAACACGGGTTTCGCTAGAATCATCGAAAAAAAATGAATTTCTTTTTAATAAATTATTTAATATTAAAAATTTAATTTTCACAAAGAAAGTGTTTAAACGTTTTAATATTTTTATTATGTTTTCGATTTTGAGAAATGATTTTTATTGGCCAAAACTCAAAGTATCATATAAGTACCACATTACCAGCAAAATTATGAAAACAAATTTCACCCGATATCGACTCAAGTGAACAGCCCTGAATGCCCTGGGTTCGAATGAAATGGGCTCATTTTTGGAATCGTTTGCTTGAAATTCCTTGCAAAGCTTCGTCGTAGAATCGGCAAAAAGAAGAATAAAACATCAGCAAACACCGTTACCGCATGGTTGGAAATAAAAACGAGTATCGATGTTTAACTCCTATTGTGCATGTGTGCATGATTATCTACTTGCATTATCTGGAGCTGGAAATGGAGAGCAAATTTATCTTCCAAAGAAACTAACAAAAGTATCAATCCCATTACAAAGTGCTACCACCCAACGCCCTGCAGTGTCCTGCAGCGAGAGCGTGTCCTAGTTACAAAACGCCGCCATACAATTACCGCTCCACCGCACAATTTGCGAAGAAGCAAACACATGTTTATCAGCGGGACCCCTAATTGGGTCCAAAGCTGCCAACCCAAAACGCACTTGCATTAGCACTCATTACCGTGTCAATTAACGCAGCCCGAACTTCCCCGCCATTGAAATCGCTGCCACGGTCATCCATTTCTTCCTTCCTTGGGCCGTGTGATAATATTTCCCGCCCGAAACGTGCCCTCCGGTTGCGGGAACAAAACCACATTCACCGACTGCGCAACCGACTTAATCTAGCCGGTCCGGGCAGGGGCTTCAATAGAAACGTCTAAAACCGCTCGCTCGCGGAAAAATAATGTCCCATTGTGTGGTGCGGGGCGGGCAGTGCCAAAACCGCCGTTCCTCCCTCCGCTTTTGGGCGGTGCAACAGTTTGTTTGTCTTCGCGCTAAAGTAGTTCCGAGCGTGTGTAGATAATTTACCCGATACTTCCTGGTAGCAGTGTTGCTACACAATAAGACACCATTCGGCCGGCGGGCGGCATCGTTTGACTGCCCCAAGGGTTTGCTGTTTTATTCTACCTCGGCGCACTGCCTCCAATCACACACTCTGATTGTGGAGGGAAGCCGACCGTCCGAGTGCTCCAGAACACTCCGTGTCGAAGTCATCTTGAAGAACTGCTCTCCGACTGCGGGTGCATGCGAACCCGATCCGAACGATCATTACACGTTGGCGGCCCTTTTGCGGACGGTTGGTGCGTTTTTTTCTCTCTCGTACAGTGCAAGACACCTGTGAAAAGGGCGTTGAAAAAGGGGACGCAGGGGAAACCTCCTCCGCGGAGGGATTTGTTCAGCCCATACAAAGTCTAGCTCCCGGTGTGTCCGGGACGGCAAGCACCGGCCAATGCAGCACCGGATGGTATCGGGTACGATCGACTGCAATTTAAAATTGTTTGTGCTCTATTAACGTCACGCCGTCTCGCTTCCACCTTCACGCATAAGGTATGCGTAATGGTCAGTATGGGCTTCTTGTGGAGAAGGAGAAATCTCCTTCCCCGGTGGTGATGCAAAGCGATGAAGCCGCCGCGATACGCGCGTCGGAACCATTCCGGTCGGTCGGTGCGAGATCTGAGATCTATAGGCCGGCAGCCGTAAGTGTTTCCCGCCCGGGTGACCGACCCACCGACGCTCGCGCGGTCGGGTTGAAGTTTATTTAAGGTAATAGCGCTATTTAATTTAATTTCATACTTCCATTGCGCGCTGCCGCTGGATCGAGTTTTGCCCGTGCTGGTGGGTTCCGGTGAAATCAAACCGGATTCGGGAGGTACCCGCTTCGGTCGGTTGGTGTTGTTCTTTGCAGATAGGTGATAGCTGATAGGTGTTACAATTTCAACGCAAAATGATGTTAAAAACTGTGAATTATGTGAAAATACATTTTTGATTTTTTCTTTAAAAAATTTAATCGAAAACTTTCTCTGATGTTTATTAAAAACAACGTTTATTAAAAACCATTCTAAGGGAGTAATATACGATTATTGTCGCGAGAATATGGGATACGAAAGCCCGCAACAACAGCCCACAAATGTAAAACAGGAAGATGAATTGAAACCAATTCTTTTCTTCACTTTTCTTCCCCATTCTCCTGGCACTTTGTGATGCTTCCTGGATGACACACGTTCGTTTGCGAACCCAACCCGGCATCCACCTTCACTCTCCCGCAATGAAACGACAATACGTTCGTACGTTAATTCAATTTTCCCGCCCGTTAATCGTTTCCGCACAACCCCATACGCCACATCGATACCCATATGAGCCGTACATTTCTCCGCACCACAAAGCGCATCATCCCTTACAGCAAGCGCGGTGCGAACGCTGCCTTTGCTTTCGTTCGTCCCGTAGTGCAACATTGGCAACAATTATTGTTATTATGAATTATAAATTTTGAAACGCATAAAACACAACGCAGCGAAGCAGTGCTTCCAGTTCACCCATGCCACCCCCACGGCGTGCGCATCGTTCGAACCGTGGAGGCGAAAGGACGCATAATATGGAGAAGAGAAAAAAACACACACATAGCGTGCAATCAGTCAATCAGAAGATTTATCTACCATTTTGCCGCTTTCCATGTCTTGCTGACGGTGGTGCCGTTGTTCCACACGAGCAGGGCGGTGAAAAGTTCTGCGAAAGGTTCTTGCGCTGTTTGGCCGTGTTCTTGCGCAGAAGATCGCAAGATCACTAGGGCTAGGGCAGATCATCGCTTGCCTGGGTTGCACTTTGCAACGACGACGACGACCGGGCCCGATCGTTCGTGAAGGGTGTTTGGGAAGATGGAAGTAACGTTGGCGGGGAGGGTGAATGTTTGTAAAGGGCACGTGCAACGTACCACCGATCAGACAAAACAGCAACACTACCATTCGAGCACTTTTGCTTTGGGGTGCTTTTCTTGTAACCTGTGCTTTCTTCCATACGATGCATTTCTTTTTTTTATCTCAACTACATGTTGTTAAGTTAAGTTTCCGGCAAGCGACTGTTGATTTCGTAGTATTTGCGGTATAAATCGTTGATGATTCATTTAGGAAGATTTATACGGGAATAAACGGGTTTGAAAGCACGTTCAAAACGTAGAAGTAAATAATCACTTTATTTTATAATAAGAGGTTATGATAAGATGATAACCTTGGGTTTATTTTAATTCGTGTGGCTTTTTGTGCACTTAGTATTATTATTAGAGAAAACTCTGTCTACATGTAATTATTATTTTAAATCTTTAATGTGTAGCAACACATACTTGAAATAAACTGATTTTTTTAATTTCACAAAACTTTTTACATTATAGTTTTTTTTGCTGTGAAAAGTTATCAAATTAATCATATATTGTGCAAACAAATGCATCCTTTAAACTCGATCCTTAAAATTTCCGAAATTTTTCTGTCTCCGAAAGCATTAAACTTTACAACTATTAAAATCTTTTATTTTGGTTTCGGTTATTATGATTTATTTTTGGATGTTTTTGCCAGAAAACTTTTATTTGCATCTGGTGAGCATGAAATATGAGCTTTTTAACCGTATGCTTTTTGTGACTTTTCCAGCAATGATGCAGAAGAAAGCAATAATTTCATTTCTTTCAACAATCTAAACAGCTATACCAAACTATAACGCTGCTGAAAGAATACTTACACCCAATTTCTGAGATATGCTTCTCATCAACTGCGCCTTTCTTAACCATACAACACCCGAGCGAAAGCTTCCCTGCATTGCTCTGGAAATTACAATTTATCACCCATTTAACCGTTGTAGTAGGGCTCACAATTAACAGCAAAAGGTATTCGCCTCACCCGAACCGTGTCCCGAAACTGGGAGACTCCTTTTGTGCGTTACGGTCTGCCCAAAGCGTGCGCCCATTTCGTGTCGTGCTCGCATTGTTCCTCGTCGCGCGTTGCCATCTCGCACCCGTGGCGCATCTTTCGGGCACCGAATCCGGCCCAGTACCGGCGCACGCACTAATCCCTGCCCTGGGCACATTATATCTCTTCCGTTGCGACGCACCGCAACAAACTGGGTAGGGCCAGGTCAGACCGGGCTACAAATTAATCACGTAACAAATTAGCTTAACGTAGGTTACAATTTACTTCAGCTTCACATTGCTGCCAGCGTGAACTTTTTGGGGCCGAACAGCGCCAAAACTGTCAGCGTTGTTATTGTCGAGGAGGCTTCCTTCGCTCACTCGCCAACCAGGTGATGTCGCACTCGACCGTACCCCGGGATGCTGGGTGCATTACTTCGCTCCGCGGAAATAATGCGCATTGTATTCTAATTTCTCTTCGCTTCCTTACGCCGTCCCGTTTCCCTTCCCTATCCGCCGACTGACAGTTGATTGATGACGAAAGTACCCCATGCTGAAACGAAGCCAAAACAACAACAAGCAGAAGCCCTTTTCTTTGCGCGTTTGCCCGCGTCGAGCGTGGACGGTTTTTCTTTTATAACCATGCTTCAGAAAATGGTCTTGTACTCCAGTCTCAATTTGTTGTCTCACCGCTCGAGTGAGATGTGTTCGCTTCGGGTTCGGGCTTCGAGAAACCTCCCCCGCCCCCCCCCCCCCCCGGTAAACTCCGGTTACAAAGTCTCGGGATGAGGTCTCCAACCGTCCATCGGCACGGTCGCACGTGCCGGTGTTGTCGCGTGTTGTCGAGTGTCTGGGAGGGATTTCGGATGACGGATTGACTTCACCGCTCCAGCTGCGAAAGGGCCACTTGTTGGAACCTGTCTTATTATTTATTTTCACGTGTGCGTGCCTGTTTGCGTCCACACATCGGGACCTTGTCTTAGCATAGTTTTTGTCATTTATCATGGAATAAATAGAGAGCGGGAACGGTAGGGCAGCGCTCGCTCAATCCAATTATCGAATTTTTTTTTTATAAAATCAATGTTTATTTCTAAACATCTTAAAACTAGTCAACAATATCAGTACA
>KI915040.1:10691282-10784674 GCA_000473445.2 Anopheles farauti | reverse complement strand
CGATACTCTTGAACATTTAACAAATTTATGCTCCAAAGACTCGTCTAATGAGCATACAGGAAACAGAATTGAAAAAATGTGGTTAGAAATAATGGTTAATCTGAATAAATATTTAACAAACAATATAATTGTTTTATGTCTCTATCGAGCTGAAATCAAATTCGCTCCACAAAAACCGGAAAAGATCGTTGATCCGGCATGTTTGCCCGGTTTCCGGCGCTACTCCGGCAATCCAGAACAAACACGGGACGCGGGGAATTATAATCAGACGCAGACGAAAATAAACCCAGGCACAACTTGCGCCATGCGGTCGGCCAAGAACATGCCGGGGGCCCTGTGTTGCGTCGAACGTCGCCCGTCACGATGCCGGTGCAGCAGTAAATTAGTGAAAAATTGCCTACCGTATGATTTATCGGCTTGTATTTCGGCTTGTTTTTGGAAATTGAGCAATTTATTTGTTGCTGTTTTGCTTTCCCCGCGTTTGTGTGTGTCCCTTTTCTTGTGTGTCTGTTGCAATAGGAGAAAGATCAGCGTGGAAGATAGTTTGAGTGCTCTGACACACGTCCAACATGGTGGCGTCTTGAGACGCATTAAAAAGAGGTTTATCTATCGGTGTGTAGTTTGTTACGCTACAGCGTAGGTGCATTAATGGCTGAAGGAAATAAGCATAAGGTCACTGTTACATAACTTATTTTAGAATCTGGTTCTAATTCATGTAAGAAAATTTTTAAACAATTTTTACAAAACAACTGCACCATCTTCTCTCTCCTTCTAGCCCTTCAGTTACCACTTGGTACCACTTAGATACGTGGAAAGAAAAACGGAACAATCTTACACCCCATCTGGGTGGTATTTGCACACCATTCAATTCATGCCAAACAGCCTACGGTGCTTATTGCGTGTAAGACTCTCTCGCTGATTAAACGCCTAATGTGTTGTGCAAAATGTGCCCTTCGGCAGATGATCGTCGATAAAGCGTTCTAAACGCGCAGGCTGGTTGCACCCAACCCTGAACCTGTTTTTCTTTTTTTTCTCCATACCTTATCTTCCGTTTTCGTTACCCACAGTTGTTGGTATCAGGTCGAGCCGGACCGGTACAACCTTCGGTGAATTGTGGTGGAAAATGCGATTATATCGTTCACCGTTTTTTAGCGGGAGGTACCGATTAGTAGAGCAAGAAATGAAACGATATTAACTGACTCATATTGTGTAATCATAATGCATCGATTTTGAATATTGAGCAAAAAATTTATCTTAGCATCTCGGAGATTTTTGAAGCTTTTCAAGAAATATGCCTTAACTATTTAAACAAAATTAGGAGAAGTATCAGGGAAACAGTTAGTCAATTTTGAACTCGATTCAACAATACTTAAGAAAGCCAAGCTTGCTTTAACTGCGTGTAAGTTTGGCTGATTTTCATTAGCATGATACTGTATACATAAAAATAATCTATCGACATCTCATATAGATTCAAGGTCATCTATCGCATACAGTTTCACATAAACTAGCGACTTACGTGCATTTAATAAACTGTCCGGAGAGTAACACTATGCAAATGAGTCTGTCAATGTTCATAATGTACGATCCTTCCGTAACTTGAAGAGCCAATAAAGAAGACGGTAGTTATTTTACGGCCAATATTAAGTAGCAGGTTTTATTGGAATCAGGCATTCGATATGTCACACAGAGTTTTAAGGTTATTTTCAAGTCCCTTAACGCATCAAAAAGCCGGGCTTCTCTTTCCGTATATGCATTAGAGTGAATTGCTTATCAAAAATAAAAAAAATCGTACCATCACACGATATGTGTACTAGAAAAGGTTGTCGACAAGAAATTAAATTATTTTTCCATATTTCTTTCAATCCGATACCATCGATGACTAAGCTGCATTTTTTATGTGCGCCACATAAAACGTTAGCCGAATAAATTATTAACAAAGCACACAAAAACACCTCCCCAATGCTAATTCCATTGGACCCTACACTTAGAAAGTTAATGAAGTGTTTAACACATCCCTCCGTTCCCCTTCGGTACAATATCGTTTATTGCCTTTACGTGCAAATTCACGTCGCTACCGGCGGTGCGTCAAAAAGATTCGCGCACCACCCTAATCCTCTCCTCATTCGCACCGTCTTTGGGGTGATCCACTCAGGCTACCGTGTAAGTCGATTCCCGTCGATTGGCCTAGCCCCTGCCGCTTGCTGCTGCAGCTGCTGCCTGACACTTGCCGATGATCATCGATCGTGTCTGTCGTGTGTTCGTCCCGGTCGATCAGCTGCTGCCCTGGTTAATAAGCAGGCGCTCCCGGCATTTACCCGTATAATTTGCCTTTCGACGCCCGCCCGACGAACGCCAACGGGAGATGCATGTAGGAGATTTCCCTTCACGTTCGGCTCCGCTCAACTAGCACGAAATCTGATGGACAGCTCACTGTTTGGAGACCGCAGACCGCAAAAGGATTACGGTTATTCATTAGGGAACAGTACGCGCGACCGTGCGCGCTCGCCCGTTCGACTAAAGGCACCGGGTGGGTAAAGCTAATGATAAATTGATATTTAATCACGAATAATTGATGGCTACACGCGGGCACAACCGCGACTATCACATATGTGATCCGATCGTTATGAGTCCTTCGGGAGGCGACTTCACTTCGCTACGGCCAATGCGGCTGCGGTCGAAACCTATAGCGATCGGTTTTGCGCGATTTCCAGGAAAGCGAAGACATCTGAAGAAGGCGGATGGTTTCGGACGCGGAGGGAAGGAAAAGGTTCAACCGGGCTTGTTAATGTTGTGTGCGGTTGACTTCCAAGGTTAGACGGTCCTTGCTCACTGAGAGGCAGCCGGATCAGGCGGACTGTCGTACGCGCGTTTTGCTTACCAGCAGGGCGTCAGATGGCGTGTTACGCGACTTATCGATCGGCCATCACCAACGTGTCATAAATATGTGAATCCACCGCACTGCTCATTTGTTATGCTGTGTTTAGACACGCGTTATCGGCACCATTTGCATTTATTTGTAGACCCGTTTCTTTATGATCGATGTTGAGACATACTGAAGTTATTTTAATTTACCTTTCCATGAAAGTATATCTGCGGTGAAATAAGGAAAAAGTCATAAGTCATTTAAGATCGCAAACCATTCACGGTTTTTCTGTCCATTTCTACTAATTCCTGCCACAAACCTCAAATAAAGAGCTCAACTGTAAAGGTGGTTAACGCTGCTTGATAGCCCAATCGTTTAACAACCGATACGATTCATCTATTCCCTGCCATATCTTTACGCCGTACTCAGCTCAACTTTATAGGCCAACTATGCCATCAACCGGCGATCTCTTACTTCCCAAACTAGCGAGCGCTTAAGATACGACCGTATTTTCAGTTTTCGAAGCGTTCCTTTTTTTACGCAAAGAAAAATGTTTCCCTGATGGCCGCGTGCTTCGATAAGAGCGAACTGTGGCTCGTAAGATACGGTAGAAAAGGCACGGGCCGGCATTCCAAATCGTGGCCGGAATTTGGGGCGACACCAAGTGGCCCCAAAGGTATCGTTGCACGTTTCGTTTGATGGGTTCGTTGAAGGCGACCATGTGTTGTGTGTGCGTGTGTGTGTGTGCCGAACGCAGGACAAGGAGGACGGCGAAACGGTTTTCTCCTCCAAATGAAGATGAATTTTGACCATTTATCAGAATCGGTTCGCTTTCATTATCTGGGATGGACGGTAAAGGGGTGATCGGTGACGTATGGAGGTGCGTTATTTCTCATCTAAATAAATCGATTTCGTTCGATTTCCTATGGATCGGAATTTTTTGTTTTTCTCACGGGAACACTGAGCGACGTTTTGTTCAGCAAGAATTTTCTGAAATATGTTAAATAAAGTAAAATGTTTTCTTGTTAAACATTTCTTAAATGACTCATTTATACGCACTAACTCCACCCGATCGTAGACGTCTCCTCGCGTGATTGCAAACCAAACCACCCTCAAACATCGGCAGGTTTTTCGCATTAGCTAAAACCAAAATCCAAACCCTTTTTGACGTTTCGCCTAATGTAAACACGAAATAACGCTCTGCCATGTGCAGCGCGTCATGCTCCCACCTCACCCAGCTGCCGATCTGCAATTTGTTATTAGTTAATTGATAGCCTTTTGGTGCAACCTATCGAAACGTGCAACGGTCAATCGGCGACATGCACTATTTGTCTTGCGGTGCCACACGTCAACGGAACACGTAAACTATTACTGCGCTCCATCGCGCCAGGTGTCCACCGATCGGGAATTCCTTCGATCGCCAAGTGCTTGGGCGGTTGGTGGAACCAATGGGAAGCGAAAAAAAACAACTACTATTGACGTTTCGTGTGGGAGATACATTAGGATCTCGTGATCCTATAACGACGCCGTCTGGCGGAGTCTGAAAGCAAATGGACGTAATGATCGCGACATGCCGCGTCGCGCCGAGGCGCAGGAGAACGGGATTTCGGGGAGGAAAATTTACCGTACGCTGGTTGGCATTGATGCAAAAGTGCGCTTGCACCATTCTAATAAAAGTTGTTAACTGCATTGATTTTCTTTTCAGTGTGATTTTTTCAAAACTTTGAAACTTTTCAATCTTTATGAATTGTTGAAATAATTGCATCCTTGTTTCGCATGAGTCGAACCGATAAGTCTTTTCGAAAGTTTTACATGAATCGAGCGGTTCATACGTTGTTCTCTCAATCACAAAATGTGTTTTCCTTTAAATGCCTTTTGTGATCATGTTAAACAGTAAATAGTTCCTTTTTAACATGATTTTAACAGAGTGTTTGTGTTTGACTAAAATGAAGCATACGTATACAATAGAAATAAAAAAGTAGGACAATATTGTTAGCAGTATTCGAGTCGATTAAACGCGATTACATGTTATTCAATATACTTTCAGGCATTGTGATCAACGCCTCGCCCGTGCTATAATCTTCCATTCCCTACCCATGATTAATGCTGTCCGGAACGGTTCCTGTTACTCCCGCGTGACGAAGGGTGACGATGGGCTGGATTTAAAACCGCGCGTACAAAACACAATCCACAGCAGCAGTGACAGTGATCGTCCGCAGCACGTAGCCCCGGAACGCAACGAGATGTCGTTTGTCATCACACGCAATTTATACCGTCAGTTTCCGTTCCGTTCCGGGGCGATCGAGCCCGTCCGCCCGGCCGGAGAAGCTGCGAAGCGAACGCGGTTCTTGCCACCGAAACCGGTGGCAAATAATAACTGAGGGAAAAAAAATCGTGCCCCCCTGTCTCACCGTCGTTCGATCGTCACGTTTCCTGGAGCTGACCCTGGAGCTTATGAGGCAGGAACGGGGTGGTACGTCTCGTCTGACGAGATAACGCGCGCACCAGCGTAAAGCTTATTTCGTTACGAATGCTGATGGCGCGCAGTTCGTTAGTCGCAGCAGCAGCAAGGAGCAAGTTCAGAAGTTTGTCGATTGAATCTGAGCCACCATTGCGAACGGCCGTAGCGCGAGTTGTTTCGGTGTTTTGGAGGGTGGAGAGGGGAGGGGGAGTGTTTGAAAGGGAGGCAGTGGATGATGGCAATGGTGACACTTTACACTGGAGCTGTCAGATTCGTTACCCGCTTGCTTGGATGGTTGCCTCGAAGATATTAGTCTCGCCGATGGTACGTAAGGCAGCCCAAAGAGCTCTGTTCTTTTTTATATATATATTTTTTTTGGTTCGTCCCTTCGCTCGGGACGCACAAAACGTGTGTGCGCCATTGTACGCCAAGCGTAGTGCGTAAATTGCGAAAAATTAAACGACAAGAAAGCGCAGCACGTTTAAGAGTGCGGTTAACGAAAAATGGCAAACAAACGAAGATAAAGAGCTTCTCTGGAGATGAGTCACCTTCAGAATCTTTGGAGCGCTTTATGAAAATTTATAACAACATTTTAAAGTAAACCCTTTTGATCCACAATTACAACTAAAATTTAATCAACTTTTGTGTATCTTTTCCTTTAAAAAAAAGTTTCTGTAAGTAACACAAGCATCGTATTAAGCATTTTAGCTAATTCATCTAGCTTTGAAATAAAGCCTAATCAATTAAACCGAAAATAATCGCCTTTTGTCTGCATCCGTATTTGCCTCGTTCAGCCTAATCTTCACTTCGAAACAATCGTCTCAGCTGTAAGGAGAACACCGAAATGACTTTATTAGTGCTAAGGCGCCACAAACCGATTAGGAAGCCGCCACTGTTAAAAACCGCAGCCGGTAGCGCTTCACTTAATGTGATTTTGCATCGGAATGCGAACCATTCGAATCAGGCCCGCCGTCCAGTGGCTTTGATTCCGATTTGTTCGGCCGCGCGGTTCGAGAGCTAATTTGAGCTCGATGAGTTTCGGGTCATTCTGTGGCTACTTTTTCGGTGGCGGCCCCACAAACTTCAGGCTTCAAAAGCATGAACGCCAACGAAAAAAAGCTCGGACAAAATTAATAAAACCACCGATTAATAGGCCGCCGTCTGGTGCGGGGATGATAGGAGGTCCAGAATCACTTAGGCGCATTCATAATCAATAAAGTTGAAGATTAAAACAATTAAGCGCTTATCGTATCGCCGCTCGCTTACACCGTTTGGGAGCCGAAAAAATTCCACACAAACTCCTCACTGCTACTTGAAGCTGTTGAAACATCCGACGATCGTCACCATCTGGACCGGGGAGTGTCCCGTGGGTCGTTCTGGTGTCAATGGAATTTGATCAGCCCGTCGTTAAATTAGTCACCCGGATCGCGGTCGATCGTTGCGGTAGTGCGACAGGTTTTGGAAACGATCCTCTACCCTGAAGAAATCACGCATACGTTGCAACGCACATTATTCTTATCTTTCCTGGTGGTAGAATCAACCCTTCCGGTGGGGACTCACGGGCACCAAAAGCCTCTTCAATCTGGCCTGTTCGAAGCCTGATTACGTGATGCTCTTCCCTTTCTGATACGATAAACACACTTAGCAGATCCGTCTACTTCCTGCTTCATCAAACACACCCTACCGCGGGTTGGGTTAGCGCGGGAAGATAAATAAATTAAATGATTTTTAATAATGCTCTTATTTATTTTAAATTAATTAAAAGCTTCAGGCGTGGAATCAGACTGGAGGATGCGAAGAATACCTTCAATCCAGTGACTGTTCGTTTCACAGCACCGGCAACATCTTGCCATGGCCAGTGAAGACATCAAGCGTCGTCGAGGCGATGTTTCGGGGAGACTATAGAGATTTCTACGATTCAGTCCTCTTTTCATGTGGTTTGAAAGATTCTGCTTACGCTTCCCTTTCCTCTCTCTCTCTCTCTCTTGTTACTGGCTGTATGTGTGTCTTAACATCAGCAAGCTCACAACATGATAGTAGAAGCAGCCCTTGCTTCTCCGATCCAAACTAAGAGGTCGGTCCGTGTGCGTTGGAAAATATTTCGCTAAAGTTATGATTATGATAGAACTGCTTGAATTATTTTTATTAAAAGCAAATCGAAACTCGGATGCGAAGCTGAGAGGCGTGGAGAAAACGTACACCAACCACCCCGAAGCGCACTGAATCCGATCAGCGATCATCAGAAATGTGATTTGTTTGTGTGATGAAAATTTACTGCATACGGCGTGCAGATTTATGAATATTTCTCTAGAACACACGGCATACGGCTCGCCTGTACCGCTGGGAGCGTATATATACACACACCCAACCGGATTACCTGCCTGTTGCTCGCCGGGATCGGAACGCAAATCAAGAAGCACCGGGACAGTGCAGTGAAATGTGGAAATGAAGAAATGAAAAACACACAAACTGCAGCAATCAAAATCCAACCAAGACCAAGCCGAGCACGAGCGGAAAGACAGAGGCGATCGAATTGAAAACAAGCACACAAGCCCAGCAAGCAGGCAAGCAAGCGAGCGAGGGAATGTAAAAAAAGGCATTGATTTATTTCCGGAAGGCACCGGGGCGAAGAAGATGAATTATGTCCCCTTGTCACGTCACATTAGAGGTCTAATAATAACACCGATCCGGGTGGCGATGGGAGAGCGAGTGGGGTTCTTCCTCGGTTCCCGTATTTCAACCCGTTCGACGGTACCACCCGGAATAGCTAATCACAAAATTAAATGGATGCGTTTCTGCAAGGAGCATTTAACAGATCGGTTAAATGGTTTAATCAACAGGAACATCAGCCCGATCGTGGGGACGATCGTGTGGGGTTTACTCTTTCCTAGCGTGCTGTTTTAACAAATAGAAATGTCAGTGCAACATACTCCATCGGTTTGGCTACCACCGAATTTATATCATATCACTTCGAAGCAAGGGCAATAAATCATCGGGCTGAAGATGATGTAAACCCCTTGAACGTTATGAAATTCAACACCTTCCCGATAGTCCCGGTGCTATCTTTAGCGATTCGGTGCATTGTACGATCTTTCTCTCTGCCGCTGAAAAGACGTGAACAGCCGCCGGTGACACAGCAAACACTATCGGTGGAAAGGAATGCACGGAAAATGGATCTTTAGATATTTGTTCCCGAATCAAAACAAAAAAAAAACGCCCCACCCGAAGAAGGGCTCGATGGTGAGAAAATGTGTATCCATATCCAAGGAACATCCCGAAAACCTAAAACATCGGGCACAGTTTTTTCGATACCTCGTTGCACAGTTGCCTTTGCATCGCGGACACTAAATACAGGGCACGTCACGCGGCAAATAATCCACCGACATGCATTCAACAGGCTGGGAGGGTAAACCGGCGTGCTTCCGAAAAAAAACACCAAACAACCCGGGCGTGCATCGGGAAGCGTCTGTTTACATTCGGCATTCTTCAGCGCGAGCGTTACGCGACACGACCGGCCTTCCCGCATTCAATTCGGTGCAATACCATTGCGGGGCAGGGGGGAGATGGGCACAAATGGGATGTCCAGCTTCATTCGCGTGATGACGGATGATGTTGCTGTGCGTTATTTTTGCTGCTGCTGCTGCTGCTGCCTTTCGTTTTGGAGAGGAAAGGAAAAAAAAACACGACCGCGATATCGTGCGTTGGACCTTTCGTTGGGTGGAGTCAGCCCGGTTCTTCGATGCTGGACAACTGCATCGTCATGAAGTCTGGTCCGGCCGACCGAAAGGGAGAGAACGCACAAGAGTGTTGTCCCAAAACAAGCCAAGTCATCTTCCCAACAAGCCTCCCTTTCTACGCACTCGGGAAGCAATGGGGGCGCTGTTTGCATAAGCTACCGAACTAAGGCACGATCGCAGCGACCACCGGGCCTACACTCGACGCGGGTCAGTGGCAGCCGGCGGTGTCGGTGGACATAACGGACGACAAAAGGGCCCCCGGGCAGAATGCTGCTGATCAGCGGAGACGTTGACGATCATCATGGTGATGATGATGTCCGGTACGGTTCGGAGCACGGACCGATCAAGTAGCCACCGGGCCGATGTGCGCCCAAGTGGCTCGCGAAGGGAAGCGCTTTTTCTTTCGTTTCGTTCTCCACCTCGGCCCTCTTCAAGCTGCTCTACGCGCAGGGTATGGCCAGCATTTCGGTGCGGCTTTCGGTTTTTGGAGGGTGCGGAAGCACTAAACTTCTCGGCGTGACTCGACGGCGTGATGCAGCAACATATTCAATCAGCCAGTGTTTGATCCGAACAGAAGCGCTGACCGGGCGCGTCCGTTTTGGAGTGAAGTGAAACGATTCCGTTGGTAAGGTGTTTGACCATCGTTACACCAAGCGGTTCGGTTGGTTGAGTCACAAAGGCTTGCGATACAAATGTGTTCTAGTTGCAAAAGGTTTCTTCGATGAAGTGCTCTATTTTAACTTTTATATAGAAAAATTGCCACCAAATCCTTTTCCGATTAGGTTCTTTAACCTTCAACGTACTAAGATCAATAAAAAGTAAAATAAATAAAAAGTGAAAATATATAATCCAACAGTCAGTTATAGATTCTCGACCGTCACGTCCATAAATTCAAATGTATCTAGGCATGAACTGCAAACCAACTTAAGCCACTTCTTTCGTACAGACGCGCGATCAACCATCGCAATCTCGACCTAGCGAAAGATAAATCTCCCGCCGGACCGCATGGACGTGGTGTCGCGAAAAGCCGTGCAACGTTCGCGGCACTGGTCAAGTGACAAGCAGCGAAAGTGCCAAGCCGACCGACCGACTGCAGCACGACAACCGCAACCGAGCGTGACAGGAGAACCCTTCTCGGTTCTCCAGCGCGGGCTACCAATCATCAGGAGGCAATAACAAGACAAAAACAAACGCAGCGACACATACATCATTGAACACACGCACACACATGGCCGATCGTTTCCGCCCAGCCTTGATCCTGATGGCTTGATGGTTTCAAGCGTCTTGCTGCACTCCACCGGGCCCGAGCGGAGGCATTCCGATCGGACCATCTTCACCCCGTGTGGAGCTCGTTTTCTGCCACGCTGACACTTTACACCGTGTACATGTTTGACGAGAATGTTTATTTCCCGCACTCGAACCTGATTGGTGACAGTTATCCAATCAGCTTCCGTTGTGTGCGGGGAAGACACGGCAGATTTCTCGGACACGTTCTCGTTTTATCGGCAAATAAGAATAACACGGCGGCTGGAGAGTGGCAAACAGCTGCCATATATTTGTTTCTGTTGTTTCAAACATAATTTATTGACTGATCTGCCTGCAAGAAGCACTCTTAAAGAGGGTTGTTTTTTAATGACTCGACAGCCAAATTCACTTTATTGATTCAACCTGCTAAACTTTGATTTTGTATTTCAGCAAGCATTTCCTATCTACATTTCCAATCATGGATAATGTTATTAGTTACTACACTAAAAAATTTTTGCTAAACGAATACTCAAATCCGTCCAAAAGAAGAAAAAACTCTAAGTGTAAAATTTATTATTACTGTTTTTATTAACGTTTTTTTCATTAAGGTAATTTATACGGTTTACATGTTTACAAAATCTGTTCAGCTTATGTACAATCCAATTTTAAAGGCTTGAAGTTTTAAAATGTTTTGAAATTTTTTATCTTACTTAATAAAATAGCTCATTACCTTGTTTAGCAATATAATTGAAAGTAACTTCATAGCTAAAGCTAGATTCAAATAGTCTTGTGACGAAATCGCAGCATACTTTTTGGTACAATGATTTCCAAAATTGTGATACAAATTTTAATAGTCTTCAAATTAAAGTGGTAAATACGTTTCCAAAACAGGAACTAAAGTCTATGCCCCCAAACTATAAATCATTGGTTTCTGAATAAACCTTTGACTGTGTGCTGAAAAAAATCCTTCATCATAAATTTCTAGGAATAAACATCATCCTCGCACAAAACCCTTTTTGCAACAAAGTTTGCACGATTATGATCTACACGAAAAGATTCTTTCTTTTTTTTAAGTGGAAGGAAAAATCCCTGCCAAACAAATTAAACCCATGCGTTGATGATGCCTACAAAGTGATCAAAATAAGCGCTAAAGCTATAAATAACCTCCGGACAGCTAACCGGCCCGTCACGAACAGTTAAAGTCCAACAACATCTTATCATACTCATCGGCTATTTTTATGAGGACGAATTTGGAGCTTCGATCAAACAGCCCTACCCGAAACTATTGTAAACACTAAGCAACCCACCGGTTTGATGTGTTTTTTTTTCTCCATTCGCTCTTGATCGACTTAGTTTCCACTATGATCGCTAAACCCTCGATCACTCAACCGTACCGTTTCAAATCGATCCATTTAAAGAGTTTTAATCGGTTTCGGTCGGTTATCTGCCGGGCGCGTGATAATTAATCGCTAAGCCTGCAGAAGCGCTGGAAGCTGGAAGCGACACCGAATTCGATCGCTGCCGTAGCGATATGAATAGTAAGTTGAACGGGTTGAACAGGCGCAAAATAAAAAAGCAACCTTAAAATCGTCATTAAAAAAATCCGAACTCCCGCCGAAAAATAAACCCTTGAAAGCACAGCAGTTAAAAATCACTAATTAATCCCCGAACAGCGTCGTCACGTTCGCCGGTGTGTCGTCGCGCGCGCGACATAAAAGCTCGACAGAAATATAGGGAGGCAAAAAAACCGATTGACACAAGCCGAAACGCTGGTGCTGGAGATGAATTTTCGATCCGGCCTGGGTAGCCGTCGTTTACACGCCGCACGATTTATTTTTCGACTTTCGTCTATTTATGATTCACTCTCGCCCGATTCAGCAGGATTCAGCTGGAGATACCCGCGTCCGAAACGAGCACCGTCTATCGCGGTTAAAATGGACAGCTAGCGTCATCCTTCCGCGACACCCCTCGGACAGGTGAGCAAGATATCAACCGCTGCGCTGCGTGAATGTGTTAAATTGTGCAGTTCGTTTAGCGGCTCGGGATGAGGTTAAAATAATAAATACATAAAAAACAAGATGCCCAAAAGTAAATTAAAAAACAACAATAACACCACCACCACCGGAGAGGAATAACGAAGCGAAAAGGTATCCCCGATCGCAACAAAAAAGATTGATGTCCCACAACCGGCGGGGCGGCAACCGGCGCATACTCGACAGACAAACGTTGTCTTTTATGATCGTTGCTTTGGACGGCAGCCTCCGGATCGGCTCCACCGGGGTTGAGTGAATGCTGCCGATTCGATTCTTGCACCGTATGCGAGTATACTCCGGAGCGGGACGAACTTTACGCGGGCCCGAAAACTATCAAAGCGAAATTTGGTGTTCGGCGTTACTCCGTTCGGCGTGATATGCCCGCGATGCAGCATCATAAAGTTGAAGCATTAAAATAATAAATAACCAATCCTTCGGGTCCCGGGGATGGTGCGTGTAAATGCGGCTTTCTTTTCCGTCGCATGGGAGCGTCTTGCCGGCACACGCGCCGCACATAAAGCACAACATAAACGGGTAATCGAATGTTCGCCCGGCCACGGGTAGAACCCAACCCGCAGCCGGTCCCGCCGCAGACCCGCGAGTGAGCCAATTTTCATAATTTAGGATTTATGTCGGCGACAAACAAACATCCATAAATATGCGTTCGGCTAGCGGTTCCGCGCGGTATCATCAAAATATTTTGAAAGTGTTCGACATTTGGGGCAACGGGGCACGTCACTTGGTGTGTGTATGTGTGTGTTTTTTGTGTTCTTTTTCATCCATCGATTCGTTAGAACAAGTCCGACGATGGCAAAAGCGACGAACCTCCGGTCTCGTTTGATAAGCATAGAAAAGCTTCGGTTGGCGTGAATGGCAAAAACAACGCTGTTTCAAATCAGTAATCGAAGACGTCGGAATTCTAGTGTAAAAACACATCTGGTCAATTGAGAAAAAATACTCTTTTTAACCTTTGCCAAACATACAATCGAACCCTTTTAAAATGCTCAACCGAGTCTAATTTACATCCCAAATGTAGCAGACTTTACAAAACAAAGCACACGCTTTCATATCGCCCGGTTTTTCACACCACCTTCCGAAAGATACGCCACGGACCAGTGGCGTACCATACACGCGTTACAAGATTCCGCCCGAATTCCGAAACAAGTCCCGTCCACCCGTCCGATCTCCTCGGGGAACTCTCTTCTATTCCAAAGCAAAACGAGGAAAAGAAGAATAAAAAACCATACACGTACAACAACAAACCGGTTGATTTCCGATCAACCCGCTGGAATTCGAGCATAAACGCTCCGTTTCGACGGGGTTATGGGTTGTTATGGGCAGCAAAAATGAAAAAAAAATTCACTCCCCGCACCGTCGATGTCAACGCAAGCACGCGCTCGCTATGGGCGAGAATAAAGGAGTTGTAAGAATTTATGTTGTCAATTAATTATTGGAGTCAATAAATTTATTGTTATTGTAGCTAAATATTTTCCCATTTCCCGTTCGTTTCACGTACCTCCCGCCATCTCCGGCTTTCGGATAACGATCCCGTTTTTCCCCGCGATAGAGCTGATGGAATTTCGAACCTTTGGCAGTTCGGCTGCCAGCGTACTCTCGTTCTCTCGCCGTCGCCGGAGCCGGACGATCGTTCGGTGTGCGTGTTGTTCACTCACATGTGATCACCGGTTTTTCTGGACACTTGAGCGCTCCAGTTTTAGGTTAGCTCGGTGCGACTACGAACGCAGCGTCCCTAGCCGGCGTGTAAGTAGATAAATTGTCCGTACAAGCAAGCGTGCACAGAGGTTGCAACACATGTGACAAAATTGATTGTGTTGCACCATCACCTAGTCGGCACAGGTTTAGCGGTGCGAACATGTGTCTTGCGTGCTGGTTCTAGGACATGCCTTGGTGCTTAAATGAGCTGCAGACATACGGAGATTTAAGGAGGTTAGTTGTATATACGATTCTACGTCACGGTCGAAATATTAGGCAAGAGCAATACTGTAAAAAATTGAAAAAATATGGGAATTTGCACTGATATTTTCAAGAGTCCGAATACTATAAATTGATCTGCTAAAATAAGAAAAAGCCAAATTATATTCGGAAATTAAAGAATATCATCGTTGCTAGGCAACCGTCTTAATACATTTTGCCAAAAATCTCAATCAACATAATTTGAAACCAAATAATATTTTATTACAAGGAAATAAACATAAATGCTCGGTTCGCACAATGCAAAACGTGTGACTTTAAGGTAAAAGTGTGTTTTTTCAAAGGCATTCTATGCATGAGGTTTCTTCGATTATTTAGTTTCCGGATTATAAAAATCTAATTTCAAAGCGTGAGAAAAAATTGGCTGTAAACAACACTCGTTTCCCCACAAAATTCTCCCTTGGAAACCAAAACAAACTTTGTCGTTAGGATACTGAAAAAACTTTTGCAATTAACGCTCACTACTCCTAATCCCCGCCCTTCTTTAAAATCTATATCCACAATTGTCAACAAAACGATTGAAAAGTCTCACACTCGGCGCGAACCGGACCACTGCAACGGTCAACCCGAGCAACAGAGTAGTCTAAAATTTGAATTATGCACAGCGGGCAAAATTTATTGCTCTATTAGCGCTCGTAAATCTTTCGAATTGCGTTTGGAATAACAAATACCAATATACGCGTGTGTAAAAATATAAAACCATAAAGCGAAAAAGGACAGCACGGAAGGTGCGCGGACCACCGCCGTCCGTCCGCATCCCCGCCCACCCCAGTGTCCACCGGGCGCGAGGGGGCGCGAAAAAGAAACAAATCAAAAAACAAACGAACAGCCAAACGACATCCGCCCCGGACCGGGAGTGCCACCCGAACGCCTTCCATTCCCAGCAGCAAAAGCCGCGAATCGAACCCACCGCGGGTTGCCTTCCGGAAGGTGTGGCACAAAACATGGCTGGCTTCAGCCAGCGCCAAACTTGCCGCCACTGCCGCATCATTGGCGACCGCGAGGAAAATGCGGCAACAAATGTACGGAACAATGTTAACAACGTCGTCCACTTCGGTCCACCGCTAGGTCTGTCCGGTGTTTCGATTGTGTGTTTGTTTCTTTTGCTTATCATGCGTGTTGTTTGGTGCTCGTTCCGCTGTACAAAAAAAAAAAAAACAAACCGAACGGCAAAGGTGCCACAGCCGGGGCAGTTCATTATGGTCGGTCGGAACCGGCCCCGCACGTGGCCCGTGTATGCTTTTAATTATAAATTAATTAATCAAGTTGGAATAGAATCATTTAAATAAAGCTATAAATCTATAAAATGAACCTGCTATGAAGCTAGGCGCGTGCGACGCGTGTTGCGCTTGTCAGTTCGGCACGGCAGCCGCTCTGGTAGCAACGTTGGTTTGGCAGCTTGCTAAAAAGTTGCTGTCCGAGAGTGGTTTTACATTTGCCTAAATGGAACCGAGATGTGTCAAAAGAATCACATGAGAAAGTGTTTCTAATTAACAAAAAAATGCTTTAAAATATTCATAGAATTTAATGGAGGGTTATGTATTCCAGCATGAATATGCTTTTAAGAATAATTTTTAAATATTCGTTAAAGAAAAACTAAATATTGAAATTCCATTTATAATACATCAAAAATTAATTTAAAGATGCAAAATTATTACTATTGGAGAAATATATTATGCAATAATGATTGAATAAATAGCCCATTAAACGTTTCCAAAATATCACTATTAAAACTTTCTAATCAATTTAATAATAAAAATAAAATAGTAATAAAACATAGCCATGATTCCAAACAATTTTGAATTTTATTCTCCGCACTCAATTTGTTTAGACGTTAGTAAGAAAGGAACATAAAAAATATATATTATTTATCATTTTTATATGTACAACACATTTTGAACCATAGCCTATTTTGTTCATTATCACGAATATTATGAATTGTGTGACTCTGTAATATTTTCCTTACAGCATTCCTACACATTTCCGCTGGCATCCCTTTCAAATGAAGACAAAGCGTCAATCGTTTATGTGACAGCATAGTTTACGGCAACGAACCGCAAAAAAAAACGTCTCAATCGTGGTACCCTATTTTTATTTTCTTAACCCTTATACACACACACTCCTAGCCAAGCACAAAAGAGACGATTGCTGAATTGGAATGGGTGCGGGATTCGATTCGATTGCTAACGAGGTGGCTAGAGTGTCGAAGCATAAATTCAATTAGCCACATTAACGCGCAACACCAAAACGGAGTGCCAAAGCGCGTGAATGCTCAGCAATTATCGCCATCCATCGAAATGCCGTCGTTCACGCATTTGTGCAGCCCCAGGAACCAACCGCAGGGATCATTCCTCTTCACATTCGACCATCGCTAATGGGATCGGATCGATTTGGAAATGATAAATGAGCATGAAATGGACCTCCGTCGGCCCAATTGCCCTTAATCGCTGGTTGGTTTTGAGCAGGTCAGACGGTACGTAGAGCGTTCCGGGATTCGGGTTCGTCTAGCTGGAGGAATTTTCTCGGTCTATGTTTGATTTTGTAATTTGGCTTTGTTTAAAGGTTAATTTGTCTTTCTTTGAAAGACGGGTTGGCCGCATGCGGAAAGAAGTCATTAAAAGCTGAGCGCTTCGGTGAGTTACATAAGTTGTTAACGATGCTTGGTGTAACGCAGGATGGTAAAGATGTATGATTGAGATGTATTGATGAAATCGAAAGGATGATAGAATGCTGTTTATAAAAAAAATATCAATAGAATTGATAAAATTGTTTTTTGTGTTATTAACGAACGAAACGTACTCTGTTTGTTTGACACAAATAATATCAATTTATAACCTAACAATTCTCGACATCAACTGCAAACGATTGCGTGCGTGGAGCTCAGAACGATTCAAACAATACCGCCATTCGCAAGCAAGCCCAATCTCGAGATCGATTTTCACACCCAACATCGTGCCTAATCATTTCGGTCCTCTCGGGAAAGATTTCACCAGCCGATTTGCCGACACTTATCCCGGGTGCACTCAAGAATGCAGGAAAACAATCATCATATCCCTCCCCAACCACAGCCGCAGTCGTTTGCCAACCGATTCGTGAACGAGCCAATTCATTAACGCAATTAAATTGAAAAATAAAGGTCCACTCTCGAGCCACGCAACGGGCGGAACGATTAAACCCTATCTGCCGATCGATGACTATCGCGGTGACCCGATCCGCCCGATCGCAACTGTCAAGATTACTTCTGCGCGAGTCCGCACGAGCCTTGCGCAGACAGCCGGGCTTTCGTGCCATTCGGCTCGCGTAAGCCGCGTCGGTGCGATGCGTCCGTCCGTCCGTCCGATGCAATCGAATGTTCAAGTTCACCCGCGATCAACACTGATCGTGTGTGCTGTTCGGTGTTTGAGGTCCTGCGGTAGCCGACGCATCGTCCATCGGGCCACGCCAACACTGGCGCACGGGCACAGAGTGCACGATCGCATCACGATAATCATTATTTGATTTGGAACGAAAACAGAAGCTATTAAAATTAAATAAATTTTGTCACGCGAAAATGAATCGACCCGTGGCTACCTGTGGTTGCGCTCGTTAGGGTAAAGGTGGTTGGGTGGTGCCATGAGGATTGAGGTACCTTTTTTATTAGTTTCTCTTTTTCTTGTTTTTACTGCGCTAGCGATTGCGCTTTTTCTGTGCTGCGTTGTGCCGGCACAGTAGGCTGGGGACGATGAAATAATTAAGTACTCTTCTGAATTTATCCTTTCGGGAATATTATTTCTAAGTAATACAATCATTTCTTCTTTACTACCATAATTCTTCAATTTACAGCGAAAATGCATAACATAAAAAAATATTTTAAATCAATTTTCTACATAACTTATGCGCGATTATTTCACAAATCTTACATAAATACTAAAATAAATACTTTCAAGAAATGACCCACACCAAAACAGATATCAAATAATTTAAATTTAAATATTTTGTCATGAAATTTAAACGAACAAGTTTTTTCCCAAAAATTCGGAATAAAAACAAGTAGCAGATTAATTGGTAACACTTTTCATAAGAGAATTTAGTACAGTTTAGGAAAGATATTGTTCAATTAAAATTAATGAGAAAAATATAAAGAAAATAAAAATATTATGAAAAAGTATTTTCAGACCATTTCCTACATTTTCTCACTATCCCACGGAACTGAAAATGTTTACGATTGCCTGTCCACTGCATAACACGCCCGCATTTACGCACCTCAGGCACGCATCGGCATCTCGTCACGTCGCGAACCGTGGGGAGGAGAAGGAGTAGGAGAAGGGTGGGACCGGGTGCACCAGAAGATTGCGATAAATTCGCCTCGTCGCGACTGCTTATCTATAATTCATATCTTAAAACAGCGGTGTGAAATATAATGAGCGAAGAGCGAAAATAATTGATCGAGCATTCGGGCAGCGGGCAGCAAACGCACGAGCTTCGTTCTTCAGGTCGGGCGAGCCGTTTCGCGCGTCTGCTTCTTTTGCGGAAGCCAAAAACCAAGCGCACGTTTAGGGGGCTTTTGCACCCGTTTCAGCACGACCGGGGCCAAGACATTCGCGATGCACGACAGTTTAAACCACGCTAAAAACCCGCTTCCCGCCCTCCCAATCGATGGGACATCCTAACCCCCGCCGGTCGAATACACATGTACGTGTGCGTGCTCTCGCACACGCTTTTAAATCCATCTCTGGCATCTTCCCCACGTATCCCACTCGTGCCCCGCTCTGTGGAGTCGGAGCTCTTCGTGTAATTGATATAAATTAATTTATCTCACCGGAGATTAATTATACATGGAAAGATAATATTTTGCATCTGCCGCGCAGAATCCATTTGCGATCTTGCATGTTGTCCGTCTGGAACGGAGCTGGTAAAGATGGCACGGCAACTGAGCAGGGATTGAATTGGGAAGGTTTTTCGTTTTTCATTTCTTGCGAGTGTACGGACGATTGCGATGTCTTAATTGATGCATCAATATTATCGAATTGCAAACACATGCAAGCTGGTGAGTGCCAGGTCAGCAATGTGTGAAATGTTTCGGATTATGGTTCGTTTTCGTCAAAATGAATTCATCTATAGAATATATTTTATTGTTTTCATTTGTTTTAAGGGGCATTTTGTCAAAAAAAATTATTTATATGTCAAGAACAAAGCTGTTTGATATGTATATAAATTAAATTTTTGACCAAAATTGAGCAAATCTACAACGACAACTAATCAAAAGTCAACATCAGTATCTTCTGTTGTGCAAAACAGTCATGAGGTGAAGTCAATCGATCCATCGGTATTTTCTTGTATCAAGTCGGCACCGCTACGATCACCATACCACCCCCAAGGGCTACCATATTCTAATCCTTAGCTTACTCATCGTCATGCGCATAAGCCAATCCCGGGAACTCCTTCAAAAATCTGTTCAAATAATACAGCTTTGACTCACATTTTATCACCAAACGTTAATTTACGAGCATTTGGCTTTGCATCCTACTTGAGCGCTGAATCATTTCGCCCCGGTGGTGGTGCAAATCCACGAGTCAAAAAAAAAAAACTCCACCCATCTTCATCGCCGGTCACTGCCGTTAATCCACATCGAAAATCTCTGGCCGCGATCTTTAAATTCCTTCCGCTGCCGGTGTGATGTGACCGGTGTGTTTGTGTTCTTGCACGCTTCACCCGCTCTTAAATTATATGTTTAACATATATTTCTTGCCGCACTCGAACCGTTTCGTCATCCGGATCCGCGCGACGCCACCTACTCCAACGCAGCCCGCCGGAGACCGGAGATGACCAGATTATCACCTTTATCCACATTATCACCCGCGACATCGACGTAGATTTCAGATATCGGCTAACAGTGCTGACATCGAACAGGGGATCGATTTACGCGTCTTGTCTTCGTTGCTTTTGGTCGTCTCGTCTCCCTACCGATCCCCGACGGTGGTCGGCCCTGGCGGATCTACGCCATCGCTCCACCCGCGATCGCGACCGTGTACCCATTCGGATGCAAATGATTGCTGGTTGTTTACTGATAAATTTTCCTTTTTTATTTGTCGCGTGGCGTCGTGATGCGTTGCATCGTCTTATTTCGCTTGTGGGTCACATTGTTGCCCCAACACCGGCCGCTTCCACCACCACCACCGATTTCTCAGCGTTAGTTCACGCAAAGCCTTGCGTTATAATCCCGAAACTGTCGTTTCTTTTTAACACTCGTTATGCACGACAAAAATTTGTTACACTCTGTTTGATGGGTGAAGAGTTTGTGCATTGTAAAAATCAATAAAAATATCTCGGAGTTTTCTGATAATGTTCCTCTTTCGAATAAGCGCTCGGCAAAGGAAGACGGCAGCAAAAATGTTGAAGAAAGAAAGTACCACCGGTACGTAGATGTTAATGCCTGGAACGGCTTAAAAAATATTGTTGGTAAAAAACGTTTATTTATTTTGAACAACCTGACAAAGTAAAAGTTCCAAATCAGCTTCATAATACTATTAAAGAAACAAAACATAAAATAATATTCATTTGAGTAGTCCTTTATATTCTAAATTGTTTAAAATATATGCTTTAAATTTGTATATTTATTCAAATGGTAATATTTTTTATATTGCTATTGCTAGACAACTTGAGCTATACATTTACGAGTAATCGTCTTTTTAAGGAAGAGAAATTATTAATATTTTTTCCACAAAAAAAGTATATTTTACGAATTTTTTTACCATTAACTTGGATAGAAATCAGATCGAAATTATCTCAACCGATATTATAATATCATCCTTTTATGCGCATGTTTTCCGATTTTTTTATTCTTTTTTGTTTTTTATTGAAAATAGTTTGTTCAAGAAATGCATCTGTTTTATTTTATTTTAAAATATATTCCCCCAAAGACTGCACATATCACGCTAAACCCACCACTCCTCTAACGATTTTGAAAGAGTTCACCCAGCTAACCCTTCCCTAATTCGATGTGTCAGCATAAACATCTAAATTAATTTTCCAGACCATTGCAAAGAACCGCTCGGCAAAACACAGATAAACACACAGCCACACTCACTTCACAACCAAACCCGATGCATTGTTTTCCGATGCATAATGATGCACCACCGGGTACGGGCTCATTGGGTGGCATCCTGGATCCTCGGCCGTGCTTGTGCCGATGGGCTTGTCGCCGCTGCCTTCGCGCCGGCTTTATTATGCTCCTGCGTAGACCAATTAAATTTATCGCTTGGTTTGTGTGTGTATGTGCGTGTTTTTTTTATTCTGCGCTGCAAATGCCAGCTTACATCATTTGATGTTTGTACTGGCGAACAATAGGCGATCACGGGCGCGACGTTGCAGCAGAAAGCGCTTCGAAGGTGGGCATCCAACCGCCGCCACGTACGAACATATTCAGATGATAATAATTTGTTGTTTCGCCGTTTCTGCCGGGGAAAAAGTGGTCGGTTCTCATGGTTGGCCGGCCAGGCTTGAGTGTTTTGGGGTATTATATGTTGACCAGCGTCTCACCATTATGGCTGGCCTTTTGATCGTCTCAGTCTCACCCTCTCTCTCTGTTTCTTTCCCTCTTTCTCGCCCCTCGTCTCCGCTGTCGGTTGCCCTCATCGATCACCCCGTTCGCGCCGAGCGTAAGATGATGTACCCCGTTCCGGGATCGGCGAACGGTTTTGTCGCGCGTGTGGTCGCCGACGCGGTGGTTTTCAACTATTTGATAGCACCCCCGCCGCAACCCGATCGTCTTTATGTCAGTGTGAGTGTGTGTGTGTGTGTGTGTGTAGAAACAGGGAAACGGGCGAATTCGAAACTATATCCGTATGAGAAAATTAAAAACGATCTCTCGTACGGAAAGTGTGAAAAAAGGGAAAAGATATAAAGCTGGCTATAAAAATACACACACACAAACACACACACACATACACTCGTACACTAGGGTCAATGGAACGGAATGAGCGGACAGAAGAGCAGAAGAGAGGGTAAAAAGGCACGGTGCCCGGTATGGTGCATTCGGTTCGTTGCCGTCCCGTATTGGCTTTTGCTTCATTTGCTCGAAGCTATAATCAAAATTTACGTTCAATCGCCCGGCAATCGTACGGCGAAGTGGCCTGAAGCGGCCCAGCTTGACATTAAACTAGTCCTAGTGCGTACCGGTGAGAGAGATGTTTAAACGAAACCCGTTCACGATCATCGAGTATTGATCATTCTCACGCTACCATCCGCAAACCGCAAGCAAAGCCGAACATTTAGAACACTCAATTGAGAAAAATCAAAAGACAAACTCAGTACCCGTACGAGAGCGTAGAAAATCCTCACAACAAAACGTGAAGAGCCAACAGCAGTAACAATAACACATTAAAAGGATAACGTAAAGTAGGTATAATTTACAGCAACCGTAACTGTCATATTTGAAGTCTACTTTCGTCGGTGGTTTTGCTTTCAATTACCACCCCAAACTTAAGGGAGACCCTTCAACGTGGTGCCGTGGTGCGGACAAGAGCATACATTCTTTCTTCTCTCACAAACGATTGGGTTTTGGTCGATGAAAAAAAAAACCCGCGATCCCATGCGGTGCAGTGGCAGCCTGCTGCCCGTGGGGAAAGAAAAAGAGCATCATTTTGTCAACCCATTCTTGGGTGACCGAAAGTAGTCGTGGGGATTACGTCGCGGGACCCACAAATTAACGAGCCGGTAAAGGGTTCTCGGTTTGGCTGCTTTGGTGGCCCCAGCGGCACGCCTCCCGGGCACGTTTAGAAGGTGTGTTTGAGAAAACAAACTCCACGCCGGGAAAGGCGTTTTAAATGAGCGAAAATTTATGATCCGGCCCGGTTTGGCTGCGGGTCAGGATTTTGTACGTGCGTTTGTCGCCGCCACGCCATTGTTGTTGTCCAGCGTGGCGAGTCGATCGGATCGTCCTCGCGCGACTGTTGTCATGTTTTTTTTTTTATTTAACTGTTCACTTTTTCCCCATTTTTAAGAATATGTTTTATGCTGGGTAGCTCGTACCACGGGAACAAGCTTTTGCTCTTGAAAGCCACCCGTGTCGGGTGGCAGAAGAATAAAATGCACTTGGCGCATCGGTCAAGGATCGGGAAGGTACGTACGTGGTGTTGAACACGGCCGCTCTGCATCAATAATTGGCTTGTCACGTGGACGGTCCTTGTAACTCAAAAACAAACACAAAACGGCTTTTATCGGTCTCCACGCAGGTAGCACTGGCTCAACCGGCCCAAAACCATCCGCAGTCCACTCAATCCGATTCGTTCCGGTAGCGAAGCGGACCGTCGTGGATGACCGTGGTGTAAGATGTGTAACCAATTTGCCGCCACACGCCAAAACATACCAAACACCCGGCCCGGCATGGTCGGGATCGATCGATCGATCTTCCATCTGTCTGGCTCACGTTGAAACGAAAATAAAAAATGAAACAGAAAAAAGCCTGTCCAAGGCAATGAAACAGAAGTCGCAAATTAAACGAACGAACGAACGCTGATGTGTTGTGGCGAGCGGTTCGGGACGAACATTGAGAAGAAGAATAAAAAATCGGACTATCTGCAAAAGAGGTACGAGTCATGGTGTGAAACCGGTGCCAGCCAGAGGCCCGCTTGATGCATACAATGCGAAGCGGAAATATGCTAAATTTATTACATTTTGCGAATCAGCATGCACCTCCACCGGTGCCTTCGCACCTCAAGGCGCTCCTGCTACGGGAGGCGATTGCTTCTCACCGTGATCTCTTTCTCTATTGCGAGCAGAGACCAGACAAGCCAGACCAAAGGCGAAGATGAAGCAGAATCCTTGGCTGGTTGCTATTTGTTTAACTCTTCTCCCCTTCGTTTTTTCCCTCCAAGGTCCACAATCCGGTTCGAGGTTTACGAGCTTTACCCCCAGCGTGTATCGGTAGCATACTCCCTTCCGATTTCCGCGAACTTCCTCGGACTTCCTCGGACTCCGTCAGGATCCAACGTGTTTCCAGTTGGCGAGGACGTTTTTCGTAACCAAACCGAACTCTCTTCGATGGGTACCCTGTGTATGATCGGCAATAAGCCGAGCTGCAACTTTAACCAACAACAACACAAAAAGAGAAAACAAAACAAGGAAAACCCCGTTTGGACTCCAGCAGCGCACTAGAGAAAAGAGGAAGCGTAGGGCCAATGACTGTGCTACAATTCTGGACATATTTATTACGAGCGAGCGATGTGGCGAGAGAAATGGAGAAAAAATACAAAAAGTAAACACACAAAAGTCACTACAACACAGCCCTTACGCAAAAGGCTCCGGTAAAAATGCTGAAATGTTTCATTGTTCAAAACGAGCCACCCGATGGAATGGAAAAAAACGAATACGAAAACGACAGAAACTACTGCTCCCATAAAACCGATCCGTGTAGATGAGCGAAAAGCAAACTGTTGCATTTTTTTTCTTCTCTCGATCGCCTTAGTTACTGCTCCAGCCTCCGATAGCATACATACACACCGATACACCGATTTCCGATAGTGTTGTTTGCTGCCATGTCAAGCGTTGCATGTGCACTCGTGCTGTTCCGGGTAGAAGACAGACTCCGGCCAAAGTGTTGCAAATAATGCGCCGGGCAATAAAAGTTGAAAAGTTTCGCGACACAGCGCGAACAAAACAAATTTCCTATCAACATGCAGGGTTGATTTTTCATTCCTATCCGTGCACCGGGCGGCGAGGAGCTGCGAGTTTTGCATGCGCAGAAAGCATTCGAAAGGTGGTTTCATTCGACAGCGGGTGGCTTTTTTGGAGAAAATTTGCATTAATTAAACCACGGGTCTCTTCGACTGAGGATTAAAATATAGCATCAGTTAAAACGTATTTAATTCCGTCTAAAAGGACGACATCAAAGCCGTATTGTTTATGCTCATATGCAGCAACTGAAATTTGTTTGTCACTAGGCCTTTATATTATTTAACCTTTTCCGAAACTATTAGGAAATAAAAAATTTATACGACAATAAATATTTGACAACGGCATCTACAAAATAAACCAGTTTTTTATCTTGACCCGAATTCAGGTGTATTTTTCTATGTTCAATATTCTAACTGATTTTGAACGACTCATTTGAACGATTTTTTTTTCATACCTGATCAAACCACTGATTGGAACATGGAATAACATTTGGAATAACTTTTCCGAAACTAGTAGGAAATAAAAAATTTATGCGACAACAAATATTTGATAGCCTACAAAATAAGCCGGTTTTTTTTATCTTGACCTGAATTCGGGTGTATTTTTCTATCTGCAATATTCTAACTGATTTCAAACGACTTATTTGAACGGTTTTTTTCAAACTTGATCAAACCACTGATTGGAACATGGAATAACATATTTAGTCACTTATTGCTTATCACACTAAAATCGTGCATCTAATAGCTTTAGCTAAGAAATCAATTTCCAGCGCAGATGGGATTAGGGAACAAAACGAAAGCTTTCACCACTTTTACGCTCACGCATTACAATTAATTGCAATTCAGTAGCATCCGATACCCAACATCGGCCTCCGTGATCACGCGCATAGAATGTCTTCAGCCCAATCCTATTAGCACCTCTTATATCAGTTTAGCGAGCCCGGATTACGAGCGAAATTGCATGCCGGCGCTCGCAAAACAAGTGCCCATAGCTACAGTGGGCAGTGTGCGATGAATTATTACCCTGCCGAAACCTCATCGGGAGACTCCCGCCTGACTCCCATCCCCCTGGGAGGGAAGGGTCAGTTCTCGTGCGCTCGCCCATAAATCATCGCTCGTGAAATAGTGCAGTTTTAGCAGCACCGCGTGCTCGGGAACACTTTTGCGACACTTTTCGACAGCGCCAGCAGCCGAGAACATTTATGCGAGCTTCCGTTTCACCGTGACGCACACCGTTTTGCGCGAAGATTTACGCACCGATACCATGCACGAGACGGCCTGGTAGACAAAAGGGCAGGAATCTAAAGAACGACGGCGAAAACCCATCTTCCTCGATCCAGTTCAATTTGTTGGTGCGGTTTCAGCTTTAAATGAATCGGATGAGTTTCGTTTCTCGTGCCTGCTGTTCTCTCTATTAAAATGGAAAAACCCTCCTCTCGGATTTTTTTTTTGCGCGCATTATATTTTCATCATGCAGATTAATACTCGTCGCTCGGGCAAATTATTTGCCTCCATGCTGATACGCACACGCGGACATTTATCTGTACGAGTGGGGAAGAGAACGACGAAACATGCGATTAAATGCACCACAACCAGCAGCTCATGATACAGACCAACAATATAAAATAAAAAATAATAAAACCACTCCACGAAGCGTACAGCCAGCGGCGATAAAAATGCACCTCTGCCTTCTGGCGGTCATCCCGCGACGGCCTTTCGTGACACTGCACTCGGAAGAGAGCGCGCGTGCGAAGGGGGTGCGGTCAAGTAATTCGATTAAATTAAACTGCATTTATCAGCGATCCAGGAGGGCGAACGAGTGCGAATCGTTCGCACACGCGGGCATGGGCAGGGTTCGTTGCGCTGGGTGATAATGGGGTTGGGTTGGGTGGGGTTCGCGGAGCTCGTTACCCACGGATGGAAGCTGAAATCGGTTCATTAATTTATGTTACAAACTAGACCCCATCGCTGGACGCTACCGCCGCTACGCGGAAACTCCACAACGAACTCCGCCCAAGCCTGGGAGGAGGTTTGGTTGATTGCGTTGAAATTTATTTCTAGTTCTAGCGCGCACTCACAGCCCGCGGTGGCGCGGGCTTAGGGCGCTGATTTTAATTGGCTGCCGAAGGGCTCGCAAATACAGACACACATTTCTCCCGCGAAACCGGTAGCAAATGGGTCGCATTTTAGACCAAGCGGTGAGGGCAGGCAAACCGCCTCGCGAACGCGCACGGTTCAGAATTTTGCACCCATTTGTTTTGGTCTGCCGCCCTGATTGGCTCTGCTGGGCTCGGTGGTTGGTTTCGTTCGGCTTAATTATGTTGTAAGTAGCTAATCCGTAAAGGGAAACAAATTACTTTTCATTAATTGTTCGATACGGTTCGATTTATTTCGCCAAACGGTATGCTAACAGGTCCATGGGGAATTTTCTAATTCGGTAGCAAGTAGCTTCGTTGGTATTTTTATTGTTGTTGCAGTAACTATTATTTAATTTAAAAAAGACGAATTCGCGCAAATTAAAAAAAAGCATAAATTTTCATTCAAATGAACGTAAAATTCTACAAATTGTACAATATAAATACAATACAAGTGCCAGAAAAGCTAAAATCATTAAAAATTTAAATCCATAAAATAAATTAAATTTGACATTTTGAAGTTTTGATTTAAAAAAATGTTTAATTTAAAAAAAAAATGTTTTAAAGCTTTAAATTTCTGTCAACAAACAGCAAAAACCCAACTGCCTCATATCGATAAAGTAAATCCTTCCGCTTCGTCAACTCCACACTTTTCCTACCGATCTGTACTTCATCGGGAGGAATGCGTTCACCGACTGAATACACCTTTCCAGCCTTTGATCCTAAAATGCAACTGTACCACAGAATGGAAGGCTAATTTTCTTGCCGGCAATTTGATATCTGTATTAGCGCTAAGCCTCCCTGCACTGCAGTTTTAACTCCGCTCGCACAAGCCGTGACCGGTGTGATCCGGTCCCAACCGACCGACTGAGTGACATCCGTCACTAATCCCCGTCTTAGGGTAATCATTTTATTGGCCAATCTTTTCAGGCCACTTCGAGGCTACTCTAACGGGCCTGTTTCGGGAGCGGGCTCTCCGTTGTTTCAGTTCTTTCTTCTTTTCGACCGATTACGAATGCGTTCGTTGTACAGTTGTCTCCGTTGCCGAACCGTTCTCGATTTGGGATCGATCAACGCCTGCTAGGAAGGGTTCTGGTTCGGGCGGCTCCGTAAAGCTGATCGAATATCCAACACTTTGTTCGAGTATGTTTCCAAATGTATTCAACATGAAGGATTTGGAGTCAATTTACCGTTGGATACCCCTAGCAGCGTTGGGAAGGGTTTTCTTCGATGAATTCGTTGGTGCTATATTTAGAGAAAATTGATTAATTAATTAGAAAAAAAAATCAAAAAAACAAAATGCTATAAAAATTTAAAATAAATGCAAACACTTTAATTTCAATGAAATTAAATACAACCTTTGAAACAGTGTGAGATATTTTATCACTTTTTTGGGTGCTTTCCTCCGCACTGCAAAGATAACCGTTGCATCCACACTCCGGACAGCGTTCAACATCTCAATCACGGTCATCAAGAGCGAAGCGAAACATGGTCCCATGGTTCGGGGGTGGGAATTTCGGTTAACGTGCCTGCATATAACACTCTCAGAACGCGTTCCCGTTGATCCTTTTTACGTGATGTCATAAATTTTTCTTACGACATAAATGCCTTCCCCTCTGGTTGAGTGAAACTGATCGAAACACGGACTTCGACAAGCGGCTACGATTGGTGAGCAGCAGCACAATTCAACACTCGACACCGAATGCATCCACAATTGATGGAGCGAAAAGAGAAAGAAAGTGAAAAAGCGAGAGGAAAGGAGAGCTAATTAATTTGCATACAATTGTTTCCGAATGCTTGAGTCAATTTGAAATTCGATCCACTTGGTGGGTAAACAAGTTTGTTTCCGTAGTTTTTCTCCCGATTTGAAATTCAGTGTAAAACAGTTGATGAAGCACCTTGAAAACAACTATTTACGATCATCTACTAGCGAACTGAATGACACGTTTCTTCGCCTCTTCTTGCGACTAAACCACTCGCCTGCTAAATTCTCTTTTAAATGGTCTCACATCTTCGCTACAAAATTGATTTATTTCATTTTCGGCGCACGCCTGTCACGTTATTTGTACTATTATTTGTATCGTTTCAGTTCGAGCTCGGTGCCCTTCCTGCACCAGGCAACCCCATTGTACAACGCCCTTTGCGCCGACATTACCGCAGCGCATGTCCGCGTTTCCTTCGGGGCATGTCAGGCCGCCCGGATCAGACAATCGGCATTGGTACATAAACGACATCCGATGCAAAAATCCGCGCCTTCTCTACGTTCAAAAGATCGAAAATCGAAACGAAAAGTAGAGGAGCTCGAGCTCGGAGAAGTCTGAGGAACTACAGTGCATTTGGTGGAGTGAAATCTCGAAACGATATAAATGCTTTCAAAATGAATGCATCGTGAGAAGGAGCGAGAGAGAGAGAGAGCAAGAACGGAAGAGCAGACGGGAAAGGCCGTACCTTGAAGCGGGACGGATAAACGAAAAAAAAATGCAACGCAAAAACGCAGCGGACAAGCGCGCTGAAACGAGAACAGTTTTCGTTACCCATTTTATGATTATTTATTATTTGCATATACGATGTTGATTTCCGTGTTTAAAATGTGTATAAATAAAAACAGCGTACATAAATAATATTCATTAAAATTCACTTCACCGTGTTTTATTGCGGAACCGGTCGTCGTGTCGGGCTGGTGCAGAGAATGTGGATGCCGGTCGTTGGAGGGAAAATGCAGCATCGGCTACAATTCTTAACTTTTAAGACGTTTGCCCGTAATCGTCCCGGTCTGTGCTAACACACACATACACACACACACATGCACACCATCTCATTGTCTCGACAAAAACCAATCAGCGGTTCGGATCGTTCGGAAGTAGCAACAGCAGCATTTCGATTTCGTTTGCCGGCAACAAACCACCACTAAACGGCGAAAGTCATCAACTGCTACGCAGCTGATGATAATGATGGGCATTCGATTAATACCGGGAGTTGTGGAAGAATGCGTTCCTGCTGGGGTCATGCTGCGTTTTATTTAGATTTGATTACGGATGCGCGCACATCGCACTGCTATTCGGGGCGCTTCCGTTTTATGCGCTGATGTTCAAATATGCTCGTGGTTGGGACGTGTTTCAAGCAAATTATTTAAGAACTAGTTACAACAACCGGGTTCCAGGTATACAATTTTCTGTAACGTTAACTAAAACAACAAAATATTGCATAGTTTTTATAATTGGTTTTACGTACAGCCTTGGAAATTAGAATAAATATTTATCACAATTTTTGTGTAATTCATTGTGATGGAAACAAATTAACAAAAAAAAAAGATATACCAAAAAGTATTGTGACCTGTTCATAGACACAAACTAAGCCAATCAAATTATACTAAAGCTGTTGAAAAACTTAACTCCTTCAATAATAAATTTGTTTCGCCACATTCTTCAGCTGAAAAGCTAACAAAATCGCTGAAATAATAATTTCAATAAAAATGTGTGTGAATAGCACCAACACTGTTACAAAAAATCGTTCCCCTAGCAACATAAGTTTTAGCCTAATGCAGCCAAAGCACGCTCGATTGCCTGTTGCCGAACTTGATCGCGATATTCAGCTATCAGACCGGCTTCGACACTCGTCGTTCCGTTGGTGGATGAAGCGGTTGTTGCGGAGTCGGCAGCAGTCGTCGCGGAAGCGGATGTGGTACCGTCGCTGGCAGTCGTGCTTGTAGTCGCTGCTTCGGTAGTCGAGACGGTAGTGGTAGTAGAATCTGCCAAGGTTGTGGCTGCTGCAGCTGCCGTAGTAGCTGCTGTCGTAGTATCGGAGCTTGAAGCAACGGTGACTCCGTAGCGTTCCTGAATTCGCTGCTGCGCTATTTGCTGCCGTAGCTCCTGAATCGACAGTCCCTCGGCAACGACAAGCTAAAGAAACATTTCACACAAAAATACAAATCTACCTTTTTTTGGAAAAAAAATCGAGCTAAATGTACCATCGATAGGATCGCAACTAAAGCCACCGTAAGAGAGGACATTTTTGAACGAAAAAAATTGCTACTAGACCCGATATTGTACAGTGAACAAAGAGTAACAATTGAAGCTCGAAAAGCCGGAAATATCTTTTATACCTACGACCCCGTTCAATGTTCGTCTGCTCTAGCACCAACTGCACAAATATCGCGCCTGTTTGCCGAATGAATTCTAAACGATCGTATGTTAATCGTGGCGAATTAATACTTTCACTCCACGCTGCTTACCGCTGTCTATAACAACCTGCTTAAACAACAAACTTTAAAAAATACACCCATTAAATGGCGACATAAACCGTCCCACCTTGGCTGGGCAAAGATGCTAACAATATCAGCTCGCTCCAGCCGTCCCTGGAAGCCCAAAGCTTCCTGTAACGACACACACGCCCGCACCGGACCAATTCCACTGTCGCATACGGTTCGGTGCCCATTTTCCGCCACTAAAACAAACAAAGTGCATCGTAAATTTAATCAGCTTCGATGCGACATCATGTACCGGGTACCCGGTGCGCGCTCTCCCTGTCATCACCCCTTTGTGCGTTGCAGGTTCCTCCTAAACTTACGAATCTAATGACACGGCCGGTAGGGGTAAATTATCTCCACCGACGCGCAGGGGACGGAAAAAATCGTCTTGAAAGAATGCGGGAAAAAATGCACCGAACTGCAATGCGGTTCGAGCGGAAGGCGATCGTCGAGCGCGAGCGCGAACAAACGATAACGATAACCGTCCAGCCATCGCAGGTCTGCTGGTTCCCTGAAAACATGCATTTCTGGTCGATTTTGCGTAATTATATTGAAATAAAATACAAACCAAACGCACGCTGTGCGACTTGCGACTGCGCGTGGAGGAGGAGGAGGGTTTGAGTAAGAAAAACGGAGGAAACGAGGTCGTTCGAGGGGAAGCGATCGAAATATTTTCGATGATCACCGAAATCCCAATAAAACAACAGACAACAACGGCAGTTATCGCCGGTTGTAACAACCGATAACACGAGCGGTGTACGAGTTGGACCGCTTTTTCTTCTGCACCCTTCGGGCGGTTGTCGTGCGGTGGAAGGGGGTTGTGTTCGTTCGGGGAGAGGCCCGCCCGGGAGGTGGAACCCTGCGGGGTTCATTAACATTTCGTCATCTAATTACGCCGCCGATTAGTATGCAAATTTAGGTGATGTTTTACCGGCCATTCCATCGGCGACCGGCGGCTGCGGGCGCTTAATCCCTGCACGCGGGCTGCACGATCGGTTGCATCTTCCAGAACCCGTAAACCAACCGTCGGATACGAGCGGGCCCGCCGCATACGCTTGACGTGATCGTTCGACAGCTATTTGGCAGCTTCGGTTGCGCCCGTCGCGCCCGACAGGGCAGGTGTGTTGATTATTCGAAAATATTCGATTGTCTTCGTTGACACCGACGTTTGTCCGAGGCGGGCGATGGGAGAAGGGAGAAGAAAATCAACATACGCCGGCTCCCCCGGTCGTTAGCTGCAAACCGCAACAAGCCGTAAATTATGTCATAATTAGCCTGGGACGTGCATAACGCGCCCAGTGCACCATCGGAACGCCTGCCAACGAGCTTGTTACGAACGAACGAAACACCCGCTCGCCACCTTGCAGAAGGATACAGCGTCCCTTACAGTCACCTTCCATTGAAATGCTCGGCGTCCAGTGCATCGCACCAGACGGAACGATAATCGGAGGTTATCTTGTAATGTGTCAGCATCATCAAACCTCAACCTCGTTGTCGGAGCGTTACAACTCGATCGGATCATGTACGATCTACGATTGATCTTTTCCTGATAGATGGTGTTAAAGAAACATTAAAGCCTTCCGCCTTCATCTTTCATCGTGCTGAAACGTCAGGTACATCCCGTAGATAAATCTAATCCCCGAACCCGTCCAAATCTGTTCCAGATCTCTAGCGAACGATAAGAAACAACCCCTCCTAGCACCGTTGGCGGCTCGTTCCGTCATGCGATCGCTATCTGCGCTCAGGGACGTGAATCAACGCGGCTAATAACACAATTTGACTGTTTTTAATTGGCTTTAAATGAGCTGAAATTTTTCATAAAACTGCTGATTCTGGCACACTCGGCGCACGTACCCGACACGGTTCGGCCGATTGCGGCGCAGCCGATGAGAGAAGAAAATAAGCAACCGACCGCTGATAAGCTGACTGGCTTGCTCGCTGGGTCCTGGGTCGTTTGGTAGCAGCAGGCGGTCCCAGCCAGCACCAGTTCCATCCGTATCGAGCCCCGCGACAATCGGGGCCATCGAGGGTTTGTCCGGCTATTGGTTTTATGTCGCAACATTTGTTTTTTGTTTTATTATCGTATTGGCTACCTGCGGTGCTAACGAATTGTTCCAAGGCGTCTAGCTGTTTATTGCTTCGGACGTGCGGCGAAACCGCACGCAGAAGATGTCGGGGCGGCTTCATCCCGTTTGGTTCGTTTGTGATCTCTTGTTTGTTTGTTCGGCTAGGAGTGGTTTGTGGAGTATTATCATACAGTATGCAAGACTATTTTTATTGAAAGTTAATGCCTCCAGGACGCCACAAATATACCTGCTCACCCGTACTATCACGTATACGTTTTTAAAACAAAACAAATCTTTTTTAAACTTATTTTATACCAATTTATTTTATAATATGAAAAAATATTAAAAGTCTTCTTAGATTTATTGTGACCAATTATTTTAGTGCTAATGTTTCACTAACGATTCTCTTTATTACTTCTAAATTAAGTGCAGCGATAATATCCTACAGTACGGAATAATTAAATAACAAATTGAAGATTGAAACTAATATCGATTTTCCCTTTCCATCACCAAATAGCTCAGCCTGATGATGCGGAATTAATGTATTATTTCAAAACGAGAAAGCTTGCATTTTGCCAACATTTTGTTTTTTAAACATAGCTACCTTTGCTTATTAGCGCCATCTAGTGACAGATAAAGTAACTATGATTACCCAATTTAGCATGATTTCCGCAGCAGTCCACAGGGCTTCATTATCATTTAAATCGTTGTTGGAATCGATGTCTTCATACTTTTAGTTTCCATTCGCACGTCGAGAGCAAAAGTAGGAAGAAAATCGACCGATTGTTACACGCCCATCACACGGCTTATTTATGCGGGCAATTTCATACCTGCCAACCGTCATCGTGCACCCCGCAAACCAGCGGGCGAACCAACCCAACCAACCATAAAACGTTGACAATCGTCATCCTTGCGGTGCGGTGCGAGCGAGTCAATGGGTGTAAAATGATTTTTAATAAGCATGCACGACGGGACGGGCGTGTTTGTGCGTGCGGAACGTGCATTAATTTGTCTAAACTTTGTTTTTCGCTGCCCGGCTCGGCGCTGCCAATCAAAAGCGGTCCGTTTTACGGCGCATCAGCACAGGAAGGAAGAAAGAAGAAGAAAACACACCGTGCGGCGGCTTTTGTGTTTGTTTAGTGATTTTATTTCGTTGCCGAAACGAGACGGTTACGGTTTATTGTTGCGATGCAGTTTAGAGTCCAGTGTTATAAAGTGAAATGTTGGGAGGCACATTTGATCGCTTGTTAGTCGCTCCACGGGAAGCTGGATAGTGGTTGTTGAAGGCGAGAACCGCTTCCAGTGAGCAACAGGAAGCATCTCGTTAGGAATACACGGTTATGGAATGCGTTTGTTTTTTTTTCGGCTGCATGATAGGAAGACCAATAAAGATTTTAAAAATATTTAATTATTTATACCATTAATACCATAATCCACTCTTGATTGTTCCCATATGCAGAGTTTATTGGTTGGAGTTTAACGCTAAAATTATACTGAGGATGCATTCCAATGCAGCTACTTCAGCCGAACTGGTATGTCCTCTGCGGTGACATTTAAACATTATTAAAGTCAAAAGTCAAAGTTAAAGTTCCTAAGAGAATCCGTTCTTTACGTTGGAATCATTTTCAGTAAACATGAACATCCCATCCTTTGCTTCTTTTGTCTTTTTTGGATCGGTTTAAATGTCGGTTGATACTAACAATAACACAGGAAATATTATAATCTTTATTTAGCCATTGGAGCTTCCCACAATCATATCAAATTCGCCGACGCCATCCATCTAACATTTTCGTGTTACTTTGAACCAACAAAGCCTATTTAAGGTCCATAAATAGCCTCGCAAGAAATAGACACATTAGTAGCCGCTTTCGGAAAACAATTTCCGGAAAACGATAACTCTTGTCCTCGCGGGATGCCGGTAAAAAAAAAGATGTCCGGAGCGCGCGACACAACCATCTGCATCGTCCATTTATATCGCAAACCTAAAACAGGTGGCTTGGATAATTCTGACGTACTTCCGGCGTTTTCCCGCACCGATAGCGTGTCAATTGGCACGCATTTTGCAGGTGACGAAAACAGGCAAGCGTACGCTTACGTCACCGGTATCCCAGGCCGTATCCCGAACGGTGGCCCGCAAACGTATCCCATGGTCCCCTGGAATCCCTGACCAGCGTTTAGGTTCCACTTTTGCGCAATCTCATCGCAAAACGCGTTGAGGTTTGCTGTACACATATCAACAAGTAGCAATGACCTTGGACCGAGCGCTTGTGTGGGTAAAGCAGCAAACAACCCGGTCGCCCAGCCGGTTGGCAATGAAAATCGATATTTCATTCTTACATCGTTTCGTGAGGGTTGCCGGGGGGGGGGGGGGGGGGGGGGGGGGTGGGAGGAGCATGGGTGGAAAGCATGGGAAGGAGGCAGCCATATTCTAGACGGGTGCTCTCGGTGCATGTCGGTTTGCTCGATTTCGGGACGGCCATTTTATTGACGTCATTTCGGTGGAAGGTAAACAGGGTGGCTTTCGGTAAACAGACCTCGTCCGTGTGTGTGCGTGTATGTATCGAACGGAGGGGTAAATTCGTCGTCTGTCGTAGTCGTATGATAGAACGATACACACATACACACCGTGAAACACAGAACTCACACGCAAAGGTACTCGTGTAAAGGCCTCCCCCGGTCTCGCCCGGGTGTACGAGAGCAAATTTTATGAATGAACCCACACACTACGAACAGCCGGGCCGGGCAAACGTATCACTTTACCTCCCCCCCAGGGCGTGGACGTGCTCTCGGTAGCCCCTTTTCCCCTAGGCTTGTAGAACGCATTTGCACAATTAACATGCCCGAAACGATGCGCCAACCACACATTCTCGAGAAAGGATACTATTTCTAAGAATTCACCCCCACCTTCCCCTCCCGAGTATCGGCAGGAGCAACACACGTGTTGCACGATGCGGCAACGAGCGGGTCCGTTATGCGGTCGGCCCGACACGAGTTTGATTCGGTGCGCGTAGCGTGACGTTCGATTGACGTCATCGGACGGTAAAGGACTCGTGCAGGACTCGGTGTTCCGGGTGGTCACGTTATGCTACCTTTAGCATTGCCATCGACACTGCACGGCAAAACGATTAAACCTGGCCCGGCGCACTATCCCGGCCGAAAATAAACACATGAAACCGGCAACACCGAAACGTGACGCTTGCTTTGGTTTTGTGCGGGACAAAACCGGGATTGACAGGCAGGGAAGGTGCGGGATAAGCCGATTTGCTGACATTACTGCCGGGAATGTAATTTGTGTAATTGAGTTTGGGTATTAATAGCGAGTGCCGGCGTCATCGGTTGATGGGCTTAAGGTTTTTTTTTTTTTAGTTCAGCTTTTCTGGTTCGAGCTAATGTCGAAAATAGTAGCGTGAAGATAGCTCAGCAAGCCGTACGAGAGAAAAGTATTCATCCTGTGGTTACTCGGATTGTTTCGCGTAATCAACAGTAAAATACAAGACAATTATGATACATTGTAAGCAGTAGTTTTCAAGCGAATAAAAGAGAATCATTTTTTTGCTTTTAATGTTTCCTGCAATTTATTTCGACTTTTTTTTAAACATTCTTATTCTTCCACTGTTGATCGACTCCCTTAATTTTGGTTTTTTATTCTGAATTGCTTGCATGTAATGATACGATAATCGTGTGATAAAAATACTTCTATTTTTGCATAAACATGCCAGCTGGTGCGCGGTATACACTTGATTTTGAGTGAAAGATAATTTTCTTAACAAATAATTATCATAAAAACAGACGAGAAAAAACATGTATATGTTTTGTAAAAATACTAGGCTCTAGATTTTTGTCATATTTAATCACCCCTACTTTTCTTATCTTTCTATAGTTACCTAATGGTGTGTTACATGATTTTTTTTCTCAATTTGCATTCTCGTAAAGAACCAACTTGAAGCTTATGAAACATATTCACTTGTTTTTTTTTTTAGTTTTATTACCCGTAACATTCGATAATATGAGTAAATTACATCGCTGCGACATCGTCCGCGCTCATAATAAGCTCTTAAGTGTCACAGTTTTATGACGCTTGTTCCCTTAACCATTCGTACGCTGGCCGTTCTCCTCGCCCCGGTTTCTTCCCGGTTCGGCGCGTACGCTTAATTTACATCTCATCTCGGTACCAGCCGAAACCAGTTCCAAACCAGGCCCCGCTCTCAAGTGTCGCCCGGGGGACAAATTTTAACGCATTGCCGTGCCGTGCCCAGGGAGTACCCAACAGAACCTGGCCGTTAAGCGTACACACGCGTGTCCACGTGTCCACGAAATGAAAAGTAATTGACATCCGAAGCGCATGGCCGCGGGTTGTCTCAGGCGAGGGTGAGCATGGCTCGCTGCGGCGAACGGAATGGAATTAAGACAAACGCTCGGGATGAGCCTCGAACGAAACCGGAACGGAACGGTTGAAACGGATAGTTGATGGTCCTGGCTGCGTTGCCTTTGGCCAGATAAGCTTGTGAGATGCATCTTTTAAGGGTCCACTCGCAGCCTGCCAGCCTGCCTGCCGTCGTAAGCTCGTCGCATAGCAAACCGTCCGGACAGTTGGAACGAAATTCGTTTCCATCCGCATTTCTCCGAGGCATTCGGTAATCAATCTTTGAACACAAACACAGTCGCACGCGCTATGGTCGCTAAGGAAAGCTTACCTCGGCCAATCACAGCACCAACCGCGTTCGTTCCTGCGTAAAAGTGTCATCCGGTGCGCAGTTGGGCACCCGAAAAGATTGAACAGTTCGTTATGAATATTGACAGGTTGATAGATTTACACACACCCGGCACACAAAGTTGTCATTCCGGTGCCACTGACGCGTTATTAAAAGGCTACATATTAATGAATGCATCCCAGCGGTGCAATCGGGGACGCCGCGATCACGATACCGGAACGTGCTACAGAACCGTGATTCGTCCCCGATGGGCTGGCTAATCTTCGGTACCAACCGGTAGCCACGCTGGTTTCTGGAGTTGGAGTACAACCGAACTAGCAGAAGGATTGCATGCATTCCCGGCGATCGTATTGGCACGGTTGTAGTGCATGATTTATGGTGCCGATTTTCATGCCCTCTAGTGACCGGTGAAACCGATTGGGAGTAGATTAGAATACTTTGTGCGACAGCTGGTTGCCCATAAAATTGTCACCGAAGGAAGGGAGAGTTTGCGTTCCAGGTAAACTTAACGATCGGACTGTGTCTTTATGCTTCACTATGATTGAACGTTTGTTAATGTAATCCAGTCATAATATCTGTATTACAATGTTTATATAAATTTTATGGATGGAAATAAAATAAATAAATAGAAGCATATTTGCATGGTAACATCATACGAGAATATTTTTTTTTTCATAAAACTTTGATGTACTGAATATATGGATATGAAAAGGATGGACTGCTTCGTTAAAATAAATAAAAAAATATTAAACAGATAATCGCAACGGATAATATGGAAGAGGTCAGACCACTTTTCACTGTAAACAGATGGCTTAAAAATACTTCTGCTTCTTCAAAGAATGCATTAAAAAAGAGTTATTTTGTAAGAAAATATGTATTAATGGTAATTTATGTCGTACCCGACTGTATTAAAAAATGCAAAAAAATTGAAATACTTTTAATAGTAATAAAGTAATCCTCTAAAAGTCCTGTATTGTGAAGTAAACAAAATTTAATCCAAATGAAAATATTTATTATAACGTATTAAAACCAGACATTCAAGATTGAAGCCGCCAAAAAACATGCAAAAAATTATAATTCTCAAAAAAGTGGAAACTAACCCCATTTTAAAGCGATCACTAATGCATGAGTTAATCGAAATCACCGCTGGAAAATAATTGCACGCAAACGCACCGCTCCCAAAACCCAGGTCCGTGATTTCATTTGCTCTAAATCGAGGTGTCAGTTACATTCCACCACTAATCCCGGGCGCACACGCCGGATCGGTGCGCGGTAAAATTATGCACAAATCAGATAAAAGCTTTCTAATGCCCGTTGTCCGGGGTATGTAATCCGGTTCGGCCGGCACACGACAGGTCCCGCACGTCTACCCTTTGGAGGTAGAAATTAATTAAAATTTTTCATCGTCGCAACGCGTTGCGTTTGTCGTCAGCGTGGCAGGGTTTATGGGCATGAGGGAGGTGGGCTCCGATGATCCGTGACTACCAAATATCGCCACAGGCCCCTCAAGCAACAGCTACAGGTGATTCCCGCGTTGCTTCCCGCAAGAAAACGATGATTGATGCCTTTCAAAGCGATCCTCCACGGTACGCTAATTAGCGTCCCAGCGGGTTTGGGTCTAGCAACACCGCGAACATCGCTACCCCGGGCGCTGGAGTGATCGATTCAGAAGTTCGCGGTGATAGGTTCGGTCTCCATTTGGCCGGAGTAAACTATCTCCATCCGTCCCGTTTGGGTTCCCCGCTCGAAGGGACGTGCGCTAGTTTGGGCTTCTCGTTACGGCTAGAACCAAGTGACAGCGCGGTGTTAGCTGGCTCGCGCTTTCTGCCACCCTCTCGGTCGATTGCACGCGTTTGGCTTCTCACGTTTGTTTTTAAGCTATCATTTCGGAACCGCCTGGAAGCGTTCAACAAATTCACCCATGGATGGATTGATGTTTCTCTTCTCTCCCTTCGTTCCCTGGGACCGCCGAAGCGGACCAGGGTGTGGGAATTTGACGAGCTCGCTCGGAAACAAGTCCATTAGGGCACGCTCGTCAAGCGGAGCGGGCTCGGTTCGAACCCTTTGCACGGACCCCTGAAGATGGGACCGTGGCCGCCCGAAAGCACGACGGCGGGTTTGGTGCGAGCAGCCCGCTGGTAATTATTCATCCGAACCGTTGTTGAAATATCATAATTGCGATAATTGATTGATTGATTTCCTAATGAGTGTTTTAAGATCTTTATCCCGAAAACGCATCTGCGTGCACTAATCGATCGGTGGCGGTGGAAATCGGAATCGGCCCTCATCGCTGGCAAAACCGCACGTGATAGCGCGATCGCCGATAAAGATCTTCCCATAAAGGCGCCTTGATTGCTTCGCAAACTCGCTGCATTGCCCCTGCATTTGCAAACGAGCAATAATGGCTGCGTACCGATCGATTCGCATAACACCTGAAGGCACGCTAATTGGCAGCATTACATCGCACATTTCGGCTGCACATTCGCATGCGCAACGCACAAACAGGAAGCTTCTCTCCTCTGTCGGAGGGAGAATGAACAACCACGCCCAGCCACATCCAAATCGAAACGCTGGTAGCCATCGCCATCGACAGGATCGCTTCACGATCGCACTCGCAATCTGCTCCGAGGTGTTGAAGATCTTAATGATCGCGTGGAACCGCGGTAATGGACTCTAGCGGCGATGCGAGATGGACGTGATACGCCCGGTGATCGACTGACTGATCGATCAAGATACCGGCTTTCGGCTGACTCATCGCAAGGAAAGAAACGAAAGACTCCAACGCTCCGTCGCCGATGACGACGAACCAAAGATCGTTTGCCAATTTTGGATTCCATTCTCAAAAGATTTGACAAGGAACGAGGGAAAAATCATTAATAATTCACCGGAATCACAAACAAACAGTGCGGGGGGAGAGAAAAAAAAACACACACAACAGCAACATCGCGCGCGGTTTATGCTGCCATACGCCGGTCGTTATGATACCCGGGGCCTCGTGAATATTGTGACTTTTGTTCACACATATTTTTCTTCCATTCTTTTCGTTTGATTTTCTTTCGCGCTTTCCTCGCTCGCTTCAGCCCGCTCTCGGCTGTCCTATTGCACCATTGCTGGTGGATGTTTTATTTGATTCGCATGCTGCGCGTTCCTCCATTTGTTCCCGTCATCGTCATCATCATCATCATCGCCTGTTGTCGTTTTCTACTATCAATTCCTTGGTACCGCGCGTTTGCTACGATCGCTCGGTTCGGCGCTGCGCTGTGATCGGGCGAGCGAGCGAGAGCGGAGAAATATCAGACATAAAATATTGTAATTTGATTTGACAACAATTTCCGGTTGATATAATGGCTCGGGCTTCACAGTCCCGGCTGAAAGGCGAACGGCTCGGGCTCGGTTCCAAGGTGTGTCCCTGCGTGTGAAGCACACACATTCGATTGGGGCATAGTTTTAGTGGAAAGCCTTTCGTTCCTACGGATGTGGCGTTGGTTTTTTTCTGCAGCGCTGGAGATGGCAATAATTTGTGGCATTATTAATAAACCGATTTTATTGTTCAATTTTAAACAAATAACTTTTATAGAAGGATACATTCTGGCTATTCAGTGAGCAATAATATTATATACTGCAATAATATTCAGTCAGCAATAATATTATATATAATAATATAACATTATATACATCCTGCACATTAATGATGAGTAAAAAAAAAATTGATATTTTTAATCTATTTAAAACATGTTGTCATAATGATTTCCATGCTATTTTTCACGTGAAATACTTTTCTTGTTAAATTTTCTAGATAATTATCGAAATAATGACTATCTTCGACTTAAAAACGCGTAAATCTTTACTCATTTAATTTAAAATCGATCCCCATTTACTATTCTACAAGTTGAATTATTTTTAAATAGTTGTGTCCCTTTGCTAAAATGTGGAGAAAACTAGGGATTCTAAGTGGTTTAGTATTAAAAATCTAAATTAATTTTGAAGCATATGGGAAAGTGTGTTAGGTAAAGACAACTTTTTAAAGGAGGAAAAAAAATGCGAACCTTTTCACACGGACATTAAATTAAAACTTTTTACCATTCGTACGTAAGACCATAAATTTTGCCAAAAACATGAATTTATTTGCACATTTTTCGCACACCGATTAACGCTTGGTCGGCATCCTCACCGACAGCCCCAGCGGTGTCTGTCATTATCGTGGCTAATGGTTTGTTTGCTAACCGGCGATCTGACTCTAATTTCACGCCTTTTCACACGCTTCACGCTCCACAAAGCGTGTGTTTGTATATATCTTCTAAACTTATGGCTTACCACTCATCAGCTATCGTTGCAGGGCATTGATAAAAAAATGCAATTTACCCTTTCGTTACACGGCCAACGCGTGCAGCGAACATAACTTCTTGTCCAAACAAAAAGAAGCAACAAAAAACATACATCGCATGTTTGTTTAGGAACCGACCGCCAAATGGAGAGCAAATTATAATCCACCCGCGCGACGGTTGTCTGGCCGTCATCGATTAATGGGATTCTTCCCCTTCCCCTAGCACCGCAGTGTTTGCGCTCGTGGAGTAAATCAGAGTAAATATTGCAGTGCGCTTTATTAAACAAAACTAAAAACGCGTGCATGATCCTGCTTCTAAGAAGATGCGCCTTTCGTTTCGGGCAAATTGTGATGAATTGATGAACAAACAAAGCGCAAGAGCAGCGTCGAGCTGGCCCGCGCGGTTAGGGTAAGGAGATAATGCGCGAAAAATAAATGTTACATAATTACACATATGTGCCCTGCGCCGGGCTCGATTAGTCGCGAACAGCCGTCGGATCACACTCTCCGTGAACCGTTTACCGACAGGATGCTGCATCGTTCACACAGTAGGAAATAAATGAACACCGGCCCGGTCAAACTTTTGGGGAATTTATTATAAAAGTGTTTTTTTTTGTACAGTTTTATTTTATTTTAATAGAGAAACATTTTATATTCCAAAAAGTAATCAAAAAGCAATGCAAAACTCACAAACGGCCATTCTATTGAACACTCTAATCTCTCCTCCTAATCCCCATAGTGCCCCAATCGTTTGGCGCGATTGCAAATCCCATCGTTCACGTGGGGTTCATTTTCGTTAAATTGCATCGCACCTCGCCTCGCTCCGCTCCACCTATCCCCTACCCAAAGCCGCACGTTGTGTGATATTGAAAAATCACTTCACGGTTTCGTGCCCACGGGTTGCGGGTGGTTCGAGTGCGGGCCACGTATGGGATATGCTGCACGCGAAAGATCCGGACAGGCCGCCCGTTTTCCCAGACCCAAGGCAGCGCATCGTTTTTGACGCACCACAAAGCTACGGTTCCTTCCCGACGGGGCGAAGCGCTAAGGTCATATGTCATATCCGATTCCGATTTCATGGCTCCGGGCGAAAAGTGGATCGATGTGATGCTGGCGCGCACGCGCAAACACACACACACGCACACACACATTCGCGAGACACCGATCTTTGCGCAGCGATCCTCGATTCCGTTTCGATCCCATCGCTTGGGCGCGGTGTTTGGGTGAATTATGGCTTATCTACAGGGGACTCCGTGCGTGTGCGCTCTTCCCTGCCGATGCCATTTTTCGTCAACCGTAGGGAAGCCGTAGGGAAAACGGAAAGGGCCGGCGGTACGGCATATGATGATGATGATGACCGTTTGACCGCGTCCATTGTTGCGCTGGCACATCATGCTCGAAAGGAGCCCGGGCAAGGAGCGCCAGCGATGGGTTTTAAAACACAGACGAAACCAGACGAAGCCAAAGTGCACGCTAATAAAGTGATTGTCGAAGTGGCAGAAGGCGAGGCGGGACGGAGAAGCGCGTGAAAGGGACTGGCATAAATAAATAATTCCAGCACACAATACGCCCGGGCCCGGGCAAGTAAGGGCAACCGAAACTATCGCACCGAGGTGGGGGGAAATTCTGCCCGGGCGGGAGTAAGCATGTGAGGATATATGCGCGTGCATGTGTGCTGCGTCGATCGCCGTCGGATCGGGCTGTTGCTCTTTAGTTTTGACAGATTACCTTCACGATGGATCGCCCTGGGGGCGAAACAGAACCTCACCCGGCGCAGGGGGCAGAGCGTAATCACGACCGGCCGGGTCCGAACTGACGGGCAGCTTCATTTATTTGCACTCGTTTCCGAGTACAAATGTCCGTACAACGGTTGCCGGCTCAGGGCAAATCAGCCGGGTAGTTTAATATCAGCGGCTATAAAGCTGATAAATTGGACATCAATTGATTTAATCATTCTTTAGGGGATGAAACTATTTAGGCGCAAAATAGCAAAGAAAAGATTTAATTGTGATTGAAAACACTCATCTTTTTAAGAAAGCCAAAGGGAGAAAGAGGTTGACAGACGAAGTGAGGAAGGTAACATTTGCAATAATCACACATTTGAGAAGACTTATCCGACAAATACAAACGTTAAATATTAAAATTTGATGATAAACATGGGTTTACATCCATGTTTATAAACCAATTTTCTATACACTTAACAAAAAGGTTAGAAAATGCTACCATGCTAGTGACAGTTCACCCAGGAATTTACACATATTTTGTCCGATCTGCATGTTTAACACTTCGATATCACAAAGTAAGTTGTAAAACAAAAAATTGAAATATATTGAAAACACTGAAATTGGTAAAAAACAACATAAAAAAGTAAATGTTACATTTTTATTCTACAGATATTCTTCTTCAATATCCAATAAAAAAATGGAATGTCATTGAAAAGCTCAAGTGGATCAGTAAAACTGATGAATGTGCTATTTATGGCTTGTGTTTTGAAAAATTCATTTTGACGCTCATGTTTCGTTCACCTAAAACTAATTCACCGGTCATAGTTTCAATTATCGTTTTAAAATTCATTTCTCCGGATCGGCTGAACCAACCCAGCAAAAGCTAGCACGAGGGCGAGATTGCGATCCACGATTGATCTTTGCCATTTGTTAACATTCGTAAACAACAGCCAGTACGACTCCATCATTTCAAATCATGCCCGCCGGAACTAGCGTACCATTTATCTTTCCCACCGGTACCTTCCCGGCCAGTACCGGCCAGCGGGTGCGAGAATAAAATATGCAAAACCGTATCGGCATAAAACCATGGATCGACCGTGAAACCCAACAAGTGACCCTTTCCTGCTATTGCCAGTGCTTCACGGACACGAAGAAAAACCCACCGCCTCCAGAGGTTGGAAGAAACGATGTTAAAGCGCACCTCTAAGCATCCAGGTCGGGGCAATGCTTTTCCGGGCGACTGGTTCAGCTCGCGACCGCGGGTCAGTGCGCTAGACAAACATTGCCTCCCGTGCTCATGTTTATGCTCATGTTTGGAGCCCGCATAGGCCGCAAAAACAAAAACGAGCCCCGGCCCCGAGTGCCGCATGCATCGGCGCATCGCTCGCTGGGGCTGAGATGCATCTCGTTATGGTGCATCCATGATTCCAACCCATCAAAACATTGCCTACTTAAAAATCAATAGACATCGGCTCAATTTGTCAAAACGGGCAATTATCAATTAGCTTTCGCGGAATTGAAATCGTGATAAAACATCATTTTTTACAGTGCGCATGTGCGCTGTATGACGCGCCCGTCTTCGTATCGACGGACCGCCCGGACCGAACGTTGCGGTGGTTCGGTGCAAAGGTCCCGGCTCCTCGGGACGCCCACCGTACGCGGTCCGTTGTACCGTTTCGAGATGCAGATTCCTCCTGCCAGTGGACATCTTCCTGCCCGGGGAAGGGCAAATTCAATTCGGACCATTCGGCCTACGAGCACCTTTCCTCGATCTGAACCTCGATCGAGCGAGGATCCCTGCCCGACCGCCGTCCACGCATACGTTCACTGTAACGATTGCACCGTTCGCCGACGGTTGGCTCACAAACGATATGGAATCAATGGAGGGAGACACGAAAAACATCAAACCCCAGTGCTGGAGGAAAACGCACTCCAGATGAAGAGGGTGGAGCGGTGGAGCAGTGGAGCGCACGGGTACGTCCTATACGAACTACTCAATAACTTTCAACACTTCCTCACGGGCTGTGCTCGGCACTGGCAGCCCGATAACGTACATAATTATGCAAATAAATAAATAAATAAAAATCCCCCAGCCTTGACGGCTATGACAATATTTTCTTGTAAAATAATGTCCGTCCGGTAGCGCACTCATCCCAGCACGGGTCACGACCCCGATTCGTACGGACAGCGGGCCACCCGATTCGAGTGCACTGGGTGGCTTTGGGAGGGGATGGAAGAGCAGCAGAACGCACACAGAGAAGAGCCAAAACAGCGAGACCGACGTTCGATTGGAGACCCATAACAGATTCTACAGATTGGAATTGCGTCTTCTTGGGTGTCATTCGTGCTTTCCGGCGAGAGGCAGCTTGGGCTTGGGCGCACGGACGAGGCCAATGTTGTTATCTGGAAAGAATTATCACGTCAGGGTGTGTGAGAATAAGAGAAAACGAGCAGCGATGGAGGGGTTTATAAAATTGTCATTATTTAAATTATATCTCTTTAAAGCAGTACATGTAAATTAAGGTAAATAGAAGGGTTAATTTTTTATGTGTTTCAATTCAAATAATTTTTAAAATTTATTCATCAATTTTATTGTTATTAAACAATTTTACTTTTGCTGAATAATTTCAATTCTAGCTTAAAGCTAGAATAGCAGATTTTATAGCTCATTAAGATGGATGCTAAAGGTAATTGTAAAGAACATCATTATTAGGGAAATATATTTTAAATTTTAAGTACAAAGTAAAAATACCCTGATTATATTATAATATTAAAGCTGGCAGCACAACGGAAATTAAAATTAATGAAACATGAATTATCCAAACCGATACAGATTTATTATTTATTTTAACATACAGCTTAATTGAAGCTGAGCTATCCAAGCGAAATCGAAAAAAAACTATGGATATCTTCCCGGCAGTAATTAGAGCCATTGGATGTAAATATTTATCAATTTTATAACCAATCACAACACAGAAACACGATATTCGTTTTCAAAACATGTTTCAGCTTGAATTAGCCTACCCTTCCGGCAAGTTCAGCTCCGTTCCACCCCGTGACAGGTTGTATTTCAAGTGTTTACATCTTGTCCCACACGAAAAGAAAACGGATGAAGTCCAACGGCAACGGCCCCATCCAACCGTCGAAGGTGATATTAAGTGGCGATCAATTTACTGACGCCATGTCCTTATTTGTCTATCCTGCTCTCAGAACGCTCCATTACCATTATCCGCGCGAGCACACACACAAACACACACACACACATGAGTGTGTAAAAACCTGCACCTAATAGGCCACTCCTTCGAGCCACTCCTCGCGTTAAAACCGAGTTGATGAGCGCCTAGCTAAACGATAACTACACGAATCGTCCATGATTGAAAGAGGGAGAGAGAGAGAGAAAATGAGCGATTCTCCCTCAAACACTTCCTTATAAGGACACCCGGGTGTAGTGGATTCGGTTGACAAAACCAACACCGGGCGAGCGAAGGGGATCGTGGGTCATAATTTCGCGCATAAAATCGATACTCCGCCTCGTAAGATTGCCCTTTTGCTTAATTCGCAATGGATCGCAGTCGTGCTCGCCGGGCGTTCGAACAAGTGCACACTAACACGGTCCGCACATGCTGTAAGTGCTGTAGACAACCGTGTTTTACAACGTTTAATTTACCGAGCGCGAGCGCGCGGGCGCGTGCGTTGAAACACATCCGACTAGGGTTGGGTTCTTGGTGCTGGTGCTTGCGTTCACTCTGCGCCACGCCGCAGTCCAACCGGCAGCTCCTCATTAGGAGGCCGTACAAAGAACGGACAGTGAAGCTTCGAGCAGCCACTAAAGTACGGAGGTAAATTGCAAGGCGAATGTTTCGCGCACACAACAACAAAGTAGGCAGCGACAAGTGTCAGCAGCTCAAGGCGAAACGCGAATCCGAGAGCCTCCTCGAGTGGTGCCATTGTCTCACCACGTGGCGATCACATTTCAACCACGCGCCCGTCGGTTGGCAGGACGCGCTGGTCACGCTTCGGTTCCAGCGCCATCGCCGGGTACCGAATTTTCTCACATAATATTACCATAATCAATTTTCGGATCGGCTTCCACTTGACATCGGAAATCATCACCCAACAGAAACGACCGGAGGGTGTGAGTGATTTGCGACTCGCAATCCGCGCGGACGTGTCCGACCACGCGGAACGGACGGAGCACAGAGCGAAGAGTTCACACGCCCTCTCCGGGAGGAGGGGACCTTGCCTTTCCATAACGTCATCCCCAGCGATGAAGTGTAGCGCATGTGGTCCTCAAAAACAAAGCCCACCACTGGACCCGAAAACGGTCCTCGGTTTCGTTTCGCTACACACAAAAATCAGCCTACTTCTCCACTAATCGGCCATCTTTATGCTGATCGGTCGCACCGTCCGCTGAGCTGAGCGTTCGAAGAAGAGGTCAGGAGCGCTTGACACCGACCGACCACAACAACGAAAAAAAACCCCCACTCACCCAAGCTCCGAACTGCACCAGCGACCGATCGGCGGCGTTAAAACCTGTCCAAGCGTCAGCCTCTAATGATGCAATTGACAATGATTAATGGCCATCCATAGAACAATTGAAAATTTAAATTATACCAATAAATTTCGAAATTACTCATGTGCGCATAATTTAAAGTTAAACGCTTCAACAGGTCGCAAAGGGGGCTCGTTGTGCAAAGGGAGGCGGGGACGCGCTTCAAGATGCATCAGTCGCGGGTAAGCTTCGAAGCATACCCTCGGGAGACGGTACGAAAGTGGTTCGCTGCACTGGGAGAATGTAAATTAACCTGTCCTTCTGGCGGAGGGATGGTAACGTAACGAGTGAACAATGGGTGCGATGAAAAGTTTCAATCGATAGAATTGTTTTACCTAGAAATTTTTATTTTTCGAGTTTAATTCCTTTAAACAAATTGAAGACTTAATTTAAAACAAGTAATAAATTTCGAAAAACATATTTTTAACATCATACCCATCCAAAAAAACGCATTCCTTATGACCAAACGCTCACATTTTCGGTGTCAACAGTGCACCGAACTGCATTCGGGACCGTTCAGAACGGGCCGAGTAACAAGCCGAGACAGCCATCTGCCCATGGCCGCGGCACAGCATCGATGGACATGTATAATAGGAAATAACCTATTAACAGCCACCGATGATGTAAACAGCTTGGGAAATTATCAACAATAACAGTTTTTTTCAGGAGCCTTTTTTTTGTTCCACCGGCTTTGTCCACACCGATCGGAGCGCTCAACGACGGTTCGAGTTGATTGAATGGCGGTCTTTCTAAACTCGACTTCATTCAAGTACGCCGAGGCCTTTTTTTCTTTATCTTGCCCTTTCATTCACCCTCCTTCTCCGATGGGGGGGGGCAGGGAGTCGAAGGAAACCACTCCCCGCGAGTGGGTCATTCTGCCAAATGGTAGTCGTAAGCTTTTTGAATTTTGTTTATTTTCCCCTTCAGTTCTTGTTTTCCGGGGTGCCCAAAATCGTACATCCTCGGCCACTTCATTCCAAACTCAAGGTACGCTGCCACCCTCCTCTTCCTCCCGCCCTCCTCTACGGGTCAGGGACGTTGCCTGTTGCGCATGGGATGCTGCAAGAGCCATCACCTACCAGCAACCGGTGCAGTTAACGCAGTGCATTTGGATACGCTTTTCCGGTAGTGTGTTTCTTAGCATTTTTTTACCTTGTTTCCCTCGGTTCGGGAGGAAATTAAAAACCGCCCTCCGACTGCGCTCAAATTTGGGTGTAAAATGAACGCTACTTACTTCGCGCAAGAAGCGGGCCCATGTCATCACGTTGCATTTGTTTCGGGCGCGTCATGGGAAACTTTTGGTCAACTGCGGCACATATGCGCCGTTTCGGAACACGGCCGTGAGAGTATCGATGCTAACGCCGGGCCACACGCCCCCGGACATTTCGGGAGCATTGGCTAACTCGGTCCGACTGTCGCCAGGTTGAGTGGTCTCATACATATAAAGATACACACACACACACATATGATACTTACGAAAACGAGGTTAAGCCTGCGGTGCTTCTGGCCATCGTTGAGCATGCACGTATGTTAATTTACGTGAGAAAAGTACGGGATAGGGCTTTGTTTTACGAGCATTCGCAGGAAAACGTTTGGACGGTCGCGTTCTGGCGCTTTGCTCGCTGGTCGGGGACGTCTGTTCTGTTGTTTATAGCACCACGCGATAAATGTTGTCATAATGGCAAATCATTTACTTGATGTCCGACCATAAATGGTGGTTTCTTTTTTACAACATGGTCGAGTAATAAAACGATTTGTTAATAATGATACCATTTAATTTTTGAGTCTTTGTCTCTCCATGAAGGTTAATATTCTTTAGATTCCTTATTTGAATCGAACATTTAATGTCTTAAAGTAAATTATTTTTGGGTTGCTTTGTCCTTTACAACCCTACAAAGAAATTATTATGTGGGTTTTCAACAGCTTTTGGTAACTAAAACTTTAATTAAAAGATATCAAAAGTGCAAATGAAGCTTAAAGAATAAATATCATCTGCTAGACAAACTATCTCTATGTTTTAGATATGTTTTTATAAGTACAATTTATTTGAGTTATTTTTAGTTTTTAAGTGGATTGTGGACATGTAAGTCAAGGTAAAACACTTCATATAAAACTGCTCTTAACTGCAATTGAAAACACAGCAGGCTAAAGAAAATCAAGGCTGCCATTGCGATTACTAAACTCGGTCATTGGTCTTTTTTCTTGCTTCACCACAGCTTTTTCCTACCGATTCCTACCCAACACATCATAATTGAACAAGAACTACTTCGAAGCAAAAGTCGTAAACATTATTCACAAGCAGTATTGTTTTTCTTTTGTTTCCAAACGCACACCATAAAGTTCGTAACTACATCGCAATCATACGGCACGCGAAACAAAAAATAAAAGAAATCATTAAATTGTCGTCCCTTCGTTGCATATAATTACAATAAATCTCTGCGAATGCAAAAACAGATGCACCGTGCGACGCAACACGCGCACCCGCGAGAGGAGCGAATGAAGAAACCGAATTCAGTCAAGCTCTTCCCCTTGTGAGCAAGCGAAGTACGAGAAACGAGCTCCGTGTCATTTCCGGTCGTTTATTTATGTTATTAGCGCACGAACCCGTTCCCGTTCGGCGATCGGCGGAAGACGGAATAGCGAAACGGGCAGCGTGACGGACGAACCGATGAAAGGCTGTCAAGCACCGAACGCCACCAGCCCGACCAAATATCACTCCAAAACGGCAAACAATCAGCCGGTCCATTAAAAGAGCTCAAATCAAAAGACTTAAATCATAAGCGACGAACCTCTGGTGAGTGTCTCCGGAATGATGCGACCGGTCCGTGCGCAGCGAAACCGAAAGGGTCTGTGCAGTCTGTGCAATGAGTTCGCGAAAATAACAAAGCTTCGCTTCATCAATCACGCTACCTAATCCTGCCCGCATGAACGCACGCAATAATGCTCGGTTCACCATTAGCACACGAACCACCAGTCCAGCGGTCGTTTGGTCACGATCACAAATTCTAAGCCCCCGCCTTCCCCTTCTCCCGGCCCAGCTCCACTGTCCGAAACCCGTTGACCGGCACATTAGCGAAAAACACGTTCTCGTTAGGGTCTGATTTGCTGGTTTTGATTTGCCATTTGCTGCCTCATTTACCATATTGGTTCTAACATTGTTTGACAGTAATTGAGCGCAAAAATTGATTCAGCACGCACCCGAAGCCGGGACGGGCCGGGGCCGGGGGCCAAGTGTCTCCATCCGTCAGTTTCCGCGCCGTTGATATGCAAGTCAGGATCCGCGTCGCGTGAATGGATTCGTTGGCTTCATTCATAAAGGTTTTCGATCACCGAAGCGCACAGAATGGAACCGGTTTGGCTATGTATGCTTTGGAAACTAACTATTCTAATCGGCACACACAATTTATAACTTATTTAGAGGATAAAAAATAATAAAATTAAATTAATTACGCTCATAAATGTTTCACCACATTTTTTAAGTTTATAGCAACAAAAGCTTGTTCAAACTCTTAACACGCTTCAGAATTTACAACAGCTCACATAAACGGGCCGGTGTGCCTGCGAAGCTTATTTAATGCACCATTAAAAGATGGTTCGATAATGGTAACATTCAAACAGGGTCAGGAAATTCCACACCATAGTAAAAAAGACTACACAAAACAAAAAACAGGCGGAAAACAAAACCACTCAAGGTTGAACATTGTCATTTCTTCGATCAACCGATACGCGGTGAACTGTTGAACCGTCAGATAATATTCATGATCATGAATATTACAACGATAACGAAAGTCATTCCTGATCCCAGCCTGATCGCTTTCCGCGTGTGAGCGCCGTGAGTGAGTGATAAATATAAAGCAACGACACACAAACTCACGCTCTGTGGCCACATCCCTCTTTTCTTCGGCTTGTTGGACGGTTGGTTCTTCGCGCTCGACAATGCACCCTCGCTGGGGTTCGGTTTCGCAAACGGGCACAATGTGAATTGTGAATATCAAATCACAACAGCACCAAAACCAGACTCTCGAGCACGCACACACACATGAATGCGGTGTATAAAAAAATCCAACATCGCCATCCGCATCGCCCGCGGACTGCTGCATTCTGCATTGGCGCAATCGGACGACAAATGTGCTGCTGGTGCGAGCCAGGGGTGATGGTGAAACACAATAAAGGTGTGTCAAAAAATTATTATTATGTCTGCTGCCTTGAAGGAAGCTCCTCCTCCTTCCAGGAAGTGGGGAGGGGAAGGTTTTTTTTTACTTCGAGCGTGTCATTTCCGAAGCGTGCCTATGCTGCAGCGTGCGCGAAACAAAGCCACAACAACATTCAGTTACACACAAACACGCCCGCCGATGGCCAGATGGCTTACGACGCGGCTGGGTTCTACCCACGCGGCACGCGCATTCGTGCGCACTATTTATACCGTGGCCCCATAAACCGGCTGCATCCAAAAGCCATCCCCATTGCTGCAATTTGTTGCAAATTTTTTTGCGTTGTTCTTGTCTTTGCTGTCTTCAAAAGTCCTTTAAGAAATGAAAAACAAAAATCGCTCCCCTATGTCACATGCATCACCCGAACGCTTCCCGGCCCCGCAGGGGTTTGCTGTCCGAAAGTAATAAAACGATATTGTTATAATTAATTTTCGCACCACCACCAATCGGTCAGCGAGGACACCCTGGTCAGTGCTCCAAAAACAAAAAAAAGCAATACACAAAAACAACACGGACAATAAATCTGTGTGAAAATGCACCACAAAACACACAAAATAACGACACGCTGCACACAGCAAGAGCCGTCAAGCTTCAGCCGGGTGCGCAGCGCCATCTGGCGTACGGGCGTGGGCCGTCCGTGCAGAGTAGTATGCGCCCAAATGCGCCGTGAATGGTGAGTGTGAATATTACCATTTTTGGCACGGGCTCCCATTCGCCGCTACCGCTTGGAAGATCGACGGGAAAAAAAGTGAAAAAAAACAATCACACCCATCCACAATAATGGGCCCCCGCCGAAGGTGAAGGAGGCGTGTAAAATGAAGCATAAAACAACACCGACCAACCGCAGGGTGTTGGAGGGGGAGGGGGAGGAAAAATTAGCATCCACTGCGTTGCGATGGTAATGTAGGGTTTTGTTTTTTTTTTGCTGCTGCTACCGTAAAATTCGCGTTGCCGCAGGATATTTCAGCGATTCGTCACGTCGGTTTCGAATCGACTTTGTATAGAAAAAAAAACACACACACACACACACTAAACCCAACGAACCGATCGAACGTACCCTCAATCCTAATCGAACCGATCGTGATCGTTTGGTGGAAAGCAAAAAAGAAAAACACCACCGTTGACAGTGTCCGTGCCCGTGGACATATTAAATTATGGATCCAATTAAAACACACTTTCCGCCCAAATTGGATTCGATACGCAAGCGGGCGGCCGGGCGCATCTCCACGCAGGGAATGTGAGTGGAAAAAAAATGGCCGTAACGAAGCAAAGCAGCATCTGAACGATCCCGGGACGTTGCAGTCAGACGAGCCGGGAAGGAGAGTTAGCTTAGTGATGTGCAGCAAGAGTTGCATCGAGTCGAATAGGTGATGGATTTCAGTCTGGGATAGTTTAATTTTATTATTATGAACCTGGTAAAAGGCACTTTGTCACCAAATCACATTTTTTTGGGTTTTAGGTTGTAATTTGTATGTGCTTGATAACGAATTTCAATCCCAAGAGTTTGTTTTCTTTAATTTTTAATGTTTTTATCTTTATCTCGATCCCTTATGCTACGAATCCATCTTATTCGATCTCTGACAATTCATTTTGGTTTAAAGCTTTGTAGGATTAGTTCGAATTTCAGCAAAAACTTTTTTATACCCACTTGCACTCTTCGAGTAAAGTTTAAAAGCACATCACTAGCGACAAACCGACCGAAGCGCGCCTGCTGTGCGGTGCACCCCGTCCCGAAAGCTGCCCGTGGGCGTTCGGCGCGCGTGCCGTCAATCATCTGCCTTTGCTCGCTGTTTGTGCGAGTGTGTTTGTGGTTGCGATGGCGCAAACGCGTACCGGACCAGTGTCCGTTGTTCCGAGATTCATCCGCGTGGCCACCCCGAAGGTGCGTGTGTGGGCCGATCGCGAAGACGCGAATCCCGCTGCTTAATGTGTCGCTGCCTCGAATTGGCCATCTTTGGACGGAGGGCCACTCTCGGGACCGCGCTCGGAAACTTATTGTTTGAAGCATTAGCTAGAGCGCAGCATTCTAGAACCATTTTGCACCACGCACCAAAACCGAACGCCGAAACTGTTCCGCTCTCGTCCAAGTGACGAGTGACGTTTCCACGAATGATTAACGATTATGAGCGATGATGTTCATAAATCTCGCCGAAAGGAAACAGAAACACCGCAAGCACAATGAGACGCTTGTTACACATGTGCGAAACACTGGAGTGTGCTCGAACTCGCCGAAAAAAAAATAAGCTCAACGATGCTTCAATATGGTTGTGCTGCGGCGCATACTTTTCAACCCATCTTACGAAGAAAACGGTCTTACTCAACGGTCCCAGATCGCTTAAAAGGATGAGTCAAACAGAACCGTACGTACCATACGCCGTTGATCAAGTGTGGATGTGTTGAAATCCGAGACAAGCCCCAATGAAGCGCGACCATGACACGTAACACGTCAAAATTATAGTCGTGCTTCCGGTGCCGTTCCGGTTTTGTCCCGCTTCGTGGAACCACTCGATGAGACAACACCTGGCGCCGGAGGCTGTGGTCTTCCGCTGGCAGCAATTAAAACGCGCCTACGCGCCTATTATGCAAGCAGTCGTTTAGTCATCTCCGATCGTGGGTGAATCGATTCGATGAAGGGATAGCGTATGCCAAACTAGGTTTTTTTTTCTTACAAACTTTCAGTTCCTTTATTTTGCATTTCGTATTTTGGCCCGCTTAGGAAAACCCTCATGGCTGAACGACACCACACGCCTCTTCCAACCACCAACCGATGCGGCCCTTGAACCGATCGAGATAATTAATTCCCTCCGTGCTGCGCGGGTAAATCACATTAAAGCGCGAAACGGAGATAAATGGCAGCAATGACCGTCGTCACATTCGCCGCCGGCCGGATATTTCTTCCGTTCCGCCGGGTTTATCGCACGCCGGCACCCTCTGGTGGCCCGTTGCGTTGCCTAGTCTAATGGTGGCCAGTGGTGAAGGGTTTATAAAGCCTCCACCGGACACCTCCAACCGCCGTGGGTTTCGCGTTCGATCGTACGCTGAGAGCGATACTGGTGATGATGATGAAGATGTGATACTCGTTATAATTCCCAATCATGTTTATGGAACTTACGGCCCTATAGTCTCAGCAAATCCCCGCCGGCCAGCAAACGGTGGAACCCTTTTTTTTGCTCGAACGCAGCATCTTGAACGACAACAACAGCAGCAGCAGAAAAATCATTTCTTAAACATTTCCGTTCGCACAGTTCGCGCAGCCGAAGAACTAAGCTGCCGGGCAAAGCCGGGTGCAATGAAGAAAGATGACAATATGGCACATACATGCGGACGCACACACAACCATCCGACATGAGATTGTCGGACATGGATGATGGCGATCACCGTCGGCACCGTGATCTGCAACCGTTCGGATCGCTGCAACACTACAACGTCCAAACGGAGATTTTATTTCGTTCTTGGACATCTTCGAAACTCATACGAAATTTAAATAACAATGCTTTGGATCCCGTATGACCGTACATATTTCCATATTTTTAATATTTTCGAAAGTCTTCTAGAACTCATAATAATGATAATAATAATTTGAACATTATGGTAGATTAATGTTGTACCAAATGATCAAAGTGAATGCCTCCTTGAAAATAAATTGTGATCGAATTTTGGAACAAAATTATGTTTGAAAAAAAATTAGATAATTTTGAATAACGTATTTAGTATGTATTTATTTTATCGCATTTTTGAAAATATCTATTCTTCGAATCACCATTTCGTATCACATGGAATATTATGTGTGATGCGTTCAAACATAGTGCTTTTCATCAACCAATTAACTCACGAACTTATTTATTGTCTATACTTTACCCTCTTAGTACTATTCGAAAAACTGCCAACCCGCCCATTCAGCCACTGTAGTGTCCGGTGAGCGAAGAAGTTCTGATCCGATCTCCTGCCGTTCTGCCGACGGTGAGCTTTTCCCGATTCGATGTGCATCGGCCCTTATCCCCAACCTCCTTCCTTTGTCCTACCTTTTGTCTTCATCTGTCATCTGGCCAGCGACGGGGAAGCGACGGACGACTTCTTCCCGGAATTGATGAACCGACGCCGTGGTTGTGCTTCGGGTCACCGGAATGAAAAAGCACAATTATCGAGTTTAATAAACGAGCCAGCGAGCATTATCCAATTACCGACGGCGGGTGTTTCGATGGCCCCGTGGCACACACGTCGATGTCGTTCCTGCCCGGACTCCGTGCCAGTGGTAGCCGCTGCCACCGCCGCACGATAAAACATCCTCGGGGGAAATCTAACGGAAACGGAGACGACGACGACGACGGAGAACGACCGAAGGAAACCCGCCGATCGCAGCAGAAATCTCATCGCAGCCGGAAAGGAGCACGGCCAAGGTACACGAACCGACACACAATCAGCCCGCGATCGGGCTGAGCCTCGAGACAATGTGTTTAAATTAAAACTCCATTACCCTAGCGAGCTTGGTGTGCGAAGGGATGGGAAGCGCTTACGGGGTGCATTGGCTGAGCCGAAGCGAAGGATTATTGCCATCATAAAATTGAATTGAATTAACGAAACGTGTGTATGTACCCAGCTGGGGGAATATCAAAACGTTCTATAGCCAGACCGAGGAGACAACAATCGTCATAAATTGAAGATGCAATATTTTTCGAAAATGCGTAATCCTTGTATCCTTGGTGTCCGACAGACGTAGAAAATGTGCTCCAGTAAGTTTTACCCAGGCAGTTGCATTCCACTAAGCACTGGTTTATTTCCGTTGCAACATTTTCCAACCGCACTAATAATAATCAAATCATATCCAATTGCTATTTTTATGTTTATAGCACAATAGCGACAGCTTGTAATTAATTTTCTCGAAACTATTTTTCACTAGAACCATTACGATGCAACAGTCCCTTGCCAAACAAAGCATTTCGACCGTCGGGAGGGCGTAGAAGTCATTTGACATTTGCAATATTAGAATTTCCATTTGCGGTGAATGCAAATTTCGCTTCCAGTCTGGTATGCGCGGCGAAGGGTTGTCCCAAGCGAACCGTAAATCAACTGGTATGAATTACTTTTTTATTTCGACCAGCCCAACGACTCCAGAAGAGTCTGGTCGTCGGTTCGCGTGTATGTAAAATATTGGAAAATATTTAAACACCCTTCACCCATCAGTGGGCGATTTGGAATGGAATCGAAATTAATTCAACCGCTTAAAGTATCTTTCCATGAACAAAAAACGATTCCTTGCACATAGGCAACACTTCTGTCGTTCTCTCGCTACAGACTGGCACAAAAATGAACACATACTCTGGAGCATTTTCGCATTGTACGTGGTGCCAATGAAACGACCGCGGTAATAAAAGGCCATCGTGACTGGAACAGGATCATAAAACGTGCTCTCTCTTTCTCTTCTGCTACCCTTCTGTTCAATCCGTTTTGTTACGGAGTCCTCGAAATTCTTATCCGTGCTGATTTTGCACCCAAACCACATTTAATACCACCGTGTCACCGAAATGTCACCGAGAGCGGTGTGAAAACCGACGCACCAGACACTGGCTTTTAATATGCGACAGTAAACGCGCCAATGCCAGCGGATGGGTGCTGTTTAGTATCAATATCCGGCACCGTGATTGTCTGGTGGTAAAGGGGACGGTTCAGTCCTTTCTTTCCGCTGCAATGTGTGGTAAATAATTGTATTTTACGGTTTATAAAATGGTTTACGGCTAAATTGAGCCACTTCCACTTTCCAGCCGTGGAGCTGGAGCTCGAGCAACTAGCGCATTTATTGTACTTTTAACGTTTTATGGCGATAGTAAAACATGATCGGACATGCACGTGAAACACCGATTTCATCGCTCCGATTACTTTACCGGCATAAATTGTGATACGATGCACACATGTTGACATTTTTTATAGGCATAAAACAATGAGACGAATATGGTAAGACAATGGGTGAGAAAAGACAATGAGTCAGTAAAATGCGGAACGGAAAGATTACCCTGTTTTATTACGCAATGAACTAATGTGGTATAAAATTTATTAAGATTGATAAATAAATTCACAAATATCCACAAAAATTTTCAAGCTTAAAGGTTTTCCCACTCTTGATTTGCTCGAATCGACTACAAATCTGCGGTTGCTACCAGATATGAAACAAAATTGTGCTATTTTTTTTAATTAAGAGATCTGAGTTGGCTTGGGATAAGGCCATACAATAGGAACGAAATGTAGTAACCAAAAAAACTGTCAACCAATGAATATAGTCATGGTTCATTATCTCACGAAACAGGGTGAATTTAGTCATTCTGTGAAAAATAAATTAATTTAAAGTAACTAATCATCGATCATTTAATTTGTTACCATAAGTTGTTTTTATTCACCCGAAGTCAGAGGAGTCCTATTTTCAAATATCAATTCAAATATATCTTTATTTGCATTATGACTCATAGAGCTAAAGATTCTTACCTGAAACCGTCAACATAGTTTCAATTTAGTATTTTGTAAAATAAATTTGTATTACTAGGTAATATATTCATTTATATATCAGATTTATTCTTCTTACATTTTTATTAGAGACACATTTTCTTCGTATAGAACTTAATCTTGTGTTAAAATCCTATATTATTTCATTAGTAATAGTTTATTTTACCATTCAATACGACCCAATTTCACAGATTCAAGCTTATAAACACATACGGCCTACGTTTGGAAATGGTGTTGATTTTCACCATTGTAAGCGCACACCGCAAGCGTCCTCATTGTTGCACCGTCATCCCAACGATGACGTTTACACAACCTTGCTCGAAAGCGCATAAGATTTAGGGTAAATCGAGCTCACAACGAGCGGTACCCGAGGTCGGCAAGTGCAAATGGAACGGCTTTTGGTTCATTTTTAACCCACCCGTGCGGTGGTAACTTCATACAGCCACAGCTACAACAACACAAAATCTCCCCTCCCTGCCAAAGGCAACCGGCGCGACCTGTGGTTCATTAATAAGAGAAACGCCACCCATCGCCACCTCTTCCTACGTCGCCTCTTCCCGCAGCAACATAATCCGGCGACTAACGTGGTCGCCCCACGCGCTCCACCACCGCATCCTTCCCCCTGGTGGTGGTGAAGCTTTAGGAACTGGTTCTCCAATATCTCCACGGTCGCATTTTGCTCCCCAAACCGTGCCCGTCACCGTTGTCGTCGTCATCGTCGATTCGTTTTATGAATGAAATTATCTCTACACAACGCAAACTCCGCTCCATTCCGCCCGATGCGGGCACACGGAGGGAAGGATTAAAAAAAACCGTACAACAAAACTGAAACACACACACACAAACGACATATTCGCATAAATGGCGCGTAGAACCGCGTGAGGAAGATGGAAGAGTTTGGGATGTGGCAAGCGACATTTTTTTGTTGTTGTCACATAAATCTAATGCTCTACTCGTGCAGCAAACGGCTCTTAGTACAGGTCGAGCAAAGCCAGCTGTTGCTAACCAGCGATCGGAATAGGACAGAATAGGTGTTGGTAGGCAAAAAATAAAGCGCTTCCAAGTAACCCGCAAACATCGAAAGGCAAGTCCCTATAATTGTCTTTGGCAGAGAAGCTGCGCCACGGACGGCACAAACCGGAATGATTAATCGAATATTGTGTCTGCTTCACTAACACACAGCTGAGGTAAGCCGTTTCAGTAAGCTAGAAATTGGACAAAAAGTAACGCCAGTAACGAGAGCCATACACATCCACCATAAGCCGTCTGGTAGGTTAAAACCATGCGAAAAACATTTATGAAGCAAGGCTTAAAACACAAAACCTAGCTCCACACACGTCTGACGTGTCTGGCACCTAGCTCGGATCGTTTCATTCATAAAGCCCATTTCCTACTCACGTCGGAACACGAGCTGACACGCAGGAAGAACGAAAAAATCCCTATTCCCAACTGCTCATTGCCCGAGCCCAAACGAGCCCAACATTGACACAAGCGCACATTTTTCACCATCGCAAACGCACCGTTTTCGTTCGTCGGAGCCCCAAACCCAAACACGAGTTTCTGTTTCTGTGCCAGCGGCAGATACGAAAGACCGTGGTGGAATGAAGCTCCCCAGCCCAGCGCACGTAAGGTAACATTTCATTCATAAATCCGATGCCTCTCGCACCGACGTGGTGGCGAACGGTACGGCGAGAGCCATGCGTGACATCAAGGACTGGCTGAAGTGCTAGAGGCCGGCCGATGAAGGCGCGCTACGGCGTACAGCGTTCGCGTAGGCGATGGGGATATATCTTTAATTTTGCTGTTCGTTCACTTTTTTTTCTTTCTTCCTTTCCTCGCCCCGTTCCCTCCTGCCGCTTGCAGCAAACTTTCGAAAGCGCTCTGCGAAGCATAATGCACACAATCTCGGTACGATCGGTTGGTTGGTGGTGGCTCGGTGGGGCGGGAAGGAAGGGCGACAAACCGCTCGGAACGAAATTACGGTGGCCATGTTGTTGTCTAGAAACAGGACAGCCCGGTACGACCCGGGCCCCAAAGTTTGCGATTCCGGATGGATTCGTCGGTCGGGCGGACCGGAAGAACTGAAGACGAGCTGGCAGCGAATGTAGTACGAGCACGTCGAGAGTTGCCTGCATGCACGGCAACGGCCGGTTTGGGGTTGGCAGATGGGGCAGAAACAGAGCGCACAGATGGTGAAGGCTCATGAGTATGAGCTCATGTTAATTGAGCCTCGTACGGGACATAAATCCTCCTCCGGTGCGCTGGTGTGCACCCCATTCGCAAGGGAGACAAACCGTTGTGCCGTTATGGTGCAAGGGAGAAGGTTTTTTTTGTATGTGTGTTTGTGTTTTTTTTTCTATCCGAGCACCGTAACAAGGAGAAATTAAATCGAAACAGCGAGGCATTGCAGCGGGTTGGCTGTCGCATTGCCCGTGCAGGGTGTTTTTAAAATTAAACGATGTTTAACGATTGGCTTAAAACAATCGGTTGGAGGAAACAATCAAAACTACGCAAATGAGAAGGGAATGAAGTTATTTTTAATCAATTCATTTGCATAAAATGTATTTTTAATCCTACTGTTTTAAACTAAACAAGAGCTCCTTCCCTCATTACCTTCAATATTTGTGTTTTGCGATTTGAATGAATCAACCTTAGACAAATTAGTTATAAAAAAGAGAATATGAGCTGTATAATCTAAGCTGGAGGCAAAATTTTAGTCAGTGACAGATTAAGCATAGTTTTAAAAACATTCTTTCAAAATTTCTTTATGGCTTTAATGAAATCAGAAAGGTATGTCAGCTGTCCTGCGAAAATAGTAATATATAAAAATTAAACTTATAAAATCAATAAAACATTCTAATATTAAAAACTCGCTTAGTAAGTACAATCGTACAATATAATGATGTTATATTTTTCTTAATAATGTCCTGCGAAATTGAAGTTCGTGCTAGTTATACTGTAATATATCTTGGTTGAATCATTTTAAAGTACAAATTTCTTTCTTGCTTCATTATCTGCAACACATTTGAGTCTATTAGATCCTAGAAGTAAAATTTCTCATGCCCTGGCTCATGCTTTATAAAAAGATTGTAATTAAATATTGTGATTTCTTCCTGTAATTTAAGCTAAATTAAATTACAGGAAAAAATCACAATATTTAATTTTCTAATACACAAATACAACGATAGAACTATATTTTGTTCGGTTATGAGTATCCCAATCGTAAATGTAAAAAAATATTGATCGCCACATTTAACTACTTTGTGAACAAACCAAGCTGAGCATACTTGGTAATCATTTCCTGCTTCCGATTGTCCATCCGAACAAACATTAGCAAGAAACGTAAGCTGTTCATCTGCAGCAAGCACTAACCATGTGCGGCAAGTTTTACACGTAACGCATAAACATTGATAAGCACAGCTCGTAGTCAATTGCCTGTTGGAAAACACCAATCAGCTGACACTTTAGACGTTTCACCCACCCTCCCATTCGATTAGCGTGTCCTGTGACAGCGGCTTACAAGTTTTCCATTTCATACATCCCACCCCACGGGGCACGGGGGGCCTCCACCGCCTGTCCCACCTGTCCTACCAGCCGTGCGTGATGAACGGCCGCGTGGATAATGACAATCATTACCGTCCGTTACCGATCGATCGTTCGGCACTTTTGCTCCCCTTTTGCTTAATGATAAGTCGGACAGTAACAACCGTCACCCGCTCTCTTCTCTCTCGCTCGCACACCCCACCGCCCAGGGAAAAAAAGGATCGCGATCTTCAATCGCCAGACCACGTTGACCAACGCGTTATCAAACAAACTGGTTGATGGTTTACCAACCGGCACCGCCGGCTGGCAGTACCGACGCGCACACTAAATTACATGCCTCGTTGCATAATGAACGGGCTGTGATCAAACGAATTACCCGTGGCCGTTACCCACCCGCCCGTTCCGCGTCGAGCCGCCGCTCGAACAAATGATACGATATTACGCGCAAGCGGATCGGAGGAAAATTCATTATAATTTTCCGCTTAAATAACGCTTACAAAAATGTGACTGCACACAACCGGAGGGCCATTTCATTACGGATGGCCGCATGGCCCGACGCCGGTTCCGGATCGACCAGGCGCCATCGGAAAAGTGATTTCTTTTCGGCAAAATTTTGCCCACGGTACGGTGTAATTGCGCGCTGCTCTGTTTCGCTTTAGACCGCTCGATGGGAGGTACGGGAGAGTATCATTTCGGAGTAAAAAAGGTTGATTCTTGTTGAGCCCTTATTTTCATGTCTTTATTAAATCGAAACCATGTGCGTACTTCCAGACCCTACGCTGACCTGGAGTGGCGGTTGGAGTTGAAGAAATCAAATTAAGTAAAATCACCCAGTTTTTGCTTAATGACATTGTTTGTATTCCGCCAAAGGTAAGGGAATAATTTTATAAACAGCACCATTACGAGAATGTTTATCATAGGGTGCAGCCAGCAAAATCGTTAATAAAGTAAAAAAAAAATAACTTACGTGCTAGAGCCAAAACACAGGTTCCCTCGGTTAAGAAAACAAACAGCAAAGCCTAAATCGCTACCCTGAGATGTCCATTTATCTTCATGTAAATATCTCGACCTGCAGGCCCGCGTCCATTCACGCTTCTCAGCGAAGCTTAATGCACAAAGCGAGACGGCCCTTGCTGTCGGCACACGTGCTCTATAACAGGAAGAACAACTTCGCCTTCACTCAGGCGAATGTCAACGGCTGCGAAGATCGCAGCAGCCACAAACATTCAGCTAGTAAGATCATGAATGAAACGAGCCTGTCGAGCGGTGGAAGCTCGCCGATGATCGACAACGCGACCAACGCGGCCTGCCGGCCCCTTTAAACGAACGTTTTGAACAGAAAAAAAAATGCAAAACAAAACAGCCAAGAAAAAGCTCGTCAACAGGACGTGCCCTCAAGTACCGAATAATTTTGCCACTCGAGCTCGGCCGGAGAAAGGGTAAATACGACGTCGGCCAAAGCGCGTCGAGTCCCATCGAGCGAAGGAAAATAAGATTGAACAAAAAAAAACCCGTCCTATCTCCTTCAACCACTTGCCTGCCGTAACCTTTTCGTTTGCGTTTTACAAACATCAACCATTGAAAGGCTAGGTGAGTTGGGGAATGAGGTAAGCGGGAGCGGAACGTGTGATGCGCACAAGATCGTACACTGAAACACAAGGCATTTCAAAGACGGGCAGATCGGGATGTAATAAAGTATGAGTTTTTCCGTGCTGCAAGCCATCGCTGACTCACATCTTAAGGCTGCCTGATGGCTCGTTTATAGGATAACCGTGCTAATTACGCATCAGCCTTACGCTCGCACTCATCCGGTAGCAAGCATCTATCGGTTTGATCAAACCGAGCGTCCACCTCAGTACCACTCAGTTATCACCGTCTCGTCGGCGCTACCGAATCACACTTCATAGCCACTCGAAGTTGGCTGAAAATTGCTACTGGGGTGCTCGTTTTGGGGGAACGGAAGCCTTGTGGATTCCTCTTCAAATCGAGGCGCCAGCATATGCCCTGATGAAATCATGTACTCACAGGACAGGTGTAGGTAGGGAGTGTTTTATTTGGTGCCTACAGGCAAATTGTTTTTTTATTTACGATCCGAACAAAACAATCCTCGCAAGGGTCGCAAAAAAACAGATGCTACAGTCGCGTGGGAGCGATGACCCTGAAAATGGACATTTGTATTCCTTGAGGCGAGCATCAGGTTACTCCACCGAATCTACGAACTGTTAAGTGAATCAGCAGTCGTAAAATGATCTTAAATACGATCTCACACTGTTAAAACCGAGATGAATAAGATCGGACGCACTTCCAAAATGCAATAAAGTCGATGATGAACGTCTCTTTTTTCCAAGTGCTGTTCGCACTGTTCGGACTTGTATGGTTTAGGATAAAGAAGATGTGTCATATTTGCTTCCAAATGAACTCTAAAATATAAGCATTTCCTTAAAGTATAATCATTGTTTACTAATGTTTCCTACCTGTCCACGGGCATAATTCAAACAACTAGATTTTCATCTTAGGTGCACAGTATTGTTTCTGTCAATCTGCTCTTCTACTCGAATCGATATGCTGCTCGAATTCATTGCCCAGGCGAGTTTTCTCTACTCGATTTTTTTTACAGTTTACAAGTAGGCTGATGAAGGTTCTGCCAGAGACTCTACTGAACACCAAAAAAGTAATTTTATCAATCAATCATCACAATTGCGCATGCAATTCAAAAAGAAACTTATTGCAAACATTTCGATTGAATATTTTTAGTTCAATAAAAAATGCTAACAACAAGCACAACTTTTGGAGCAGAAAAATGAACATGCTCCCATATCGACTTCATACTTCGTCTCGATTAACACGTTTCGCGTTCATGATGGTGCAAGATACGCAACGCAGACACGCTTTGCGCCGCCATTCACCCCTTATCATCGCTTTAATAAACAATATCCCCATGCCTGGTGCACTCCTTCGCCCGATCCCCTTCCGGCTGCTCAATAAAAACCACCCAATCCCATCATTTCACGCATGCGCGATAGTTGCGATAAGAAATCAAATTACCGATACCGCGAACAGCGAACAGCTTTTTCTGCAGCTGCGTTTCACCACTCCACCCCACACCACACCGCGCTAATCATCAATTATGTCAAATCGTATGGCCACACGGTATCCCGTGTCAACTGATCGAGAAACCGAACGGAGACCGTCATGTGGCCCCATCCAAATGGTTCTTGATGGTGTTTTTTTTTTGTATTGCTATTCTTCGCACCTTGCGGACCGTGCGGACGCGGATGATAATCCCTCCACGCACAGCATTCCGGACCGCAAAGGCTTCCGAGAGCACGTGCTGCAAATGGAAATGACTTCATTGCCGAGTGCTCACGCAATTACTGTCACTCCCGGCATCCGTGGCATTGTGTGTAATGCCCGGGGCGTTCCAACGCTTGCCTGCCGAACCTGTCAACCTGGCCCGAACCGTTCGAAAGGATCGCTTCGCGCGTGCACCGCGGCATCGGCTGGGCTAAGATTTAATGGCATTGTTTGAACATGCGCCCGATCGCACCGACGCAACGGACGGCTGACCACGGCAAAAAAAAACCATCGCCCTGAAATCTTATCTGCTCTGTCCGCGGTTTTTATGCGACAACTCGATGACAACGGTCACCATCACCGCCACCAGCACCATCCTGAGTGTACCTTGGACCAGCCCGTTTGGCGTGCTTTCCTCCCGGGTCCCGGGCCGGGGAATTCGAGAACAAGCGCCGAGTCTAAAAAGAAAAAAAAACTTATGCGACTAGCACGAAAATAATGTTGACAACTGTTATTGCGCTCATGGTGCGCCCGGGTAAACGCGAAAACCGTTCAGCCCACCAGCTTTGGGTGAAACTCGGCGAAACTTTGGAAATCTGTTCCTGTGTGCTTTTGCAGACAGTGTGATTTTTTTGTCTTTTCTTTTCCTTTACTTGGCGGATATCTGATGAACACATCGAAAGGCGCGTACTTTGCGATAAAGACCAGAAGGGTGACGATCGAACGATGTGTCTGTCGCCCCAACCGTGTCGTAAACGAGGATCTGGAACATCCGAAAGGATAAGGCCAACCACACAAAAAAACACACGCGACAACGCGACCGAGGCCCACACAAAGATCGAAAAAGCATCACGCTCGGGCTGCGGAGATCACGCACGAGACAGGGCACGGGCGAATTTCGAGGATTTGGAATTTTGAACGCCCGGTACGAAAGGAAATCTGCATCGGGCATCGTTTATTGGTTGCTCTCTCTCTCTCTCTTCTCTCTCTCTCTCTCTCTCTCTTTCTCTCTCTCACGAGGTCCGGTCGCTTGTTCCTACCGGCTGCGTCCGGATGCCTAAATTATGCTCCAGATGAGCACCATAAATTGCCCCATTCCAGCAGATATGCTGCACCCAGCGGCACGGGCACTATCTAGCGTTACCATTTCTTTCCCCTTCTACCCCGTGAAGGTAGTAAATAAAAACAAACCGAAACCTACGCCCGATTTGAAGCCAGCTTCGAGTTCGAGTGCGATTTGCGATTACACTTCTCCCGGGACGCTACATATAAACACTTCATCCTTGCCTGCCCCAAATACCGCGACAGTAAGTGGCACGTGGGGCGAAGATTTGCGGGCGCGATAGTGTCCGATGAGCGCGCAAGGACCGTCGCACTGCGGTCGCTACTACTGCCGGACGCTGCCGAATCCGATCGATGCGACCGGACCGCAGAGGGACGCCTCGGGATAGATTGTGCTGATCCAACCGTCCAGATCGAAGCTGTCCCGCGTGCTCGGCGTCGGCGGATAGATGGTACCGTAAACCTGTTCGTACACGTAGAACGCGTAGCGTGTCGGTTGCCCATCAGCATCGCCGCCATCGCCATCATCATCATCATCATCATCCTCATCGTCATCTACCGATCGCGCCGGTGCGGGCGATAGATAATCTGCAAAACCGAAACGAAACAAGTTCAAGCATTAGCGTAGCGCTTTGTGGTGGATTAAATCGTACGATGGCAACAATGTGGTTAATTTGATGTCATGCTGGTGGACTGAAGTTTACGGAGCAGCTCCAACCGGGAAATGGTACTACACTCTCCGTTGTGAACGCCCTACGATTGCTTACCTACGATTGTGTCACCGTCCATGTACATCATGCCGTTTATGAGGGATGATTCCTGAAAGAAAATAACAAAAGTAATTCGTTTATATTACTAAAACAAGAATATGTCATTCCTGTATGGTTGAATATTGCTCTCCATGTAGCAAGGATGCAAAATTATCTTAACTATGTTTTTGTCTTCTTGTTGTTTATTCACAACAACAAAACTTCTTCCCAAACTACCACAAATTTGTACAGAGTACAGAAACATTAGAAAATCATCAGTGAATCAAAATATTGCTACGGTTTTGGTAAACTGAACTGAATAAGATCGGACTTAAAGTTTAGCAATAATCCCTACGCCATGGGGCATGCTTTCAAAATATTGCATACGCTTTAAGTATACTCCCTGATTGCATACCTTTGGGCGTTTTTCTCACAAACATCGCAATACATAGCAAAACGTCGACCGGAACGCACGGTGGGCAAGCGGCAATGCTTCCGAAACAAAGTGTAATATTAATTATTGTAGAAATACTACAAAGGCTGTTTAAAATCAACACCAGTTAAAAGTGCTATTTGAAACTGAATTTTTAAAGTGAATTTTTATACCAACAGTTTTTTTTTTAAATTACATAATCTTTATGAACAAAATTTCTCATTTTTAATTATGTTTTAGAGGTACAGATTCTGAGAAACCATGTGGATGTTGGATCTATTGTTGAGCAAACAAACAAAACATTATCAAATATGCGATAACAATGTAAAAGACCAAAAATGTCTTGACCATCTCGAATTTGCATATTCAAATGGTGTGATAGTTTAAAGAATAATCAACAATAAACAAAAACAGATGAACCGGTCTTAAACACATTCCAAAACTTGGTAATCATATTTGAGTTCAAAATATCATATGATTCAACTGCCCGCTTCGAAAGCATAGGACACAATTACTTCATGATCAGTTGCAAACACAGCCCTAGAACGTACCGACGCAAACGATGCCTTCCCACCCGTTCCGCAGCAGCGTCAGCAGCAAGTGTTGCAGCAAATATTTACTTTTCCCCCATCAAACCGTACGCAGCACATGTTCCCGTGTCGGGAAAAAAACGAGCACGGCCTATCTTAAACGACCCAAAAGCGAATGCAAAATGACAGCAAAAAACCTAAATAAAAACAATCAGAAAAGTAAGCACTCTTCCCGCCATCGCCAAAAATCCGAAATCGAGTGCCCGTGCCAAAGTGTCACGGAAGCAGCGATTCCCTCCCCCGTTTCGCACACCCGTGGTACCGGAAGTTGCGCACGACGGCAAAGGTGAGGCCCGTCTCATCACGGAGGCCTTACTGACGCCAGCAAATGACGACAATGGTGAAGTTCAAGTGGCCGCGAAGAAAACAAACGCAAACGCATGCTAAGAAGTTCCCTCGGCGGCGGTTCCGCGATCACATCTTCGACGTTCACAAGAGCGAACGAAAAAAAAACACACCACACACACACATAACAGCACAAGTGCCTATCGCACAAGTAGGTACGATACGGCCGCACAACCTCGATATTGAACGGTGCCCATCAGTACGAGTCGAACTGGAAACATCGGACACTGGGCCACGGATTGTACTAGGCACACGGACCGGAGCAACATTGAACGCAGAAACAGGCCGTATGATCGAGTGCTATAATTACCGCGGCATATGCTGAAGATGTAATGTTTAGTTTTTTATCTTCTTTTTTTATTGTTTATTCGTACTCGCCATCCGTTTTGAATTCGAATTTAGACTCATGATCGCTTTAGAAACTTCTGCCCATCTACGGTGGTTTGTGTGGTTTGTGGCCTCAACTGTTGCGTCCAAGTTGAAGGTCACACCGACCGCGCAACCGCGTCCACTTTCGCTAGCGCACTTACATTTTCTTTGGGGGAAAACTATGTTGGCACCATTGCGTACATCAATTTTGAATTTATTTTTTCATTTTGTGCGGCTTTCGAAAGCCTTTGCGACCATCTCGCCTCGTTCGTCATTTTCCGTGCGATGAACCAGCGGCCAACTGCCGTGTGTGCGTATTTGTTCTCGAGCGCCATTGTTTGGTCAGCGTGTGGCCACTCAATTGTTAACAATTAGCGTCGCACATCGCACATTTGCGGTGATGACGCGATCTTTGCCGCGGTAGGTTTCTTCGCAATACAGAACGTTTTTCGGGCCACCACCGTACATACGCCGGCGCGTGTTAATGAGTTGTTTTATGTTCAAAATAAAAAAAAAACACACACACACTCATACACGGCCGCTCCAACTAACTAATGGATTGCCAGATGCACGGCGTGGAGTGGAAAATTGCAAAACAGGTACAATCAGCCAGTGATAGCTAATTGGCACTATCGGAGAGAAAGAAAAGGAAAAGCTACGCTCGACTGGTATGGTAGAGTTAGTTAGTCTCATAAATATTAAATTCAATTATGGAACGAATTCAAATTCGCCACCGTAAATGAAAGAGCACTGATGCCTCAGAGCGCAAGCACCTCACGGTGTGTTACGTTCAGTAAGGTTAAAAAATGTTACTGTTGTTTGCTGATGAAAGTAAAATTAGTTCAAGTGATAGCTTTGCAGTAAACACTAATCGAAACTCGTGAGACGCTGCGTTCTAAGGAGGAAAATCAGTGCAAAAAATTTCAACTTTAAAACTAATAATATAAAAATAATGCTTTTAAATTTATCAAACATCAAAACCCAAACAAATTTTACACAGTTTTCATCATCTCACGTAGCTGTTTTAGATCGGATTGTCCTACGAAGCAATCCATTGTGTAAACTATTGCGTCTGTAAAACATGTATATTATGCCAAAAAACGTAATTTATGTAATGCAATATAAGCAAAAACAACTAACACATGATGATTGGAAATTAAATCAGAAATTAAGGAACAAATATCGTGCATAAACAAACTCCAACGATTATATAAGTTTATAAAAGAGCTATTGAGCCTGTCGGCCGAGGGATTCTTGGTCGAATGTACTATCTTTCCGTTGGTGTCAAAACCGAAAGAACTGTCCAATTTAGGCTTAACAATTAATTCATATTCATCCTACAAAATCATCTTTCAACAGGCTCTTTCGTTGCAGTACGCAACCAAAACAATCGCTCATGTCGCTTTCGATAGAGTCGTCCACATACATCCCCCCGCCCGTTGCAGCAACAAAACATGCAAACGAAAACAAAAGCGTCCCATAACGCGGCGGCCGCCCCTAAATGCTTCGGCAAATGTTTGACCGACCGTCGGACAATGGGTCGAGCAAAGAGCCAGTGTCAACAGGCGGCAACAATCGCATTGCACAAGCGCGCATAGTATCCAGTTTTAATGATGTTTTCGGTGGCGACGACGATGCTCGGTGATCGTCCGGCCAATGACATCGGCGCGGTATGATGCAGCACCGAGATAAAACACATCCAACCGGTGGTGATTTGGCTTTCGGCAGCTCGTTAACGAGCATGACGAACCTTTCGTAGGGCTCCCGGGGCTCCCCAAGTGTTTGATTAAAGGCCCACTTAGGCGTTTGCGCAATTGCGTGGCGGAGTCGTTACAAACGGAAACAACCAAAACAAAAAAAACGCTTTCCCGTGCCAGCGAGTTCGATCTATTCCCGGAATTCGAGCGCAAATGACGCAAATCAATCGCCCTCCCGCTTGCTTACCGGCACGTTGACGACGAGCCACTGCAGATAGCGCCCGGTCGAGGTGTTCGGTTCCGCCACGAACGTCACCGTGTAGAGATGGTCGGGTTCGGCAAGATCGTAGTACAGGACGGGCGGATCTTCCAAAGCTCGCGGATCGATCGTTTCCGCACAGTTCTGGCGCGACAGCACCCACCCGGAACGGGCTACCACCAGCAGCAGCGGGTGGAAAGCGCACGAAGAAAGCCGTCCGGATGTGACGGAGGCGGTGCAGAATGCGTGCGCTACCGGCATCGCCAAGGCCAGGGCCACCAACACGAGCGGGGACAACACCATATCTCCAACGACTCCGATGGGGTAGAATCTTGAATGGACACTTCAACAAACCGAACTCGGCGCAGTGGCTTTTAAAACGTCCCACATCGCACCGGGGTGCGTTCGTGTCGCTTAAAAACCCTCCCCCAATCAGCTATCGCTCAATTTCCTCGTAATCGCCTATAAGTGTGCGAATGTTTTCGTGCGCCTCGCCAAGATCCGGCTCTTCGAGCCCTGCCGAACGGGGGGAGGGGGAAAAATAATCATTTAATTTCACTCACTCAAAATCACTCACCAAAACCAACCTTCGTCGAGATAATGATGGAAAAATGCCTTCCGCTCGTACATCCGCTGGTACTTTTCCGCGATCCGCGCCCAGGCCGTCTTGATCGCGGTGTTGTTCGAGAGCATGCAGCACGCCCGATCGGAGCAGGCCAGATCGGCACCGGGTACCGCGATCGGTGGCTGATAGTTGATGCCGATCTTGAACCCTGTTGGGCACCAGTCAACGAACCGTGCCGTACGGGCCGCCCTTAGCTCCTGCAGGGCACGATTGATCTCGATCGGTGCGATGTGGCCGCGGTACAGCAAACAGCACGACATGTACCGGCCCATGCGTGGATCGCACTTCACGAGCTGGTTGGATGGTTCAAAGCACGCGCACGTTAGCTCGCCCGTCGTCGGGTGCTCATGGCGAGCGGTTGCGTCCGGCACCAGCTGAACGTACGTCACCAGCGGATAGTGAATCCTCGGGAACGGTACCAGGTTCGTCTGGAACTCGAGCAAATCCACATTGATCGCACCGGTAAAGCGCAGTGATGCCGTAATACACGAAACCGCCTGTGCCACCAACCGGTTCAGATTCGTGTACGTCGGTTCCGGCACGTTCAGCCGTCGATCGCACACATCGTACAGCGCCTCGTTGTCCAGCAGGAACGTGCAGTCGCTGTGTTCCATCGCAACGTGCGAAGCCAGGATCGCATTGTACGGTTCCACAATCACCGGCGATACCTTCGGCGAAGGAAATATGTTAAACTCCATCCGCGACGCCTTCCCATAGTCTTCGGCGAGCCGCTCGAGCACCAACGTGCCCAACCCCGCACCCGTTCCCCCGCCCACGCTGTGGAACATCATAAAGCCCTGCAGCGAGGAGCAGTGCTCGCACAGCTTCCGCACCCGGTCCATCGTCGGTTCAATCAGCGTCTGGCCAAGCCGGTAGTGCCCGCGACCGAAATTGCTCGCCGCATCTTCCGCCCCGGTCAGCATCGATCCCGGATGAAACAGCTCCCGGTACGTGCCGATGCGAATTTCGTCCACCACCGACGGTTCCAGGTCGAGCAGCAGTACGCGCGGCACACACTGGCCGCTCCGATCGCAGCTAAAAAACGCACCGCAATCGTCGTATCCGGTGCAGTCGCATAGTCTGCCGTCCGGATAGATGCCGTGCTCGAGACAGTATAGTTCCCAGCAGGCGCTGGCCATCTGGACGCCCGCCTGCCCGACGTGCAGTTGAATGATTTCACGCTATCGTGAGTAGAAAGGGAAAGCAAAAAGCCACATTTTCGGTTAGTCGTTACGCTTCGGAAGGCATAGCAGAAGAAACAGGCACGACGTACACTTTTAGCCATTTTTGTCGAAAATTTATGGATTTTTGCTCGATTCGTTTTCGGCAGCGCGTGTCACCAACCCGGTAATGTTCGAAATATTTATTTTTTCTATTTAACTGTCTCTTCTTCAACGGCTGCGTACCACAAACTCAAGCACACACACAATTTGGAAACCGGTTCTGCCGAAATGCAAACAATACGTCACTGTCAGTGTTGGCTGCGATTGTCACAAGTCGTCATCGGAGCGTTGCTGCGAGCCTGAGCCAATGCCTACTGTGATGCGCACGTACGGTACAAACTCTAGGCCAAGATGGTTATAAAAAAAATTACAACGATATTGGTCGGATGTTGGAACTAACCTCCCCCGATAAGGCGCAGACACAAAAACTATTCACCTCGAGTTTCTGCGCACTTATCCCCCCCGGGTTCGTGTCTTCCGCAGGCATTCAAATCTTTTCGATGATTTGTGGCGAGCACGAAGATGGGTGGAAATAATGACTGTGGTTTTTTTTCTCTATCTCTCTCTTTATCTCCGTTCTGAGGGGCGATAATAAAACGTAACCTTTATTACAGCGTTCACCGGAGGAATCTGCGTGTAACAAATGGGCAGAACCTGTTCTGAACACGCCGCGTTGCGAAGCAATTGAAGAGCGTCATGTACGTAATCTCGTCAACGTGTGTGAATTTTTACGATCATCTCAATTCCTTTGATAACAATGAAAAACCACCAAGTTCAAACTGAGCACTGAAACGCTCAAAACCGAGAATAATGAACCGTAACCGATGGCAATAATTCATAGTTTCTGTTCGGCGGCGATTTTCGTCCATAAAATAGGTTTACAGTCGATTGTGCTTCGCGATGCGTGTTTTCACGACGCATCACAAATTCCGCCACAAAACATTTTGAGCAATGTGCTGTGCTTTGCTGACACCAGGGATGTGACTATTTTAAGACCAGCAGTAAATGGAAAACCAGTTCCTGGAGACGACAGGCACCTGAAAAACGAACATCGACCGCATTTTTTTATGTTTTCGTCTCGCGAATTAGTCTTACACATAAAAAAAAACTTGAGTATTCGGCGTTGATGGAGAAGCTTGAGACTTATCAACTTCATCTGCAATGATTATAGAATTGATAAAATTTAACTATAATATCAAATGTTTTTGGTAATAATATAAAATTTTACTACAAAATATGCCCTCACCATTTTAATACTCTTTCTAAAAAAAGGACCGAAATCGTTATATTTCTTAGCAAACCAAGCAGTGTTGTGTTGAAATTTGTCCTGTTGTGCAAAATTTATGACAAAAATCACCGATACCACCAAAACACGAATCATAACCGTGCGTTAAGCCCATCATTCATCAATCAGTTTGCCTCGAGCAACGCTGCCACGGTGGCGATCGTCCCGAACGCAGCTACGCACACAACGCCGACCAAACCGAGATGCCAGGGATCCTAAATAAATTACATCACACCGGTAAACTCGTTTCGGCAGTGTTAGAAAGGTTTAAAACGCCCCTGCGCTGGGTTTCCGACCGATCGTTGCACGCTAATCAACCAAACAAAGAGAAAATCTAAGCCACTTCAAGTGATGAACGATTCCCAGGCCCTCGTACCAGCTCCCAACACGATGACCTAATGGAGCAGAATTTGCACCTCGACATTATCATAACGCGACAATGCGATGTGCAAACATTTCACCAGCCGCGACATAAGTGTCTCGTTGCGGGACGTTCCACCCGGAGAGCGAGAGAGCGAGAGAAAATTTAAAAAAATAGCCCAAAAAAACAGCCCCAAAACAGAAAACAATTCCCACTCCACAATCGGTCGCAACTTTCGCGGTGTAGCTCCAAAAACATAGTGTAACAAATTGCTGAAGCTCGCTCGCTACAGCCGTTGTAACACACATGGGGCCCGCGTGACTTCCCCTTTCGTGCCACGTGTTGATGCTTCCCCGCGATCTAGCCCGCTACACGTTGCTCGATTGCGATGATCGCAATACCTAGGCACGATGCTGGGCGAGACGCAGTTGAGACGCGCGCAGCTGGACACCGGACTTCGTCATCATTCAATTGCCCGCTCATTACCGACTGTTTGCAAGCAATCTTGAGGTGTGAACTTCATCATTCTCCCACCATCGCTAATTGCGCTAGTGCGCGCCTTGCGGGCAACACGAGCTCACACGGGTGCTAGCGAATTTCCGTCCCAGGAAGCGGCCGCACAACCCAGCATTTCACCAGAACCGTTCGCGGAGTGAGCACGGATTGTTACTGTGTTGTTTTTTTTTCGCTCTCCTTCACCACCCGTCGCGTTACCTGTTTGTGTTTTCGCGCAAGGATCAGCTCGCACACAAAGTTCACACCTGCGATTTCGGCACTTGAAGTGAATATAGCGAACGGGGCAAAGCGCGCCGCTCAGTACCGGATCGGATCCCGCCCAGGATGGAGTTCTACGAGCCGGCTCCGCTGGCAGTAGGCTATGGTAATGGTACGCGCGAGTGGTTCGTCGAGCGATGGGACACACTGCTGGACACCATCGGTAAGTAGGAAGAAGCATTGCGAGGAGTACAACCATCAGGAGTCGCGTGTGTTTTTCGTGAACCATCGTGCACACAGTGGATTCGGCAGTGAGTGGTCAGAATGGTATCTAATATGTGTGCGTGTGCGTGTGTGTGTGCATGTGTGTATGCGTTCCGTATCTCTCCCAGGCGACGACCAGGAAACGCTCTACGTGTGGGTGCTAACGTTCTACACCAACGCCATCTACTGGATACTGGGTGGACTGTTCGTGGTGATGGATCTGACCGAGTGGCCAAAGTTTATGCGCAAGTACAAAAACCAACCCGGCATGAACGAGCCACTGGATTGGGAAAAGTTTAAGAAGGTAAAGGCGGGAACTGAAAGGGGAACGGATCGGAAGTGAAGTGCTTTGGAATGGTTGATTTAATTCAAAAAGTTTGTGTGTTCTTTGCACCTATTTCTCTTTTTTCTATCTCACTCTATCGCCCACCGTCACCACGTGGCTGTAGCTAGTGAAAACGTTGCTCTTCAACCAAACCGTCGTCGGCATCCCGACGGCGTACATTGCGTTCAATCTCAGCCGCCACGGTGTACCGCCCCCGAGGGCACTCCCGTCCGCGTTCACCGTCGTGCGTGATTTCGCCGTGTGCATCACGCTGTGGGAGATCACCTTCTACTACAGCCACCGGCTGCTGCACTCGCGCTTCCTGTACAAGTACGTGCACAAGAAGCACCACGAGTGGACGGCCCCGGTCGCGCTGGCCGCCATGTACGCGCACCCGTTCGAGTACGTCTTCAGCGATCTGCTGCCCGTGTTCGCCGGACCGGCCGTCATGAAGTGTCACGTGTCGACCACCGCCATCTGGTTCGCGTTCGTCATGGTGGACACGGTGCTCGACCACTGCGGCTACCATCTGCCGTTCCTGTCCAGCCCGGAATCGCACGACTACCATCACCTGAAGTAAGCGCTCGATCGCGAGGAGGCGGGGTTTGCCAAAGTAATCACGCTCACTCTTCACCGCAGGTTCAACCAGTGCTTCGGACTGTACGGGTGGATGGACTGGTTCCACGGTACCGACACGGAGTTCCGCAAGAAGAAACAGTTCCAGCGGCACCACCGCATCGTCGGCTTCCAGTCGGCCCGGGAGCTGGTGCCTGAAAAGTGAGCCGTCGTCGGTTTCGGCCACTTCAAACCCCGCCCTAGACCGGATCTCGACCCTGAACCAGACCTTGGCCGTTTGACGCGAGCTTCGCTGCTGGGTCGTGCTGGAGATGAAACTGTGAATAAGCCTTACTTTTACGTCGCCCATATTGGTTAGGTTGTTTTTAGCGCTATTTACTATTGGAACTACTATCGTTAAGGTTTGGCCACGCTGCACCGGCGGCAGGTGACGTGCGTGTTGCGTAGAGTACAAAGCCAAAAATACATTTGTTGTACAAAATTAATCGCATCCACGGGTTTCTTGATCCTCTCTCTCTCTCTCTCTCTCCTCGTCCTCACTGACCTGTTTCGTTGCGAATAGCTCTCCGAAAAACGACGCTCTCCTGGCCGCCCGTTCACTGTGGTGAAGTTGCTTAGAAAGGTGCGGTGCGCTCAAGACCTTCGGCGGGAATCCAGCAGCACATTGGTGCGTGTGTGGCTTTTGGGGAGGGAACGACGGCATTAGTGTGGCATTTGCAGCTCGCTCGCGCACTTTGTGTCGCTTGCAAAATACACGGACGGAGAGATGGCAAGCTATGATGATGGATTAATGGAAAGAAATCACTCGCAGGCTTCGCCATGTTCACGACGATCGACTTTGGAGCATGCAGATTTTTTACTCTTTATTTGGTGTGTTTCTTTGTTTCTTGTTTCAATTTATCTTTTACAGCTCATGTAGCATGCCACAAACGAACGACGTGGAAAGTCGTGGAAAGTCGTTAGACGTGAAAAGTAAATTTTTATTATCCATTTTTGGGTGAGAATTTTTATTCAAAATGTAAAAAAAATACAAGGAAAACCTCAGACACGGCTAGTGTTTGAAAATGATTTGCAATAGAAACTGGCACGTACAATCGGTACACATCGCTTGTTGACCAGTAGACCGGCGTTGCTTCGCTTAAATGCTTTATGGCCCGCATCACTATAAAGCAATAATCCATCATAAAATTTTTAACAGTTACAAAAAAGATTTATACCAAAATTATACAGCAATTTACAGGGTTTCGAGTCATATAAGGGAATAATGCAATCAGTAGAGAGAATGTGTCAACCGGTTAAGAGAATATTACAGCCCACTACATGGCTGCATCATTCTCTTAACCGGTTGACACATTCTCTCTACTGATTGCATTACTCCCTTATATGACTCGAAACCCTGTATAGCATATTATAAATCTTTCGTTACTAATAAATTGCTAGCAATTAAATTTCTTTCGATTCTGTTATTCATTTGAAAGGGGTGTTGTTGTTTGTAACATCTTATTTCACGCTTAATTTTTACTAAACTGACAAGAATATCACCATTACTCCATTCCTCGATAGGAACTCCGTGATCCTGATCCCGGTTTTCCACAGAACAAAAAGCGAAATCGGTGGACGTTAGTTATTGTTTGCTAAACTCCTGAATGTATGCAAATTTTGGCAACAAAAGCTGAAAGATGCTGAAAAACGAACAAATCTTGACCTTTTCCAAGTGAAGTAATCAAACTTTTTTCGATTAGTTCAAAACCGTTTAGAACTTGATGTTAAAAGATTTCATCATATCTCTAAAATACAAACGGGGCTAAAGTACTAAAATACATTTTACAGAATCCGCTTCTTTAAACTTATTAGGGATGCTGTGCTGTTTTGCTGTTCTATTGAACGAGCTAGAAATTGAACGTTTTAACTGTTTTATGCAAAATAACGCTTCTTCTCTTTGGTTTAACGACCGAGGCCTGCCGTTTTAACCGGTTTACTAGAATGATTCTACCACCATAGTCACTCCTCGCTAGGGGTATTCCTATTTTGCGAGGATTCCACTCCTCGCAAAATAATCTGTAACGATGTTCAAACCAAAAATTAAAATTAAGAAAACTAGATTTTCCTGAAGAATAATAAGAAAATATACAACTGGTTTTTTGTTCACATTTAGGAGCAAATGATAATATAAATAATTCATAAACGCATTCGCTTGCGGCTGGACTGCGTTATCGAGGCGGAAATCATTCATTATTTAAAAAAAAACGCGAAACATCGTGTTTCTCTCGTGTGCATTGATCTCATACAGGTCGTCATCGTTTTATGCAAAAATCATGGAAAGAAGAGACAAGAGAATTCAAAGAACTAACTTTTGATGGTAGCCAAATAAATTAAATTCATCCCAAGAAGCTAGAACTTGTATTATTAGTTTGGTAAACGTGCCTCTTCTTCTCATCTGCTTTAACGATTGTCAACATTTTATGTTTAAAATTGGATTCTATTCACTTCGTACGAATGTTTTAGATGCTTCTAGATCGTGTCTTGTCATTCGAAGGTGGAATTAATTCGTTTAATAATACAAAATCAAAAAACCTGCAAATGCAAGCCACCTTCGCTGGCAACCACTAGCTTCGTCACGATAAGAGTAATATGATACCTAGTGCAGATGAAGTTTTATCAGCAGTATTTGTCCGTGGAAGTGACAGCAGTGCGCACGAAAAGTTTGAATAATTAAGCAAGAGCTTTATCCGAAACCGGACAGGAAAGGGCGCAATCCGAACTAATCTTTGTTGCATTGGAACGGTTTTATCCACCGCTGAATGTAGGCAAGCCTAACACATGCACACACACATTTTGGTCTGTTGTTGCTGCTGCTAGACCGGATTTAACCTGCAGGCTGCCTAGCTAAACCACATCGTCAACCTAAACGTGTGTCTCTCATGTTATCTTGGAATTTTAAATTTTTCTCCAAATTTCACAACCATGCAACGTTGATCACAACCTTCTGGCCCTGGCCGGGTGTGCCATTGGAGCCATATTAGGAATAATTATCATTTCAAGTGCTTCTTGAGCTCGAAGTTTACATTTTTAATCATAACATAACGATGTCAAAATGTAGAACATGTTTAAAAAAGTGTACAAACTTTAAAATAAAAACATTGATAAGCGATTAAAATAAATACGACCGAAAAACATTCTTTTTTTTATAAATTCCACCAGCTTTTTTTCAGATGTTTCGAGGCGTATATCGCTCGACTCGAGTCTCTTCATCAAACTTAGTCCTTGAACAAATGCTAGGAACTCTCATCAAAAACAGATCATTGATGCTTAAAGTGGCATCCGAAAACATTCTGACATCTCAGCAATCGATCAGGTCTCCGCTTTGATCAAAATAAAATGATTTGCAAAAAAACAAGACGTTATTTAGGTTGCCCTATCCGCTGCATCAGAATGACTGCCAGACTTCCCGAAACAATTTCTCCCGCTGACCGGCAGGTTGAACCGTGCGCAAATTTAAGAAACCTTATTTAATTAAACAAAACCTATTTTTAGGTCCACCAATGATTTGCCATCGATCCAATCAAAGCTACACTGCGTGCAGAAACTCACCATTAGCAGCCATTTCGATCTGAACACTACCGCAGAAGGCTGTCGAAACTTCTACGGAAACCACCGAGTCACCACCGTTAAGTACGCCTGCTTGCTACACGCACCCCCCAAAAGGGGTAGTCGCAGCATCCGACGGTCAACAAAAGCTCCATTCGAGAGCAATTAAGGAACGATCGATAAAACATCGAATCATTTGAAACGACGGATAAGCACAAGCTATCAAATGACGCTGCTGTAATGCTTCTTCTCCTTCGCGAAGGGAGGTTCGCGGGTCAAAGTAAACACAGACCCAATACATTAGAGGTGAAGGGGGAGGGGAGAGAGAAACCCCCCTCGATCTTGAACCCTGAGTAAACCAGAGGGACCATTGCTAATTCGGGTGGTGTGACCTTCAGCGATTGCGCCAAACGGTCCTAAAAGGTCCAGCGACAACCGAAGCTTATCGTGGATGATCGCAGCGGATCATTATTTTCTCCCCATGAGTAGCGTCACATACAGGTTGAGTCAGACCGTGCGTGTGTGTGTCAAGAAATGTGACCCCTCCCGAGTGGGCAAACGAATGAACTTTCCATCATTCAACAAAACACCAATTCAACAATTCGCCGCATTGTGTACCCCGTTTTTCGTACTCCTTCCTCTTGCGGTGCGTGCAAATATTATTTCACTAAATAGTCCGCCATGTCAACAGTAGTATTATAGTGGACTCGTCTCGTTTCGATCGCTGTTTGCGTTTTGGGGTTTGTTTTCTTTTTTGTTTTATTTTTGCATACTCACTCTCTCCCGCTCGGTCATCCCACAAAGGCCCCAAATGGGCTGCCGATGTCCTTAACGAACGACATACTTCCACGGGTAGGAAACACCCGTAACCGCTAGCACCCCGGCGATTTGGCGGTGAAGCAAGTCATTGATATTCCACATTTTGGGTATGCAAATACGCTGACCGGAGCGTCCCGTTGGTGGGATGAGCCGAGAGCCGCAATCATTTGCAGTACTCCGAGCGTGACGTTTTACACGCACCTATCGATCAGCGAGCGGGGGAGGCTGTGCGGGTGGCTAAAGAATACAACCATTTACAGCTTGCATGTTTGTCCACTCCCCTGTCACCCTTCCCCCCCCCCTCCCCCCGCCGGCATCTCGTACTGCGAGTACTAGGTGATGATTATTTTCGGATAGACACTTAGCCGTTTGCCGTTCCAGCGTCGGAACGCGAAGGAAGTTGCGCGACCGGGCCCGGACCCTACCGCGCCTCGCCATGGTGACGCGCACCGGGGCCCACAGTAGAAGCCTTTTATCGTACACCGGATCGGTGGAGCGCAGTCAGTTAATCGCCGATCGTCCTAGGCGCTGGACGTGTCGAATCGAATCGAACGCAAACGCTTCTTCACCCCACCCAAAACGGTTCGGGTCGGTTGTCGGTTGGTTGTCTTCTTCTTCTTCTTCTTTGCTCTTGGCAAGGACGCACTGATTAGCCGACGTGTGTGACCCCCCGCGCAAGATGAACCTGTCGTTCGTCCCACCGTGGACGGTTGGCCAGCTGGGCGATGGGAACGTGTCGGACGTACGCGACGTGCTATCGGCCGGCAGCGAGGGTCCGCTCGTGCAGTGGTTCAACCAAACGTGGAATGGATTCCTCGACCGCATCGGTAGGGTTGGGCTCGTGCGTGGCAGATAAAGGTGTCGTGTGTGTGGCGTCATCCGCTGGCCCCGGTTACCTAACCGAAGCCACCCGAGGTTGACCGGGGACGATAGGCTAATCTGTCCTCACTGTCTCTCTGTTTTCTTTTTCCCGCCCAAGGTGACGACAACGTGACACTCTACGTGGGCTTCCTGACCGTCTACACGTACTCCTTCTTCTGGCTGGTCGGTGGGTTGTTCGTGCTGATGGATCTAACCAACTGGCCGAAGGCGCTGCGGAAGTACAAAAACCAGCCCGGCGCCAACGAACCGCTCGAATGGGAACGGTGCAAGCGGCTCGTGAGGGTCGTCCTGCGCAACCAGCTTCTGTACGGGGTGCCGACCACCTACTTCGGGTTCATGTTGCGCGGGCTCGTCTTCTTCGAGCCGCCGAACCCGCGCATCCTCCCCGCACTGTCCACCGTGTTCCGCGACATGCTGGTGTGCATCGTGTTCTGGGAGATCAGCTTCTACTACAGCCACCGGTTGCTTCACTCGAGCTTCTTCTACAAGCGCGTCCACAAGAAGCACCACCAGTGGTCGGCCCCGGTCGCCTGGGCCGCCATGTACGCGCACCCGTTCGAGTTCGTCATCAGCGACCTGCTGCCGGTGTATCTCGGCCCGGCCATCATGAGCTGCCACGTGCTAACGTTTGTGCTGTGGTTCACGTTCGTCATGATGGACACGCTCGTCGACCATTCCGGGTATCATCTGCCGGTGCTCGGCAGCTCCGAGATGCACGATTTTCATCATCTCAAGTAAGTGTGCGTGTGCGGCGTCGTGTGTGTGTGTGTCCAAAAACCTCCAAAAGTGAACCGTTTAACCGTGCATGCAGAAGGCTCCGTGATATTTGGCCAATTTTAGCAACGTTGTGCCACCAGTAGCATCCCCAGCGCGCTGTGATTTAGCGAACTTTCAATGTCACCTGCTCGTTGTTTTGCATACTAGTCCGACACAAGTTGTCGCTAGGCTTAGATTAGCATGTGGAAAGAACCCCGGGAGTGATCAATATTTGCCATCGCGTCGTCAGACGATCATCTTCGTCGCTCGTGAGTACTAGTGCTGCTATGTGACTTGAAAATTCACACCCATACACCGTCAAGCAATAGTCGCACGTTAGCGACTTTAGGCAGTGACTAGCGCGGTGGTGTTCCTGCTACTACTTGCTTTATCCTCCTCAAATGCAAACAATTTGTTTGCCGTCAATCGTCAATCGCATCATAATTGTTAGTTTTTCGAGCCCGCTGACTATTACCCTACACAAGGGTGGGTGACGCAAACTAACATGCATCCTGTGTTGCGGTGACGCAAAGAATTAATCCTAACATGATTAATAACCGGCTGACCGACCGAACACCATCGTCAACAATGCGCCACGACAAATCGGTGCATCATTTTTTAAAGTGTTTGAATATTGAATTTCTCGTGATGTTTGCTGATTTTTTTTTTGCATTGTGAGTACCATGTGAGTTACCAAGGTTTTAAATTTCGTGGATTCTATCGCTTTGTTGGGGATTTTTGTGCGATTTGTCCGTTAAGTGCCAAGACAAGTTGTATATAACGTGATTAGTAAGTGATGCATTATATACAAAATTTATGCGCGTCTGTGTATAGCAATGTACACATACAGTATAGCATAGTGCAATTGGTAAAATTAGTAACACAAATCGACCAAAGAAGGAATCGAAACTTATATAATTTTGATCCTTTCTTAACAACTTTCTAGGATCTTACAGTGGTGGTCATCAAATCGATTAGACCATCTGTGTTAAAAAAAAAAATCTGCAGATTTATTTTTATTGTTAACACCTTTAACAATTTACATTCATTTTTTTAATCATTCGAATTTCGTTTGAAAATTTTCTTAATTTCGTTTCAAAAATATTGAATGTCCAATTTTGGTCTTTGTCTGCGGTCTTGAAATTGATGTCATAGGTCATTAAATTATGCTTTGTAATATTCAAAACTGTAACAAATTGAATTTCAATTCCTTCGATCGCCACAAAGGAAAAAAAGAATCCTCAAAGGAAATTTGTTTGTGTTTAAAGAAAAAAAGAGTAATATGCCGCTTATAAAACGCAAGGCAATCTTAATGTTTTCAATTTAAGATTGTATTTTAGTACTTAGAGATGATAAGGAAAGGATTTTCCAACTTCACGTACATTTCTTCAATTGGGATAATCAAAATACTATTGGGGAAAAAATTGTTCCCTTTATCCTTTTTCGTTCAACTATGCAATATTGAAAATGGTATTTTTCGTACGAAATACTAAAGATACTAAAAAAGTTTCTAATCACAGCTCGTGATCATAAACAGCAATTTAAAAGCCCAATCCAGCAACCACCAACCACGGATTGGTTTGTTGACGTATTTTAAAGGTCGTAAAAACTCACACGCGACATAACAATCATTGCCGATGATATAAGCCATTAGCGGGGTTAAGTTTGTGCAGTAATGGGTGATGATCTTCAAGCGCAGAAAACATTCTTCATTAAAACTTACAACAACAAAACATATTACCAATTAGAAGCACAAACACTGTCAACCTAGGGCAACATATGCATTATCGTAGTTATGAGAAGAGAGAGAGAGAGATAAAGAGAGCGAAAGAGAGAGAGAGAGAGAGAGCCCCACGCACTCTCGCTGGCATACGCTACACCAAATTTGAAACCCGTTTGGAACGAAATCGAAAAGCATGCTAATCGTCACGCCGTTCGGTTCATTTTATCATTCCGTGTTTCCCGCGCGCAATCTTCCAACGGAAAAATTAACACCTGCTGAAACAAATCAATATTTGAGAGAGAGAGAGAACACATCCGAGAACACCCGATAAGGTCGGTCTTCTTCGAGGAAGCGATCGGATGCTCATTAACACCTACAGCACAGTCTTAAGCGGCCCGCCAAGTAACCGATCCGGTTAAAGGAATGCTAGAGATATGTTAACCTTCCAGCCTGCACGCAACCCTGTCAACTCTCTGCGCTGCAGCGAGAGTGAGAGTTACGCTTTTGCCTACCAGTGGCATTCAAAACGTTAGCTTAAAGCCTTAAAACCCCTGCAGATTGATTGGTGCGATTGCATCACAGTAACGTAGGATTTTCAAATAGCAGAAACAATTTCCCAACCCTTAGTCCAACCACCGTATCATTGGGCTGTATTCATTCACCTGTCGCTTTCCCGCCGATACGAAAGATTAATGACGATGGACGATGGTGAACCTCCGCGGCTCCATGGAACACTTAATTTATTGTCGAATTTTCAACACCAGTGCGTTTACAAACCGCGTTTGATCAAGCTGGTGACCTGCCCCAAAAACAAAACGCACCAACAAACACACACACACACCACCTACCGAGGGGGTCTTCCGGTGCGCAAACCTTGACCAACTGGGCCCTGACTAGACGGCGCAGAGATAGTGATTAGCTACGGAGCGTAGTTTTCGCCATACACAGTCTTTCTCCCCCTCTCCCCCTCCCCCGAGCAAACACCGAACCGAAAAATATTTAAAAACAATGGTCACCTTAGTGTCTAAGGTTAGCCAACGCTGCTCCTTTCCTCACAATGAACAAGCGTTCGACTATGGTCAAGTGGTGGGTTGTTCTTACCTTTGATGTTCAGTGTCACCAAAGGCCAAACGAAAATTCGGACTGGTTTTCGGATGGATTAACACTAGTGGCAGTGTTCGGTAACGTTTGACTCTTTTTGAAGCTTTAAAGCTCTTTGATATCTAGAGCATCCATAATGGTTCCATAATGGTTTCGATAAAAAAATTCAATATCTTTAACGTTGTTTTAATTTTTACTTGTAAACATTTTTAACACAACAGCAAGTGTTACGTCAGTTGACACCTTTACTAATTTGTGCTTTTTTTACGGGTTGGGCTGTGGCGATGCTAGTTTCACTGTTCTTGACAGAGATAAAGAAAAATTACGTACCTGTGTACTTTTCAATAGTATCGTTTTTAGCATAGTCTGCTCTTTAACCTTTCCCCATACAGCTTAGCACAAAAATTAAAAAAATGAAGTCGAGAATTAATTTAATATTTCTTCAAGCACAAATTTTGCATTTCTCATGGTTCTTATAATAAAATTTGTATGCGGTCTTCAGTGTTTGAAAGTATTGAACTATTTATTCCTTGAAATTATTCAGTTTCCTACTCAATCAATTTTAGAGAGGTTTAAAATTCAATGAAGGTAGTTTCTCTAATACCATTATTTAGAATTATTTTACGAAGTATTAGATGTGGTTTTTAAAGTATAGCTTAAAAAATTTGCTATTTAAATTTGTAACATACTCAAACCATTATACCGTTGCCGTGTTAAATACAACTTGTTACGCTAAATGGTCAAAATTGGTGCCAGTTAGTGTCACTAACGAATCAATCAAATTAAAAGCAAAACTAACGTTCATAGTGTCTAATGACACCAAACCAAATAGTTTGGATGGTTCCTTTTCGAATTCTGATTAGTGTTTAATCAAAACAAGCGCATAATCAAAAAGATCAGCTACGACGACTCCAATTCGTATGAGGAATCATCATACAATCAAACGCATAAAGACGTCCATGCATGTCCTAATGTCCCCAATGGCATGCATCTTCCCAAGACCTCAAAACGCTTTTTTGCACGTCCAACAGCAGCGGTGCGTGAGAAATTAATCAAATTCAAAGCATGCCCAAGCATTACACACACGGGCGGACTTCCTTACGACAATACGCACCGGATTATTACAGCAAAATCGATCAAGTAATAACCTTTTGCGACTTTGGTTCAACCCACGGGGTGGGCATGATGCGAATTTTTCATCGAACGAAAGCGAAAGGCAACCGGGCAGCGAAACGACAGTACGAAGGCGCCGCATGGCGCAACCGTGCGCCAATTAAGCATTCCCAGCGACTAATCAAACGCATCCGTGGAGAATAGTGAAAACGTTATGCTTTGTTAATTCTGTCGGAACAGGGCAACAGCGACGGACAGACAGACGGACAGACCGCCAAAACACGGGCGTGGTTGGTGCATCCTGACCTATCACAAACACCACGCTCTAACGCTTTTTGCACAACACTCGACGCACAAACGGTTCACAGACGGTTTCGCTGCCGGTGGAAATTGTCACGCACGCACATCATTAGTATCGGCATCCCGTCCGGCTCGCTTACAGTGGATGAAGGATATCTGAAAACGCAGAAGGCCATCGTGCGCGGTGATCAAACCTTAATGCGTACGAGAAAGCACCGAAGCGCGGCCTTGACGTCCAACATCCGAGCATCGGACCGTTCTTCTTTGTGGTAGAAATTTAAATACTCGCTCTGAACCGCTCCGAATAGCCCGAAGTGAGTTGGCCGGAAGCAGAACCATGCACCAAGTCACGGCTGCACGAACGCAGCCACGCACGCGGCAGAAACGCGGTATGATCGATGCTCATCCCCGAAAAACCCGAACCGTGCACGAAATAGCTTTTTCGGAACAAGATCGTTGACCACGCGCACGTCTCCACCGTCCCCTGCCCACCACCGTTACCTCCGGTCGCGGTGCGGTGGTAACGTCACAAATTGACGCCTGCGTTCACACCACGTACCGCTGGTGGTGCGACCGCGCGAAGGCTTCAGTTGAGCGTAAGACGCCAACAACAGCGCACCTTCTCCTTGGTGGTAACGAAAAGCTAACCCCCGGGCATTTGGCACTCGCAACTCGTGTTTCGTTAGTGACCACAATGGAAACACTGCTGGACTTGGCAGTCAACGTGACACTACTGCCCGTAGACGAGTTTACGGGTAATCTCAGTGCTAGTTGGATCGAGCGAAAGTGGAACGGTTTTCTGGATATAATCGGTACGATCTGCTCGGGAAGAATAAGAGCGACCTCGGCACATTTTACCGAGATGGTGTGTGGTGACCGTGTGTGTACGTGCTTGTGTGTTAATATTCTTCCTTCCCCTCCTCCCCTTCCACCCGCACGCAAGGTGATGATATCGAGACGCTGTACATGTGGTTCCTGACCGCGTACACGTACGGGTTCTTCTGGCTCGTCGGCGGGCTGTTCGTGCTGATGGATGTCACCAATAGGCCACGGTTTTTGCGCAAGTACAAAAACCAGCCCGGCGTCAACGAGCCGCTCGAATGGGCTCGCCTCAAGCACCTGGTCCGGACGGTGGCGTACAACCAGCTCGTGTACGGTTTGCCGACGTCCTACCTGTCGTTCCAGGTGGGCAAGCTGATCGCGAGCAGCATACCGGATCCGCGCGTGCTACCATCGCCGTACATCGTCGTACGGGACGTTATGGTGTGCATTGTCGCGTGGGAGATCACCTTCTACTACAGCCACCGGCTGCTGCACTCGAGCTTCTTCTACAAGCGCATCCACAAGAAGCACCACGAGTGGTCGGCCCCGGTCGCCTGGGCCGCCATGTACGCGCACCCGTTCGAGTTCGTCATCAGCGATCTGCTTCCGGTCTACGTCGGGCCGGCCATCATGACCAGCCATGTGTTCACGATCGTCGTCTGGTTCACGTTCGTCATGATGGACACGCTCGTCGACCACTCGGGCTACCATTTGCCGGTGCTCGGTAGCTCCGAGATGCATGATTACCATCATCTCAAGTAAGTGGAGCCTGCCTCCGGTCCAGTGTTGGGACTGGCCAGCCCGGGAACGGCTGAGTCCGGGGGAGGCTAAGACTGAAACAAAAAGTTGTTGTGTATGTGTGAGTTAGCGTGTGAGATTTTGTCTGTGCAACGCTCGGCTCGGCCGAAATTCGCTCACCCAATCGACGGAAAGTGAATGGTCCCGTTTCGATTACGAGGGCCTTGGAACAGTAGAGAGTTCAGGCCAACAAAGGCGGGCCTGCCGGGAATGTTAGATCGGGTTGACGTTGCGTGCTTAGCCTTTCTACGAGCGAAATGATCAAACGTTTTCACCGAACATTCCCAAACGTCCTTGAGCTGAATTTGATTGTGTTGTCATGTTGACGGACGGACGGAAACACGAAAACGATCACGAGGCAGTGTTTTGTTTTAGTTATTCCAATAAGGAACACGGCCCTTTACTAGCATGCAAGTTCAATCAAATAGAATTGTAACAAGCATTACAAAAATGTTTAGCCCATCGGATCCGTATTTTTCCTACACTACGGGTAATTTTCAAATGTTTATTCATTTGACACATTATTCGAACGTTTATGACGTATGATTGAAGGTTCAAGCTGTTTGCTACTATTGGAAATGCTCGATCTGGCACGTTGAATGAAGAAACTACTTAACGATTGGCGGTGGACTTTCCGGGCAAGTCGTATTTTTCTCACAAGTCCTTTCAAGGATATAATTTGTAAATTTTATTCAAATGGAGTTTAGAATTGCACCCTGCCAAAGACTGGAGTGAAAAGGATCAATTTATTGGAGTAGTGCCAATTTATCGGCAGTTCAGTTTTCTTTACAACGCTACAGCACACGCACAGTCTTATCGAAACAAGATCCCAAACTTCAACCGCAATCCAACGTTCTTCCGCACAGCCGGGATCGTACGATCCGTTATGATTAGCATAAAACGTACGACCGTCAAGTGAATCCGAAATTCGCAACCTGTTTCGGACCGCCAAATGGTTCTGAACACTCCAATTATACCAGACGGCACCGTAGTTTTGCATTCCGGGCGTTTGAAACGGGTTGGCCAAAAAACCAAAACCCGTTTTGCGCATGTTCCATCCTCGAAATGAGGAAGTAACCTCGCGACGGTCGATGATGTTTATGGATGGCTGGAGTGGACGACGACATCTGCCATAAAAAATAGTATTGTTCTATCGTCTTTCTACTCTCATTCAGGAGAACATCGTTTTTCCTTTTCATATTTTACTTGCTCGTATTAAACACGTTCCAACGCCTGAGAACGAATGCCACGGAAAGGTTATGTCCAGCACGACTATTTCACGTTTTCCAGTCTGCTAACCTTGACCGATACGATACGCAGTTTCGATGTATTTCGATTATCATATCTAACGCGTATCACCTTTAACATTATGTACAAATGAAAATAGGTGTCCCATGGGGCAAAACGTCAGCAAACCGAACCAATAGCATCCGACGCATCCGCCCCATGGGGCGTGTTATGTTTTGCTTTCGTTTCAAAGCATCGATCGAATCGTCTCGCTTCGCCACGATCCACCCACCTCCAGCACCACTTAACCAGAATGGACCAGTTAACCTCCGAAAGGGCCGCCACCTCCAAGGAAAGGGCGGCAAAAGGTCACGCTGGATGGATGCTGCGCTAGAAGATCGCAGCGCCTACCGTTGCACAACGCCGCACGCAGTTTAGTCGCCTGGGAAACCATAAAATTCGGCTCACTCGATTGGGGAATTTCGATCTACGGTGGTTAGGTGATGTGATGACACACGCTCGCTCAGCCGCCGTTTGGGCTAGCCTAGCGATTGGAATTTCGACTGAACCTTGTACCGATGGAGTTCATCGGGCAACGAGCAGGGCAACGCTAGACGAATAAAGCTTGAAAAAGAGCCTACACGGAGCCCGCGTGTCCCATGCATTGCCGAACGCATTCGTGCAACACTTTCTAATTACTGCTTTTTTGTCTTCTTTTTCAATTCTTTTTTTATTGCTTCCCCCGCTCTCAATCAACCTCATCAACGTCGATCAACACCGTCGGACGGGTTGCGGCTTCGATGGACCCCATGCCAGGTTCAACCAATGCTACGGTCTGTTCGGCTGGTGGGACGGTCTGCACGGTACCGATAGCGAGTTTCGCAAGAAGAAACAATACCAGCGGCACCATCGCATCTTCGGCCTGAAATCAGCCCGTGAGCTCGTCCCGGAGCACTAGAACTTCAGCACTAGTGGTGCAGGGAGAGTGCGCAACCGGATCCGAACAGGAGCTCCAACCCTCCAGCGACAGGGACGGACCGGCGGACACCGTTTCAGCAGTGCTTTTAAACTGCCACAACCCGCCAATCCTCGTCAAGGTTGCCGTGCGCGATATCTCCACCGGGCTAAGCTGAGCAGAATTCAAATGGGTATATTTAAAACGACAAATGTTGTCATAGCCAAGTAGCGGCCCCCCTCGTTTGGAGGCGCACAAATTGAATGTATTATTATTGTAGCATAGTATTGGCGATGTCAATACTTTTCACCGAGGAACTGATTTTTAACTAGCGAGTAGGAAGGTAGCATTTAATGGTAAAGCTAAACTCCAGGGTCCGGCAAACGGTGCCATGCGCACCGTTCAAAACCACCACCCGCCACTCCATCCCGTACGGTGTAAGGAATCGATCTTATTATCAATCCAATAAAAAAGTACACACTGGAACGAAGTGGAGTTAATCATAAATTAATCCAAAGCAGTTTCGACTACAAAACGATGTATGTTCGCACCCATCGGCGATGTGTTTATTAATCAACTCGATGACAATTTTATACCGGCTTGTAATGAAGCGCCCGAAATGAGTTCGTTAATTTTGATCGCTCAGAACGGCCTTCTGAGTCCAAAAAACCACCTAAGCAACTTGTTCCACATATGTAGCAAAACAAAGAAATCAAAGCCTACTTGTCCGCGTTAATGGAATGCTATGACTGGCAGTTTTTCTGCCCGTTTGTTTTTTTTTTATGTTTTCTTCGAACATCACACTACAAATACGTTCCAAATGTAATGGCTGAGAACTCGCGCAGGAAGGTAAGTACTAAGGGCAATCATTAGCAGGTTGTTTATTTTTTATTTGTTCGCTCATACCCGCTCGTCGAATAAGTTTTCAAGCCGCTGTGGCTTGAAATGCTACGAATTTACCAGAACGTTCGAAGAGAAATGCGAGTGTTGCCACTTTCTTTTACTTAACGAAGTGTTTGGTCACTTTGAACGCAAAAAACCATGATGGTTATCCTCCATTCGTTCTAGCATCGTTTTTTCCGTGTTAAAGCAATAAGTATGAAGCACTGGTTGTAAAAAAAAGTTTTTATCGCGCTTAACCCTACCGCCAAACGAACAGGATGTAATGGAGCATGGTTTACACGAACAAAAAATAAACAGAAATCAGTTCATTTAAATCCTCTGCGCTTCATTTGCGGCAGGCACGGTGTTATCACGTTAATTGTGTAATTTACTTATTATTTACTGTAATCACCATTGAGTCTTCATTTCACATTAACATTTTATTAGTTTTTTTTTGTTTGTTGTGACTTTTAGAAAAACAAGCCTCAACAACATCTGACATCGTATGTGTTGTTGGAACTTCTTATCAGACGCAATTAGTTTCGGTGCATTCAACGAACTTTAATGTTCTCGTGTTTCGTAAAGTTTCGTACTGTAAGTTACGTTTTGTTTCGTGTATAATTAGTATCGTATATATGTTTCTATAATAGTCTAATATTTACCCAACCTGAACGGAATATTGGTGAAGAACCACTAAAAAACGACACAGTGGAGCAGAAGAAAGATAAAATAATTTTCGATTAAAGCACTGTCGATTGGGATACGCATTTTAAACCAGGTGGCTTTCTGCAGTGGATCGTTCTTCTTTATGCCTGATGGAGATGTTGATACAGTTTAACAGGTTGATTTTAAATTAATTTTTTTATGCATCTTTTATTTATTTTTCGTCTTTGTCATAGTCTTTTTTTATTCCGCAAAACGCCTGAATTTCTGTCGTGTATAAACTAAAACACGCGAAGTTTTTGTTTGATGTTAGCAAAATGTCCTATTTGAATTTCGATCCATTTTTACAAAACAATGAAGAATAATTGAAAAAGAACGTATTGAATTTTTTTTTATAAAAATATCATTTATTGTGTGTCAATTGCGTTTTACAGTTATTCGTAAAAAAAATGAGACAACACAACATAAAAAAAACAAACAAAACAGGACGTTGGACGTTAGGTGGACGTTACTAGACAATGATGGAGAACATTTAAATCAATCACAGCATCGTTGTTGCCAACGATGTGGATGATGTAGTTGGCAAAGAGACGAAGAACAGTGA
>KI915040.1:10657177-10691003 GCA_000473445.2 Anopheles farauti | reverse complement strand
GCTGGGATGTGGAGATTTAGTCCACCACGATTGCGTGGCAAAGCTAGTTGTAGGAGAGGGACACGAAAACCTCCTGTTCCATCCCAGAGAAAAGAACCAATCGTATACGAGACTCGAGCTATGTCCATCGCTCGGGCGCCACAAACCGATGCGATGTACCATAGTTTTGGCAGAAGGAAGGTGTTCAAAAGAACAACCTTCTGCACAAGATTCAAGTCTCGTACACGATGTAGCCTAATCATGTGGCGGAATAATTAAAAATAAAATAAAATAAAATAAAATAAAACTCTAATTGCAAACCGATTAAGCTCCAAAACAGTTCAGTGCTAACCTTTGAGCTAAAACAAATTAAAAACGCTACACGAACGCAATCATTAGACACGCTAGTATATGAGAGCTTTCAAGCGTAAGCTTTCAGAAGCTTGAAAGCTCAACCTAATGCATTAAGGACAGGGTGACACTAAGCCTGCAAGCGTAAATAAGCGTAGGTTTTATTTTTCTGTTCTAATATTTTTAAGCACAGCAAGTTACGACTGTCGAACGATCGTCAATTGTTGAACACCTATTCCATCAGGAGTTGTTGGTAGTTATTTAACTTTGGATGGATTCTACAGAAGGACCATGGTCCAGGTCAGACAGAATTAAGTCAGAGTCTTCCTTAGCTTCTATTTGTAATGCGGCCGTAGTTATTCGTGGACCCATAAAGTTCATAGTGTTTACAAATGTTCAAGCGCAGTTAATCACTCCTACCCTTAGCCATGAAGCAAGCCAAAGTTGCTGAGTTGAAAACAATATTAAAACATTAGAATTACACAATGTCGATTTTTTTTTAATTTTAAATAATCATTTAAAACTCTTGTGTGTTACAAAACAATGCACGCCATTGACAAATCGAACATAAACGACGAAATCAACAACCACCCCGTGACGAGCAAATGATCCCCCAAACTGCGGGGTAGAATCATAAACATCGAGCGAAATCCGACTTGGGGACAGATGGGGTTAATCTTCTTCTCTTTCAGTGTCACCGTTGCTAAACATGTCGTGTGTTTCCGTTTGTACCAATCCTTCTCTAAATTTAGTTTAGTTCACAACATTGTAAACGGCGACATTCGAATCCATTATCGATGTTTCGGTTTTCGGTTCCTCCTTCGTTTCAATTCGTGCTTAATTCGCTACTCAACATGCCAAAACTTGCGGTAGGTTGTGGCTGTTCGTTATCCGGCTACACCACAAAGGTCTCGAAATGCTTTCATCGTACAAGGATGCCATTTGGATCGATCGCGGCAATGACCGACCAAGGCCGAATACTGTAATAGCACTAATTATTACACATTCGTGCAGATGTGCATGCATCTCATGCGAGCATCGAACGCTTAGTGACGACGCGTGCTTTGAACCTACCAGCATAGCGCCGGACAGCCTCATAAAAAATCTCCAAAACTCTCACGACGGCGGGAGAGATGACGAGTTTTTTTTTCTTACTTTTTGTACGTTTCACAGATCACCATCAAAATGAGCCTGTAGGTGCCATTCAAATTTGAGTCTTACTACAGCCGCCGTTGGACAAACGTTTCTCCGAATCGGGTGGTGTCACGCGATGCCGTGGATCGTAACGACGCCGGCAGTGTTTAGCGATTAGTGCGTCGTACGGGAAAAGCATAAAGTGAACGAAGGGAATTGCAAAGGCACGCTATTTTCGGGGCCTCCCCAATCGGCGCAGAGAAAAGTGATCAATTAAGTTTTGGCACGATGAATGAAACGTTTTACGCGGTGCCGTCCGTAAATGTGAGCGTGGGATCACGATACGAAGATTTTTCAGCCCTCGAGTCGGTGGACATAGCGTTCGGATTCGTCGAGCGTAAATGGAACGCTCTGCTGGACGTGATAGGTATGATGGGTCGCCGAGTGTGCTTTAAATAGTGTGTTATTGCAAGTTTGCGGTGAATGGGAAAGTGATATGTAATGAGTGACGTGATTTAAAGAAACTGACAACAACAAAAAACGATCAAATTAATTCTAATTATGTGTGCAATTCAGACGAAGCATAAATTTGGTAGAAAAAAACACTTTTGTAAGATATCGTGTTTTATTTTAAGGAAAAATGTGTATGAAGTGCAACGAGCAAATCACACGCACGAGAAACAATAAAACGTGCATGGTTGAGCAAGTGTAAGTGGAAGTCTTCAGACAATTTGTACTGAAGCAAGTGTCAGGGGATTATTTTTTACAGACTTGATATGTACTTGAGAGAGAGAGACTTGAAAGTTCTCAACAGCACAGTTCTAGTTATTATTTCAGTATACAATGTCTTGTGACAACCTTAAGTGATCTGAATTTGCGTGTTATCTGTGACGTTTTAAATTCATCGCACTGCAAAGCTTTAAAAAAGGCGTATCGATTCGATAGGGAAAAGTTTAAAATGAATAATTCGGGTGCATGGTCAAATTTGTACAATTTTTACATGTGATGTTGCTCAAAAAATGCTTTAAAATTAAATTATATCAGTCTTAGAAATGAAACTACCTCAACCTTAGAGCCTTTCGGTGGCAAAATAAATTTGGAAATGATTTCCCTTTTTTGTTGTGTTACAAAATGTATCTTATGCAAATATTCCGCTCGTAACACATGAAACCTTACGCTTTTCTCGTAGGGGATAATCCCAACCATCTGTACGTGTGGTACCCGTTGCTGTACTCGTACGGTTTGTTCTGGTTCATCGGTGGTCTCTTCGTGCTGATGGATCTCACCAACAGGCCCCAGTGCATGCGAAAGTACAAAAACCAGCCTGGAACCAACGAACCGCTCGACTGGCAGCGCTGCAAACATCTCATGTGGACGGTTCTCTACAATCAGCTGGTGTACGGTGCTCCCCTGTCGTACGCTGTCTATCATTCACGAAAGTTTATCACGGATGTGATGCCAGAAATGCGAGTCCTGCCCACGTTGGACATCGTTCTCCGCGACATGGTAGTTTGCATCGTCGCCTGGGAGGTTGGGTTCTACTACACGCACCGATTACTGCACACGAGCTTCTTCTACAAACGCATCCACAAAAAACACCACGAGTGGCCAGCCCCGGTCGCCTGGTCCGCCATGTACGCGCACCCGTTCGAGTTCGTCCTAAGCGATATGATCCCGGTGTACCTTGGGCCAGCCATCGTGAAGTGTCACCCGTTTACGCTCTACCTTTGGCTGACGTTCGTGATGTGGGACACGCTGGGAGACCATTCCGGGTATCACCTACCGCTGCTGGGCAGCTCTGAGTCACACGATTTCCACCACATGACGTAAGTTGGCCTCAAATATTCATAGTATTACCTTATTACTTATCATTACCCGTGCTACAAACATAAACGCGGTGTGTATAATACCATTGTTAATTCCATGTTTGTCTTCCGAAAAAATAAGCCAAAAAGCGTAATCTGTTAGATTTGGCGAGTAGTAAACGTAGGGCGCGCAGTTGATCTTGAGTAGTTGCAGTAGCAGTTGAGCTTCTGAATGTCAGTTCAATTTCTTATGAATGTCAGCATGTGAATTCTAAGTGAACATTTTCTCTTCTTTTTTGCGGCTTTATTGAACGATTGATCGAATTTCCACTTTCAGATTCAACCAGTGCTACGGTAACTACGGATGGTGCGATCGTCTGCACGGGACCGACGTCGAGTTTCGGAAGAAGAAGCACTACCAACGGCATCATCGCATATTCAGCCTCAAATCCGCACGGGAACTAGTTCCGGAGAAATAAATGCATACTAATGAGACTTTAGTTAGTTTGAGCATTGTTACCATAGGTGTAAGCGATTTTAACTTGCTATGTATGTTGTAGTCACAACACAGGTGACTCCCTTAACTCAGCGTTAAGGAAGTACGTAGCCACCGAGAGTGTGAGAGTGTGTTTTCCAAGTAGTAGACTTAGTAGTAGACGCATCAGAGAGACAGTGTTGCGAACTGGAGTGAAAAATTCAAGCGGTGAATAAACTGAAACTTAGTTTTATCATAAGAGCTGTGTTCGATATTATTTGATTGCCCTACTACTCTCAACCGTCCGAACTCGGCGATAAACTCACTAGCTAGCCATGCAACCGATAGGGGTAAGTAATCTTCTCTTATCCATAAAAGATGGGGGAATCAAACCATAAACGATGGTGTAATATCGCAGATCCACGCTTAGATTACCACCAAACATAACAAATCTGTCTTTCTTTTTCCCTATTAAGTCAAAACTTTTCACGTTTGGAGGTTGTCACTTTCACCAAACTTTCATACACGAAGAGTTTTAAAGTATATCTCTTTTCAGTCTATTTTTGCACATCGGACAGTTCAGCTTGAGACATCCGCGATTGTACACCGTTCGACAAACGGAAGTCTTGTCCGGCAGTGGAAACTTTCTCGGTAGCCCAGTGATAGTGTGCTCAGACAACGGTTAGCCACCAAAGTTCTATTGTACCGCGGAATTCGAGTGTTTCGCGGAATCAGTGGAATGGAGTTCGGGAGCAATGTATCGCAAGCGGGCGCGGGAGTTTCGTCGTTTGCAAGTGGAAATTCGTCCACGTACCTACTGGAAACTCCAACCATAGGCAGCAACTTTATCGAGTACTTGTGGAACCAGTTGCTGGATGTTATCGGTAATCGATGCAATGCGAAGCTCGATGTGGATGTGATTAGCGCATTGTGGCGTGAATATGTCCGATGTCCTATTAGATTCGTGTTGTAAATCATTTGACAACTTTATGTAGTGTATTCGAGGAGCTTGCACAATTTAAATCCGTATTGTTGTCGAGAAGTTTACAGAAAAGATATGTGTGATAAGTTATAAATTGAGGAGTTATTGTGAAATACAAAAAATCAATAACAGAGTTCAAATTTATTTTTAATCAGTAAAGAATGTTGCTATTGATTATGATAAACTATCATCGGGCTATCTTTTATGATAAACTATCATTGGATTGCATAGCACTTCAAAAGCAATTTATTTTCTTTCCCATAATCATATTAAGTTTGAAAGTAGCTTACCGAAACTAGCCAGTCAAAGGGGTACGGTGTAATTTTTAAACGATAAAGAAGCATTAAGTAATGGTACCACTTCACATGTACGATCAAATTTCTTTAATTTGAACACGTGATTATTTTCAAAGAAACTCTTTAAAAACACCCAAATCACAGTAACCATTGAAAAGGAATTGCACGAGCGGTTTTGATAGTGTGGCGCCATCTGTCGACGTGTAAATTACAAAAAAATATTATTTTTTATAATTTTGCGGAGAATTTTGCTAGCATTTAAACGATTTATTTCCTTTCCGTATTCATAATGAACAATATAGCAAAATAATCACAAATCTGAATGACAGAATTTTTAACCTGATTTAAGGTTACTTTAAGTAATACCTTCACAAATCTAATTTCTATAGAAGGAAGTCACAGTATGTTAGTAAAGTATGCTATATATGATGACATGGGACCTTGCACTATTTCAGGAGATGATCCCGACCATCTGTACGTGTGGTACCCGATGCTGTACTCGTACGGTTTGTACTGGTTCATCGGTGGTCTGTTTGTCCTGATGGATCTCACCAACAAGCCTCAGTGTATGCGGAAGTACAAAACTCAACCTGGTACCCACGAACCGCTCGACTGGCAGCGCTGTAAACATCTCATGTGGACGATCCTCTACAATCAGCTGGTGTACGGTGCTCCCCTTTCGTACATTTCCTATCATGCATTTAAACCGTTCACGGTGATGCCGGATATGCGAGTCCTGCCCGCGCTGGACATCGTCATCCGGGACATGGTGGTCTGCATTGCCAGCTGGGAGGTTGGATTCTACTACATGCACCGACTAATGCACACGAGCTTCATGTACAAGCGCGTCCACAAGAAGCACCACGAGTGGACGGCCCCGGTGGCCTGGACGGGCATGTATGTACATCCAGTCGAGTTCATTCTCAGCGGTATGCTCCCGGTATACATCGGACCAGCCATCACGAAGTGTCACCCGTTTACGCTCTGCCTTTGGCTGACGTTCGTGATGTGGGACACGCTGGGAGACCATTCCGGGTATCACCTACCGCTGCTGGGCAGCTCTGAGTCACACGATTTCCACCATACAGCGTAAGTTGGTCCATAGTTTTGACCCTGATGATGAACGATAACACCACTGGCTGAGGGTCTTTCCAATCACTGTCTGCATTCAGCCATCGCTACGCGCCATATAAAAAGCCTTCCACGTTGTCTAGTGCTAATTTCTTAAGCTATAAACCCGACTCAACAACCGACTGCTTTGGTAGAGTAAAAGTTACGCAACAAACATAATTTCGCTCCGTATGCTCGTCAAAACTTATTCACAGGCTTATCTTCGTATGACAAACCATCAAAAACCATTAAACCATCTGTTAGCTAATGCCAATGCACATTCTGCCGTCTCTGCTTTCAGCTTCAACCAGTGCTACGGTAACTACGGATGGTTCGATCGTCTGCACGGGACAGACGTCGAGTTTCGGAAGAGAAAGCAGTACCAGCGGCATCATCGCATTTTCAGTCTCAAATCCGCCCGAGAACTAGTTCCGGAGAAATAAATGTGTAAAAATGGAACATTATTAGTTTGAATTTTGTTACTCTAACTCGGTGTGGGTAAGTGTTCTCCTTTTGCGGTATGATAATGTGAAGTCGGTAAAGCATGACATGACCGTGGGAGCATGAGAGCCTTCCATAACCTCGTTCAGTGGTGCAACATCTCGCCGACCTCGCTTCGATTAGCGGCGAATGTAGCAAACCTTTCTGTTATTCCTACTCCGCCAAATTTTCCGAAGTGTATCTTTGATAACAAAAAAATGAGGTAGGTCAAAACTGCTCATGCTTGGAAACCGTCACTTTCGCCTAAACTATGTTGGACACGCATGGGATTTAAAGTATGTCGTGTTCAGTCTATTTTTGCATATCGGACAGATCAGTTGAAGACATTCGCGACTGGGCACCGTTCGATAAACGGGTGGTTTTGTCGAGCAGTGCAACATATCTAGATAGCAAAGTGATAGTAAGTGTAGCTTTGGGCAACGATAACCATCGACGATCTATTGTACCGCGGAATTCGAGTGTTTCGCGGAATCAGTGGAATGGAGTTCGGGAGCAATCTATCGCATGCGGGCGAGGGAGTTTTTTCGTTTGCGAGTGAAAATTCGTCAACGTACGCACAAGAAACTCTGCCCGCCGGTAGCAACTTTATCGAGCACAAGTGGAACCAGCTGCTGGATATTATTGGTAATGGATGCAAAAGTTATAAAAGCGATGTTCGATCTGAATAGCAAAGTGTTGTGTGAATCTAAAATAATACTCCAGCAATCAATTTTAAATTCAAGCTCGATCATTCGAAAAATTCACAAATCTCTTAAAATCCATGAAGTTTCGATAATTAATGCTTGTTATAAAAATAAAAAAAATCATGACTATTTTTGCGACATAATGTTTTAGAAAAAAAAATCATTTATAGTAAATTAAATGACTTCTGGTCTAGATTTAATTAGTCGTGCAGATGCCATGCATGACCACGCAGATTGTTATTCGATCGCAAAATAGAAGAAAACAGAGAATAAAAAAAGAAAAACAACAAAGAAGAAAAAAGTGAGCAAAGTATATTCAAAAGAATTAATAATCCATAAACTATCAAATATTAAAAATTCGAGAGATTCGAGAGAATGTTTGAATGAATCTGTTCATGTTCTGTTCTGTTCATCTGCACATCTGTTCATGTCATGTTCATCTGTTCATCTGCACATCTGTTGTTGTCATATTGGAATGAATCCGTTAAGGTCCGTGTCATACTGATCTTTGATTTCTAAAAGTAAATCCCGAAACCATTTGATTGAAGTAAAATTTTAACAATGAGTGTTTGGAGATTTGAATCTTCATTCAGTGAATAGTTCACAGAACACCAAGCCATTTGCAGTTGTGGTTGAATGTTGAATTTCCCCTAGGTGATGATCCGGACGTGCTGTACGTTTGGTTCCTAACCGCGTACGCGTACACCTTCTTCTGGATCGTCGGCCTGCTGTTCGTCACGATGGACCTGACGGGGCGACCGAAGGCTTTGCGCAAGTACAAAATTCAGCCGGGCAAAAACGAACCCCTGTCGTGGGGACGCTTCAAGCAGCTCGTTCGGAACGTGCTGCGCAACCAGTTCCTGTTCGGTGTGCCCACCAGCTACCTGGCGTTTCACGCCCGCAAGATGATTACCGTGGATATCCCGCCCGTCCGGGTGCTACCAGCACCGCACCTAATCGTGCAGGACCTGCTGGTGTGCGTTCTGTGCTGGGAAGTGTTCTACTACTACACGCACCGCCTGCTGCATACCGGGTTGCTGTATCGCCATTTTCACAAGCAGCACCACGAATGGCGCGCACCGGTCGCACTGGCCGCCATGTACTCGCACCCGGTCGAGTATGTGCTGAGCGATCTGCTCCCGGTGTACGCCGGACCGGCCATCATGGGCAGCCACGTGTTCACGACCCTGCTCTGGCTGACGTACGTGATGATTGACACGCTCGCCGACCATTCCGACTACCATCTACCGTTTCTGGCGAGCTCCGAATTTCACGATTACCATCATCTGAAGTAAGTAGTGGATGACGGTGTGTGTGTGTTTGTGTGTGTGTGTCCGGGTTACCAGCGGGTCGTGCAAGCTTTTAAAACCCTTCACTTTAATCGTCGCCTCCCCTAAACAGCTTCAACCAGTGTTACGGCAATTTCGGGCTGTGGGACATTTTGCATGGTACGACGCGCGAGTTCGGCAAGAAGAAGCAGTTTCGACGACACCACCGGCTGTTTACGCTACGATCGGCCCGAGAACGGATACCGGACAAGGAGGACTAGAGGTTACCAAAATGCATGCTGTTGGTGCATGATCGACTAGGGATGAAGATTTACGGCTCGTTGCCGTTTTTTTTTTTTTTTGTTGTTTTGTTTTCGTTAGTTTTATCTCCAGTTTAATGTAGCCATTTACACCAAAGCAGTATAAGGACGATTAAAATGGATGAAGAATAATCTCTTCCAGTGTTGTTGTTTGGCTTGTCCGTTGAAATTTACCTACGCTAATGTCCGATTTCATAGCAATGGATGGTCAAGCACTTGCAAGTTATTGCGTCTTTGCTGAAGATCACCTCGGCGCACAATAACCCATTTTTAACACCTTTTATAAGTTTCAAAAACGAAAACATTAACGCTTCAAATATGACCATGCCATAACCGTTTAAAACCAATAGACAAATGCGACGGATTGCGAAACTTGCGTTCGCTTAGAATGTCAAACAAAATGTGTTAATTTTACACATCGATCAGATTACATTTGGGTGACTGTAAGTTTCACACTAAACACCCTTTTTGTGTCGCATCTCGATTGTTCAAATCTACATACAATAAACAGCTACCAAACGGGTGTTAAAATATGCATCACACTTCGGGTAGCCGCTTCACCTATTCGGTGTACAGCTCAGATCACCACGGAGATGACGAAAGGAACCAAACGACATATAAGCGTGTTAAAATTTGTAACGTACCTTAATAGGTACACGGTATTTCGTTCCTGCACCATCAATCGTTTGGTAACTAAGCAATTAGTTCCATAACATGATTAGTCTTGGGATGGATTAGTGCTATTTTTTGGGGTCACGCGTTTGTAACACGATTTCGGGTCATTTTTTATGCAAAAAATAACTCCTTGGGCACGATGTGTTTGTACAACGATTTTGAGTCAAATTCCTTAATGATGTTTGTGCATTTGTTTCACGATAAACAATTGGATCGGTTGGCATAAACTGGTACATTTTCTTGATCAAACTATCAATAAAATCACTACAATATAAGCGCCAAGCGTTTCTTCTTTTTCCACTTTGTGTTTTCCTTCATTTCATCTACGCAGCGCATCGGAATCAATTTGTGATAGCTATTTACGATCGCTGGCGTTATTTGACATCCATCGAATACGGTTTGAAGCATTCGTAAGTGGTGGCTTGCAAGGAAGTGAGAGGAGAAATCGTTCACCTTGACACCCCATAAATTACATCGCGCCTCAAACGTGCAGCATAATTACAGTCGCTGCCACATAATTACCGCCTCCGAATGCTCCGAAACAAAGCAACCTGGAAAGTGGTCTTGGACAGTAATTGAAAGAAAAAAAAAACATCAGCAATTCATAGTAAACACATGCACTTTATTCAAGATTCAAAATAATATCGAAAGGAATCAATCAATTGTTCACACAAATTGGAATGTACGACGCAATTCAGTTAGCAAACGTTACGCCAAATGGAATGCAGATTACTTTGCGCTGGTTGTGCACCGTGTCCAGCAGTAGGCGGCGATCCATCACATCCAGCGACACATACGTATCCCAGAAATTGTCCGCAATGGCCAGCCGATGGCCTTCACCGTAAGCGTCCACATCCGCCGGCGAACAGAGCGTCTCGTAATGGATGCCCTTCTTCACCTGCACCGTGCTGCCTCTGTAGCTGCGCGTATCGGCCACGTACGTGCCGAGGCTCTTGACAGCGGCCCGATTCCTTTCGGTGCTGTTCGTTGGCGTAGCGGCTGTCGGTGCGAACACGGTTTTCACCTTCTTCTCACACACGGCGTAGTCCGAGCCGTAGCAAAAGTCCTGCTTACGGAAGGTGTACGGACATTCGGGATTGAACTCGGCGTAGCTGTTTACCCACACCGTCTGGCTCTGCAGTCCGTAGGCGACCTCAAACGTAAGCGATAGTTCTTCGGTCCACAGCGATACGGAACCGCCATTGTTGCTGTTCGCTAGCGCCACCGCTTCTTTTGCCGTGCGGAAAACACTCACCGCCACGACTGGGCTAGGGCGCAGGGCCGTGCTGTTCGCCGCAAGCAGATACTGAACACCCGGAACAACCGCCAGCGTTGGTTTAACCTCACTCTCGTCGGTGCCGTTCTGTATCGGGGTGGCTCCTAAGCGTTTGACTTCTTGCAGCGCTTGCGGTAATGCATTCTTAAAGAACACTTTTTGGCCTTCGTTAAACGGCTTCAGCTTGCCCTTTACGAGCTGAACGAACTCATCCTTCACGTTCTCCTGAACCAGCACATTCCGAATGGCCCAGGGTGCATCATTGGTCGACCAAGCCAGTGCCAACCGATCGCTTGCCGATTCAAGATCGCACGAGTCGAACACGATCATCGTGCAGTAGGCCAAATGCAGGGGAATTTCGGCGCTCAGTGCCAGCTGATCGCCATCCTGCGAGGAAAACGATGAAAATCGCAGCAACTGTTCAATGAACTCGCTCGTGATGGGATTTTCGCCATAGAAGTAGAGCTTAAAACCGACGCATGTGGCCCGCATAGCCGCGTGCAGATCGAGCAGAATCTCGAACACCGATTTCCTTCGGTCGATCAGCACGCGGTGTTTGGATTCCGGCTTATCAATCAGCCCATCATCTTCCAGGTGCATGTAATGCTGCATAAAGTTCAGGGCCAGCTCAATCTCGTGCGTGGCTTCCTCCTTTGGCAGCAGCTGTACCGCATCGATAAGGGCGGCCTTATTCTTTGTCACATAGTTCAAGAAAGTTTCTTCACCCGAACCGACCGTGTAGCAATGGCAGTCCAGTTGGCTGGCGCTCTGTGGAGAAAAATGGTTGTATATTACAAGCGTGATGAAAACATATCAATCGGCTTCACTTACATTCGATCCGATCGTGGCACTCATTTTGTATTTCCAAATAACACCCGGCTTCTTTTAATCTTTGACACCAAAAAACCTGATAACTGTTAACAGTTGAAATGATAATCTTCTTCTTATTCTTCGTGAAGCCGTCAAAACTGTCACCGTCATCGTCATCGAATCGTCATCGGATTGTTCAGCCGCATTCGTGAAAACGAAAGCATCAATGCTTTCTAGCCTTTTCAATAATTAAAAATCAGATTATTAAATTACCTACAAGAATTCTATTAATTACAGTACAAATAGAAAATGTTCATTTCCTCTGGAATTAAATCGGTGCACCGCTTTAGCCCGCTTGTGTAGCTCCCGTCGTGAGAAATGTCATTTCTGTCAATTCATCAGCCCGGCACGAAAAAATAACATTTCGCAACAATTTACGAAAAGTGCATTTTTCTACGGTTGCAATACTGTTAAATACGTGATTTCCTCACTGCTTTTTGGTTAAAAAACTTTTCGAAATAGTGTAAGCAAAATGTTCAACTGTTTGCGTCTAACATCGTGCTTGGCCCGAAACGGCACCAGTAGTTTTAGCAAATTTTCTGCATTTAAAACGATCAGCCCCGTTAGATCGTTTGTGAGTAATACACTTCTAGTCAAACCTCCAGTCGGGGGAATCACATTTCGCGATGCAACAAAGGTACTGCATATCCAGGGCGTTGTGTCAACATAGAGATAATATATTCACCGACCTCAAACAATTCCGTCATCCGTACAGAACAGTCTCCTAACGATTGGACGAACACTACGCACTCCGGTCAGTCGTTACTGCACCAAACCGAATATACCAGAAAAGGGCAGCAAAAGCGTCGGCTACTGGTTGCTAGGATGCAGTGGAATGGTTTTCGTTGCCGTCGTATTAGGTGGGATTGTCTACTATGAGTTTGTATTCCATTGCGTGTCTATCGTGATGGAGGAAATTGTAAAAATAGTTGGGAAATAAATTCTCCACATGTGCGCGCAGTGGACATGGTCAATCTTTTCGGTCTACTAAAATTTTGATCCATATTTCGCACACGGTCGCCATACCATAACGGCAGGAGGTGTTACCCGTCTCACCGAGTCCGGATTGTCAATGGTCACATGGAAGCTGTTGGGTGAAAAGATGCCACGCACGGAGGCGGAATGGCGCGAGGAGTTCGACCGGTACCAACAGTTTCCTGAATTCAAACTGTAAGTTCCATCCTGCCTCTTCTATCGTATCACTAATTTTGTTTGTTTGTAATAATTACAGCAAAAACCAGGACATCACACTGCAAGAGTTCAAACTGATCTGGTACATGGAATACGGACACCGCATGTGGGGCCGTGCGATAGGCGCATTTTACGCCCTCCCAGCGCTTTACTTCTGGTCCAAGGGATACTTTAACAAGGCGATGAAAATCCGCGTACTAGCGTTCGGTGCACTAATCGGTGCCCAGGGCTTAATGGGCTGGTACATGGTGAAGTCCGGTTTGGAAGATCGCTTCCAAAAGGAAAGTGATGTGCCGCGCGTGTCACAGTACCGCCTGGCGTCCCATCTCGGCTTTGCCTTCGTACTATACTCCCTGTTCCTGTGGTCGGCGCTGGATAAGCTGCTCCCGGCGCAGAAACTCATTGGCCAGATCCCTGCCGCCACATTCCGCTTCAAGGGACTCGCACACGCGACCAAAGCGGCCGTTTTCCTAACCGCCCTGTCGGGTGCATTCGTCGCCGGGCTCGATGCCGGTTTGATCTACAATTCCTTCCCGAAAATGGCGGACCGTTGGATACCGAGCGACATTCTCGCCATGTCTCCGACCCTGCGCAATTTCACCGAAAATCCGACCACCGTCCAATTCGATCATCGCGTGCTGGGCACGGCTACGCTAACCCTCATTACTGGCATGTTTCTCATCTCGCGCCGCCGGCAGCTTCCGCCCCGGGCATACAAAGCGGCAACGGCTGTTGCCGCGATGGGCTGGATGCAGGTTGCGCTCGGTATTACGACGCTGCTCACCTACGTACCGGTTCCGCTAGCGGCCAGCCATCAGTCGGGTTCGTTAATACTACTTTCCCTAGCGATATGGTTAACCCACGAGCTGAAGCTTGTGAATCGATTACCGAAATAAAATAAAAACCGCATCGAAACATTTAGTAGGACATTCGGAGGAACGGATGTTTTCTTTATTAATATTACCAGGCTTTATTTTCCTCTATCGAAGTGGATTATAAACGCACACGAAAAACAAAAAAATGAATTTTTTAAGCATCATCCTCCACATACTCAAACGGTTCCGGCGCTTCCGGTTCCTTAAGATCGTCGTTCTTCGGACCGCAGGCAGCAACCGGTTCGACTAGCACCTGCTCACCGCCCGCCGTGTGGTTCATCATGACAATACCACCGATCGTGACGTCCTTCAGCGGTGTGTAGGGGCTTCCCTCGGCGATGCTGATTACCTTCAACTGCTGGCGCATAACACGCGCTGGGTTGGCCAAAATTTCAAAGCTCGGTTCCGGTTCCTTGGGCGTTTTGCTCGCGGTTGCTTTATCCGTCGCTGCCTTATCCGTCGTGGCGGTGCTGGAAGTCGCGGCCGGCTCATCACCAGTTGCCGTGGCAGGTGCCGGTGAACCCGCTCTCGTGGTGCTACCCGATTTCTCTTTCTTCTTCGAATCTTCCTTCACCGGGGTTGTGGTGGTGGCCGGTTTCGTTTCCTCCTTCGGCTTAGCAGTCTCATCTTTACCACTCGAAGACGCCGCAGCATCATCGTCCACTTCCATCTTTGTCTCAACCGACACAGCTGCTTCCTTTGCCGTGGCGCTGTCACCTTTGGCGTCCTTTTTCTTGTCACCCTCGCGACGCTTGGCACGTGCCGCGATCGAGAGCACGGCCGTGGTGACTTTTTCCCTCTCCTCGCGCTTTTTCTCCTCGAGCGGGGCCGGGTACGCGTACAGCGAAGGGCGGGCAGCCGATTTGAAGTCAATCTTCGGCATCTTCAGATCCGAGTTCAGCGCAATGATGCAGGTAGGCGTGAAGGCCAACGACAGACAGTGGGACAGCGGGAACCAGTACCAGTACTGGGTGAACAGCAGCATTCCCACCACGGCTTGCAGGTTCGTGTGACCGGTGCGAGATTGCAAACTCACCGTTACGTTGCGGCCACCGGCATCGATAATACCCTGCGCCAGAATTGCTCCAAACTTCGCCATCACATCCTCGTGCTTATTGGTGATGACTTGCGTGTACAGCTGCCGGAAGAATGTGACCTTCGGGCAGGTTTGGTCGGTGTGCTGGATCAGTATCATGGCGGACGCGATCAGCGCACCCTGGCGCACGAAATTAACCGGATCGAACTTGGCCATCGGTTCGAGCAGAGCGATCGCTTCACGCGAACCCGTACCGGCACACGCAATCCCAAGGGCCATGGCAGCACCGTAACGGACGTGCGGATTGTACGATTCCGCCAGCAGAGAAACCACCGACGGGCACTGTTCCGGTGAACGGAACAGAATGAAACCGATGGCCGTCACGGCGGCACGGCGCACATCATCGTTCACATCGCTCACGGCCACGTGCAGCAGCTTCCGGATCGCCTGATTGTTGCCCGTGCCACAGTACGCCATCGCGATCGTGTACATACCGCTGCGACGCAACACCGGATCCTTATCGTTCGACAGCGATGCGACCAGTGCATCGGCCTCCTCCAGCCGGGCGTACATCGTCAGCGAAATGCCCACCGCCAGTCCGCGGAGAATCTTTTCGTGCTGTGTTTCCTGTGCGTACGAAACCATATCCTCGATCGCTTGAGCGTGTTTCGAACCGAGCATCAGCATGCCCATCGCAATACCGGCCGCCTCACCGGTCACTGCATCGTCCTGGTAGAGATTGAACTTCAGCTGCTCGTACACATCCTGTCGGTGGGTTCCCATCGCGGCCAAACCCAACCCCAGACATCCGCCGTGGCGTACGTTCTCGTTCTGTGCATCCTTCAGCTGCTGGAGCAGGTAGTCGATAATGTTAGCGCCGTGGTTGGCATGAATCAACCCGAGCGCGTAAAGGCCACCACCCTCCGAGTAACCCGAGCTGGGTCCACTCTCCTTCGGCAGATAGCTTTGCATGAGCGCCAGCGAATCCGTCTCGTGCCCACGGTGTATCACACCGAGCGAAGCGGTCGCAGTAAGCTTCGCCCAGTTCGTTGCCCTTGCCAACCACTCGAGATTGTCGCGCAAAAACTGATCGCTCGTGGTGCCACTGTGCATGAACGTGTTCGCAATGACGGTGGCCGTGTGGCAGATCGACAGCCGGACGGATTCTTTCGTCGCGCGCAAAATCTGCAGATCGGCGTGATTGCTGCGGATAAGGAACTGTAGCTGCAGCTCGATCGTTACCTCGCCGGATAGGATGCTCGCCAGCTTTTCGATGTTCTTCTGGTGCGTTTTCTCTGCCTCGTTCAAACTCTCCAGCGTACGCTCGGCTTTCGGTTCGACAGCTTCGGTCGGTGCGTCGGAGGTGCCACCGGCCGCAGTGGTGCCTTGAGGTTTGAAGTTAGAAATCAGTGCCGAAGGAATGGGAGCAGTTGCCTTCAGCGCTTGCAGCACCTGTCCGAGATACTGCTGGGTGGCGGATTCGTACAAATCGAACGCAATCTGGTACGCCATCAGCACGGACGATTCGTTTTCTTTAGTCAATCCATCGAGCACCTCGGCAACGGCTAGCGGGTCCTCGAGGAAAATCAAGCACTGGCACATGTTGACGTAGTCCGGTACGCCCGCGTTACGGTACAGCTCAACCAAGCAACGGAGCACCGTGTTGCGGAACGCGCGATTCTGGATGAATCCCATCGTTACCTGGAACGCGTACGCCAGCATACCGGGCACATCGTCCGCCTTCATGATCGACGCTTCCACAATGTCCATACGGCGCGTTTCGAGGGCAATACCGAGTGCCTGTTTGTACTGACCATCCTCCAGGCAGCGCTGAATCATTCGGTTTACGATCGCCTCCAAGCGTGAATCGATTGGTTTCGCCACCAGATTGTTCTCCTGCGCCTCGACCAGCGCCACCCGCAGCTGCGTGTAGTGGTCGATGCATTTGGCGATGATCGTATCGACGTACTCGTTGCGCGCATTCACGTCGAACAGATCGCCCGCACCGAGTGCGTAGGTCAGCGAATCCTCGAACGAGCCCAGATGGTAGTACACTTTCGAGGCGACCAATGCCGCCAGCTCGTGGTGCGAGAAACTTTTGTCCTCGTGCAGCATTTCGATCTTTTCGGCCGCCTCCGAGATTTCGGGCCAAAACTCACCCACAATCATGTTGAGCTTGTTCAGGGCAAATACCTTCAGCTCCGTGACCGGTTCATCCAGCAGGCAGATGATGCCCGCGGCCGAAGTGATGTTCACCATTTTACGGTAGTGTTGCTTTACGCGTGGGTAGTTTCACAAACTTTTCGTGCGGGAAATACTCACTGCCTGCCTGCTCACCCAGAGAAATATTAACAATTACACAAAAATACGAGCGAAGCGTTTCTTGCTTGTTGCCGATGACTTTCACAAAATTTCCTGCAGAATGACAGCAAGTCGTTTCTTTTATTTTGACACAATGAAAGTCATCGCATGACGCCTCGTATTCATCGCGTGACACTTTGGTTGTTTATATTCATGAATTCAATATGAAATAGAAAATAACTAATTATCCCGAGTGCACAGCTGATAAATAAACTTTTTATTGATACTTGTAACATATATTACGTTAAACGAAACAAAATCAGTACATTATATAGAAATTTTAAAACATGAAAAACACATTAACACTTGAGTGATCGCGATGCTTGTCCGTGTCATCCAATGGTTACGAACAGAAGACAGTTTTAAACATTTCATTTAATTACAATAAATATTTGCGATGTTATAAATACCACATGAAGACACTGTTGAAACTCAAGAGTATCATAACATAGTTGGTTGTATTGTACAACAAGTTCAACCTAGAGCAGAACATTCCATATTTGGTACTAACTGTTTCAATGCCATCGACATGGAATGCAGTTATAGTTCAACGAACTGAGCTATCCATTTCGGACCCCAGTCGGAGGACCAATTCTACGGATATAAATAAAAGTTGCACTCCGTTTGCATAGGGAAATGCTTGCGCTTGCACGGATTATCGTTTTATCATAACTCAAACTTGCTTTCGCTGCATAGAAAGATAAGATAGTGAGAGAGCAGTAATGTAATTTTATTCGTAACGTAACGATGCTCATATATTTCTGCCAATTCGAATGCTACATAATGAGTTTATGTTGTTTATCCTACCGCTCGGTTGTTTATCTTTCATAGAATAACTTAAAAACAAACGAATGCACATATCAAAAACCACATTCATGTTGCACACTTCAGCATCAGTTGAAAATAAGAATATAAAGTTGTAAAAAATACTACTCTTCCTCTCTACCTCTGAAGAATGCAATGAAAAAAGGGAAATCTAAACAACTAGCACTCAGTTTACTGTGGAAATACTTTCAACTTCGAATTCGTCAAAAAATCCCTCCCATGCCCACGTTTTCACTCGCTTTCATCGTACACAATCCAACGCCAACACCACCGCGACGCATCCCATTGTAAGAAAATAAACAGCTATGTTCGCCGGAACATTTCATCATGTCATTAATGCGAGCGATACTACAGTATCATCCATGTTCACCCATAAGCACCTCCAGTGATGGTACAGAAACCAAAGTAACCAAATGAATCTGCTTTTGCTTGTGCCGTGCTATGTTGTCCCAATTTGTGACAAAGTTTCGACATTACGCTTGCTGTCGGCACACAAACAAACACACCCGTCGCCCAGCATCGTCTTACTTTCGGCTGAGCCACATAAATGTTTTGTACAGAAAGTATGCCATTCCGATGCAGTATATGACCTTTTCCCGCTGCTGTCGCTCCACGGCAGACTGTTCCATGCACTGCAGACGTCGATTTATTTTGGCGACCTGTTTCCGCAGCTGCGTTAGTTCCTCGGAAGGTGTCAAGTTCTCGACGCTGCCACCGAAGGTTGGCGTTTCTTCTCGCATGCTGCAAAGACAGTTCGGAAACAGTGATAACACAAGAACCGATAAAACTGCACACATTACCTTACCTTCGCGTTAGTGTATGTTCATTGTTGTACTTAGAGAAGGCGGACCGCTGGTTCCTGGCTGGTTCCCTGCCGTGCTTGTGAGAGGGCCGCGAGAAGTATGCATTGCTGCTGTTTGGATCTTCGACCGACTCGAGTGAACCAGGTCCGTAATTATCCTCCTGGTTGTTATCTTTGGCATTCTCTTCCGGTTCGTCCGAAGCGGACGGAAAGTGATGCTCGGACAGCGTAATCACACGTGGCGGTGTGGAAACGCGCACGAAGCCAGGATCCTTGGGTAAAATAGAATTCTCCAGCATAATCTCACGCGGAGCCGATTTGGTGCCTGATGTAAGAACTGGCCACGATTAGATACCATCATTTCGTAGAGTGTGTGTGTGTGCGTTTGCGAACACGAAGAAAGTAAAAATGAATATGAACGGGGAAGGATGGATGTTAGTAGTTTTACACCAACCGGGACCGGGAATGCTTGCGTACAGGTCACGCGTGTTTAGCCATTAGTACAGCTTAGCCCAGCGATGATCGCTCAAACGACTTACCTAAATGTTGATCTTGTCCGAGAACCACGATGCGATCTGGCACGGTCATATCGATCTTGTTGTGATAGTTCCATGAATTTATCTCGCCATTCCCGTTCGGCAGCAGGTCCTGATCGTCGTAATAATCGCCTGTGGCACGGATCCGCTTCGGTACACGCATCTGCTCGCTGATATCGTGCGTAAAGGCCGCATTTTGAAACATCGAATCGTCATCGTAGTTCGAGTAACCTCCAGGACTTATGGAGCGTGCCATTTTGTACGCGAGCAAATCGTAGATTCCGATAGGGGTTGCGATACACAGGCCCGAGCAAAGAACTATTTATAATGTATGCTTGCACGTCTCAGACCCGGCTGCAGGCTGCATAAATCGGGAAACACCACAGCACACAATGGCACGGAGAAGAACGCTGCTGCCCTTACTTCGTCGTGTTGGATAATGTTTTTCAATTTCCTTTTTGTTGCGCGGACACGGATCTTTTTCACTGTGTATTTTTTTTTGTGTCAAGCACCACAGTTCTTCTCCTGCTGCGTTTGACAGTTGCGTCCAGTGGTAACGCTTCTCTCAGCGGTTTTACAGGTTTGATAATTTTATTAAACACACCCGAAAAAAAATCTGGCAACCGTCACAGTGATTTGGAGTTTGCTATTAAAATTGTCCTAATTTAGCAATCAAACCCGACAAGAAAATGTAATGAAATGTACAAAAAAACTGGATTCCGTCCGTCGCCTACTGCAAATAATAACGTCAAGCACGGCATATCGTTTAGCTGTCACACGCCTCGGCATCACTGGTACGGCACAAAACAGAAAAACGATAATTTGTAAAACCCAACAAGCAGGCCAGCAAATATAGCTCCGCGTTCGGATTGAAGAAATATTATTATTTTCTCTCCTCGCGTAAAATAGTGTCGGTGTGCCATTGTACGCGCGATTGCTTCCTGCTCGCTACACACGCAACTAATCCGTGAATATTCTCAAATTCTCTGCGCGCCTGACGATCGAGCATGCCAGCCGACGACGGTGGTGCCAGGAGCAACAACAGGAAACGAAGACGACGATGATGATGGAGGAGCAAATACGCCCGACCGCGCACTCGTTCGCCTGCCTGCCGTAGTGGTGTGTGATTTTCGTTTCGGTTTCTTTACGATTTTGGTTCCACCAACAACCAACAACAGCGGTTCAACCGCGACAGTGCGTGTGTGAGATATTTTATTTAGTTCGTTTCGTTTCGGTTCATTTTCGATTGCCCTTCCGTTGCGCGTTTGGCCATACGGTTGACCACCGCATGCTCTGCTGTCCCGTGTTTCGTTTCTGCGCCACCACCGAAGTGCTACCACCGCCACCACCACACTACCCCAGTTGCTGCCGTGTCGTAATCTCGACGTGCGCGAAAGATTCGGAGTGTCAAGTAAGCCCGCAAATAACGAACCCCGTGTGATTGTGTGTGTGCGCGTGTATGTGCCCGCTAGTAGCGCGTAGATTGTACGGGTGTAAAGAAGAAGATGCATCACTGTTTTCAAAATACCTCAGCCAGCAGTAGTGATTTGTTATGAACGGTGCAATAAAATGAGTGAATCAAATTTGGTTCACCTTGTGAGTGCTTACGACGGTGCCTGCAATGCGCGGTGGCGGTATCAGCAGAAACAGTGTATCTCGTTGTTGGCACATTCGCGGTAGAGGAGCTTATCACAACAAAGCAAGCCGCGCGCAGTACGGAAACCGAGACAGAACACTTGTCGGTAGTAACGCGCCGAACCACAGCCACCCAGGAAGGAAGGAAATGTGAATACTCATGCAAAGGAACCACTGCAATCGTTGTTTGAAGCAGCGATGATATGTGCTCACTAAGCAACCGCGAGCAAAACGAGAAAAGCGCGCTCGTACCTCTACTACCACACGGCCATTACGAGGAGGAAACCGAAGGATTTCATACAGCCCAACCGCAGGGAGTTTAAATGCTGTGAATTAAACGATTAACCTACCCCTTGCAAACGTACACACTCGAGCGGAGGCGATAAAACCCAGGGATCATATACAGAGTCAGTTAGTTAAAGTAGTATTCGAAGGTGAACGAAAATCGAGCGAAAAATCGCTGCCTCTGCCTACTGCGACCGCACTCGGTTATCCAGAGCCGGCTACCGGAACGGCTCCAAAACACCGGTCAAACACACGTACATCGTAATGGGTAACTGCATCGGCATCAATCGGAATGATGAAACGCTGGACACCGGATCGAACAACGTTTCCCGACCAGTTACGGGTAAGTTTTTTGCAGCATTTAATTCGTATTTTCGTTCTTCCCGTAGGGCTAGGAAAAAAATGCTGCCGGTTTGGGGTAGAAAGGGTGCCCTCGGAAATCGATGACAAACTCGGGCACCCGATCACTCAGCTGTTGTCCAGCGGGGTCGTTTCAGTTCTCGGACACACACCCGGGCTCTCCGATACGCACTTACGCATACTTACGACCGTGTCGCGGTCACACGGGTGTCGCGTTCGATTCTTGTTGCGGCGAAGTTGCTGGCCGGGGAATTCCGGATTTGCATATTATTCACATCGCGCCCGCCACCGATCCCATCGGTCGCTTGTGTTTCGTTATTAGGGTGGTAGCGTTTGCTGCGCGGCCTAAACGTTTCGACGGGCGGCACAGTTCCAGCCTTTGGTGGTCAAAGGCGCAAAAAAAAACGTAAATATTCAATCGCCGTAGGTGCGCGGGAAGGAAGGGCAAGGTTAGAAGAGACATAGAGATGGAAAGTGCAGAGAAGCGCCATATCAGTCGGAAGATCGTAGGGAAAATAATCACGGACCGTGCGGGTACTTCGGTGCGGCACAGCGAGTGTAACACATCCATTCAAACGCAAATCCAACCCGTTGCCGGCATGAGGTGAATTTTAAAACACCGCGTCCCACTATGCCTTTTACGTATCATTATCGTATGTTGTGACGGATGCTTCAACCCGCCCACGGTGGTTCCGTTCGATCGATCCATGATCGATGATGCACGTTACATGGCTCATTTTTTTTTGTTGCTCATATCATCGGGATCCATCCTTCCAACATCGTTTCGATTCCGGTTCGACATTCTGTGATTTTTTGTCATTATTGTCACGGCACTCTCTAAACGCCACTAATAACCCGCCAGGTAACGCAGTCGACGCGGAATGGAATGCGCAGGTTTTGGGGTGGTCTGGTAGACGGGGAAGCGAGAAAGGGAAACAACTTTTATTCCTCGTCCCTCCCGCCCCGCCAGTCCATGCGCCCCGTGTGTGTGTGTGACGCGGCGTCCTTCAAACACTTGTTTCAATCATTAATATCGCGGCTACGATGGTGAGTCGTGAGCGTTTCGGTAGGTTATTGGTAATGGTGCGGCTGTGCTATTTTTGTTATTAGTTCAGCAGCAGCAGCGCCGACTATGACGGGCGCCTGGCTATGCTGTGCTTGAATGACACATTTTGAAAGATCGAGGCAAGCTAGATAGAGTCGGAGAGATAGAAATACAGAGAGTCAGAAAGAGCGAAGGAGAGAGAATCTCGGTGCGATGGTAGTAGCGCAGGGGTGGGGATAGTAGATGAGTAACTTCCTAGGTGCTGAAATTTGCGTATTTTGTGTATGTATGTGGGCGAAACCCTGTGCGTAACTGTCGTCACGTTGGCCATACGCTTCATGTGCACTCACACTTTGCGCGATGAGACGATCCCCTCCTCCACTCCCCTTCACCCCTCGTCAACCCTTTAGAGCTCGAGATCGATTAGAGAGCATTCGCGCGTTCTTTTAACGACACCTTAAACGTTCTCCGCCTATCCACCATATGTTTATGTTCCTTCCTTTCGCCCTGTTCGCTTCAGTTAACACGAAACGTCCCGGGATTTTGATGGGATTCGATTGATAAGCAACCACCGCCGACCCCGGTTTGATAATGTGTTGTGGTTAGAGTGGAGCGGTGCATGAGAATGATGTATGTAAATATTGATGAGTATGGATGGTTTTTTTTTGTTTTGTTTATTTGTCTCGTTGGTGCTTCGAATGGCGTTAAAACTCAGATTGTTTATAGCAGTAGCATTTTGTGGACGCAAATTTCTAAAATCATTCGAACACCAAGCGGATGGTATGGTCATGCTCTAAATTATAAACCCTCTTAGTTTATTTTGGCGAAGTTTTTTTATAGTTTGTTAAATTATTTACAACAAACTTCTAATAAAACCCTCGGCTATTCAGCTTTAATCGTTCGACTGAGTCGCCTAACCATCTCCCGAGATCTGTGCAAGTCTGGCCGTATCGGTAAAAATAAAAAGATGTGACAATGCATCCCCATAAAAACCTTATCTTCCCGGTTGATGGCGTTTCATATTAGTGCCCCTACCGGGGTGGATTTAACTGAGGCAAGCAGGCAACACTTGAGAACTCCATTTTATCGCAATAATCGACCAGAAATGTCCGCTGCCCTTTATTGCTTTACATTCCGGGAAAGTTGGCTACGATCAGTAAATAATGAGCGTATATGAATTTGCACCCCTTGGCTGGGGTTGCTTAGTTTTCCTATCTATTCATTGCGAACAATTACTGTTACTATGTTTTTCTATCCACTTCCTAGGAACGACATCCAGCTTCGTCGGTGTTCAGCGCAAAAATCATCCGCTCTGCCACGAGACAATACGCTGGAAGTCGGAGGTGCCACTGACGGAGGGACAGCTGCGCAGCAAGCGGGACGAGTTCTGGGACACGGCGCCCGCGTTCGAGGGTCGGAAGGAGATATGGGACGCACTGAGGGCGGCTACCAGCGCGGCGGAAGCGCTCGATTTCCAGCTCGCTCAGGCAATTCTTGATGGGGCCAACATTTCCGTACCGAACGGCTACCTCACCGAGTGTTACGACGAGCTTGGTTCACAGTATAAACTACCAATCTACTGCTTATCATATCCTGTGAACGTTGTGAAGGAAGACTACGGGTGCGATTCGCCCGCCGAATACTCGGAACCGGTCGATGGTGGTAAGTGTCACAACCTGCAGAGCATTACAAATTCAGCGTTATTCCATTTAAATGAATCTTGTCCTTTTTTAGGTACTGAAGTCATTCTGAAGCTTCGCCTATCGTCCACATGTACAGATGTTAAGCTACCCGTTTATTCTAAAGACACGATTGGGCAATGTAAAAAGAAACTTCAGGTACGTATCGTTCCACTCATGTTCACGTCCCAATGTTGCAATAGTCCTGTTTGACAGTAAAGTATCCTGTCCTGTCCCGTCCCATTACTTCATAATTTGTTCCTTTTGTTTCGAAAGCATTTGCCCATCGAAAGATACATATCGCACGTACACGTACACACCTGCGCTATCGATTTCCGCCAAAGCTCATAAAATAACCTTTTATTCCGAACCAATTTCGGTCAATAATTAATTCTTTACAACGATCTATTTCCGCTCTTTTCTTCTCCTCTCCCGTTCTCCGCACACCGACTGTCGACTGGCGTGTGCTGATGGTGGTGCCTACACTCGAAATCAATTGCGCACGATGCATCTTTATCGCCGCCGCCGGACTGGGCGTTTGTTTGGGTGTGCGTGTGGCTGTGTCTCCCGTTCGCGGTACAATCGCGTGTGTATCCTTCATTAACTCTGCCCTGTCGTTAATATCGACCTCCACTCGCTGTCACGCCTGTCCTTGTATGTGCTGTATCCTGTGCGCTGTGGCGCTCGTCATGGGTACCGGTAAATTGATAACGACTTCCAATCGTTATCGCAACGAAACGACAATGCTGCTCCCCCCCCCCTCCCCCCTCCCCCCTGTCCGCTTTGGCTTCCGTGCAGGCTCAGGAAGAAATCGATGCATTTACTCAGCGATGGTTCTACGGTGGCAAATTGTTAGGTGATAAAATGCACATCGATGAGGCCCACATACAGCCCGGATACATTGTGCAGGTGATTGTAAATACGGAGAAACAATCGTCGCTAGCCATCAGCTAGCCAACGATGCAGTCAGTCGGTAGTCTGCCCGCCGTGTCCGCGCGGCGCCACGACAAAATCGCACCCACACGGGAGCGCTCGCAACCGTCGGCACAGGGTCGTACCCTGCCGGTACCCCGGTGCACTGTCAACAAATGTAGTTTACCGGTTGGGTCGGCCGCGTGGCCGTCGTGCGATTGCTGTTACTTTTACGATTATCATGTTTTTGTTCGTTTCACAGCTGCCGGGCGAGCAGCTGGCTGGCAGCGCGCAGGAACAGGGGTGGGGCGAAAAGTTAGCCGTAAATGTTATTGCTAGAGAATGCTATTAGAGTGAAAAGAAGAAGAAAAAAAAAACAACCTAAAACTAAACAATGCCCCGCGCGCCAATGTTCTGTACACATTTCGTTAATACATATATACATATATTTATGCGCATAATTCGCATCTACATAACATACTATCCATAGGAATGAACCAAACGAACTATACTAATCCAAACGATCCAAACCCAACACAGTTAAAGCAACAAAAGCAAACTCTGCTACGATCGAACGAAAACAGTCGGTGTTGTAGTAAGTCCCATTTGCTACCACGCAAAAGCTATCAACCTACTTCACGCTACCGAAACAGGACAAGTAGACAAAATCAGCAAATTAAATCAACGTGTGAGAAACAAACGGTGCAAGTGTACAGTCAGCTAGTAAATGGCTACAGCGAACGATGCGCACCGTTTGTCCACTTGCCGGCGGACTTGGTCGGTGTGGAGTACTTCGGCCCAAGCTGTGCACCCTTTCGTTTTGCAAACTATTCGAAACCAAGTGCAACAGAAGCAACTACGCTATTACTATTACCACTACTACTACAACTGCTATAACTACAACTACTACTAGTGTGAAGGCGTAAACTCATGTGGCGAGCGGTGTGTAGTTGGATGATAAATAATGATATTAACAAGGATTAATTTAAGCGAACTGATAGTTTTTACTTTTACCGATAGGCTATACATATATATATACATATGAATGAGCTAAAACAAAAATAATATATTTGGAGATAACAGAAACTATTTAATTTGAAGGTTTGTTGAATGTTGTTTTGTTATGATTTTTCCCTTTTGTTTCAACATCCGAATCGATGCAGATGGCCGATCCAGTTGATGGGTCCCATTTGGCAATCAAGCGGCGTTTCTTTCGCAAAGCTATAGAAAAGCACACACGCGTTTCGTAAAACATAAAAAATAAATCTATCAATTTTATTGAAGAGTACGATTTTCTGTAAACATCACAATCGAGTTCCATTACCTTTTCGCCGTGTCGGACACCATTCGCCTACCTTCCCCTGGCCGAAACGTATCCAACGTAGTCGAATAGTAAATTAGTAGAGTGAAGTAAGAGGCCACCGCCGGGCGATGGTTTTGCTATCGTGTTCGGAATGCGTACCCCCGTCCGACGGTGTGCGTATTTACAAAGAAATCGCTTAATTTTGAGCGCAACTTGTTCGCCAACCCAACCGTCCCTGGTGGCAGTGGGCCCGTGTATCGATCGTGGCTTGTTATTGGGTACACTTTTTGTCTCGCATCTCGTTGTGCTGTTGTCCGATAGTATGATTCAATAAATATATCTATGCTCTCGGGAATATCCGTCCATCTATCTACCGTCTGCTCAAAAAGAGATAGTTCCGGCAGTGGGCGCTGGACGTGATGACGTCGGCAGTCTAGAGGCAATTGCAGCTTATTACTCTTAAATTGCTCTACGTATTGATGAGTATTTTATGGTAGTGTTTGAAACGCGCTGCGCTCTACTCTCTGTATACCTAGCGTTAGTAATCATCTTGAGCGTTTACAGGCACGCGCAGCAGTATCAAAAAGGGTTTCGCTGATGGGTCCAAAAGAGGGGGGGACGACGACAAAGTAAGACTTCCGGGGTAGGAAGTGTGGGCTATTCGTTTCGCTATTGTGTCGTATTATGGAAGGATATTATCGTTCGACGTTGTTTTTCACACAAAAACCTTACCCTAATATCGAGTCTATAAATTATTGTTCACAACAATCACACCCTTCACTTCGGTCGCGCCAACGCACATGCGCATGCGCCCACACATACACACATACAAACACTGCATTCTTACGCTAACTCGCTCACTCGCTCGTGTCTAAGGTAGTAAGTAGTAGGTTCACCATTGCCTCTAATATCCGATCCTGCCGTGGATCGCGATCAGTGCGTGTATCGTAACTAGTTGGCAGTCGTTTAGAAAAAAAAAGAAGGAGAAGAAGAAAGGGAGTCCTGTCGCGCCGCATCTCACAACCGGGCGTTACCGTTGTTGCCCCAGGTGACCTGATTGCGCGGTTGCATACGCAGCGAGTTGCGATCGTCATCTTCGATCACCGGTTCGTACGCTTGGTTAACTTGTCCGGTAACGCCGTAGATTTCACCGCCCGGGCCACCGTTCACGTTGAAGATGTCTTTCACGCTCACCCCGGCGTTCGATGTCCGGGTCGGTCTCGCTGGTGCATTATTGTTTCCCTGCGGTGGTGGGAAGATCGAAACGTAGTTGTCAAAACCCCCGCTCCGAAGGAACCGTCCCCTTTCCCACACTTACGTTCGGTACGCCGGTAATGCCGTACTCGTTGTTTGCACCGAGCGTTTGCATCTGCGATTTGCGCCGTTCGGCCATGACGGAGTTTTTGCGCACCTCCAGCGCCCGGATCGTCTCACGGCGCATCGTCATCCGGCGGGTCAGGATGGGTGTCGCGGTGTTGTTCTCGTCCGCGGTCAGCTTGAGGAACCGCTTCTTGAACGCCACATCGAGCGTACCGATCTGGCGGCGCGGTTGCCGGGCCTTCTCGAGATTCTGAATGGTGCGACGGCGCGCGATACGATCCGGCCCGCTGCCCGAATCGTTGTCGTAGTCCCCATCGATACCTTGCAGTCGCTGCAAATTTTTGACTATTTCGACGGCGTGCTGCAGGAGTCCGAACGAACAAGAAGGAAACGCGAATGTTGGAAGTGAACGATTGGAAACACCCATACACCCCGATGCTGGTTGCCTAGAGCAACCAAACCCTTGCTTACCTTGTCTATGAGAGCATCCTGCGAGAGCTCTTCCGTCTTCTTGTTGCAAGCCCAGTTGAGCTCGGTCGAAGCCAAAATGTGGGACAGCGTGCCGAAGCGATGGAACATCATCGCCACGAACTGAATGATCAGAATCAGCGCGAAGAAGAACACAAACACCAGACCGATCGGTTCGAGCTGAAGGTACTCCTTCGAGATGTGCACCTGCGATCGAGTTCAAAGTTTGCTATTAGTGTGTGTTCGCTGATTTCCGGTCGGTTATCGAACATGCAACGTTTCGCTGGCGAAACGTCAGGTTACTGGGATTGTTAACACGCGTAGTGCTTTGAACACTTCGTGCGTTTGACAGACAGGAGAGAGTGAGAAGGAAAGATGTTTCGTTTTTCGTTACGGGGAGCTCCAAATGTGTGTTAGTAGGGTTTAGAATTTCGTACAATTGGTTAACACAAAATCAATCGGGTATTAGTCATAATTTTGCTTTCGTGAGTTTCTGAACGGAAATTGTGTGTAGGAGAAGGTCCCGGGAACGATTTTGGATAGGAGCGCGTGTGTGTGTGGGAGTGTGTGTGTGTGATGTGTGGCGGGGCTTATTAACCGTGGGGAAAATAATTATAGTTTGCGTCCATGCAAGACATAGCCATGCAATTTTGTAGTACGGGAGTAAATCAAGCGTCATGTTGTCATCGAAAGCCATTACACACTAATGACCACCGTAGTCCGCAGTAGAGTCAGTTGGAGGAGGGGATTTGATAGTAACTTTTTTTTTCGTTTGGGAGGGTGAGTGAAAGTTTAAACTTTCATGAAGCCATGCTGTTTAAATGGCACCAAAGAGACAGACACATGCATGCACAATCCATTCCGCAGTATGAGGATTTCACTTTTGTTTTTTTATCGTATTGTTAGCGAACAAGGAAAACAGGGGATTTGGTTTGATTTGTACTCAACGTAGCTCACAGTAAGTTTTCGCAGATAAACTTTCGTAGAAAGAATATAATATGTTCGATTAAATTGCGCTTAAAATTCCTTACTTATTTGAAAGCAAAGCAATCGAAGATAAATATGGCAAATATTTACTGGACTAAACGGGGAAAAGTGAATATAAAATAATGCTTTTTTTGCTAATAATGTTTTCCTCAATTATCCATCCGACCGTGACTATTTTTTAGGAACCCATACCGTATCTTGGTACACAGGACTCTCAGATATGATGAGTAATTGCTAGAAAACGGTAAGCAAAAAATCAATAATTTAAATTCATCATCACGCGATCGAAAAGTGCATATTGTAATTAAATCAATTTAAATCATTAACACGGCATTTGCAAAACGAATGGCTCGGTACAAACATGAAACACTGAAAAGGGAAACGGGAAAAGTGCAGTGGTACGAGTAAAGGTAAAATTAATGTTAAACACAGTTACAACGTTAACACTTAAACGAGGGTTGCACAATGGAAACAAAAAAAAACGATTAACCATATCACATGCGTTCGGGAGGAAAGAAGTAGTTAAGAACGAAACATTAACCAATCGATCGGTTACGGAGTCGTCACCACCCGCCGTTCCAGACCATTCGGCCATTATTTGGGCAGGTTATTAGGGACGCTTGCAAATCCAACCGTAGGGACACAGAAGGGACGAACACCTGTTAGAGGATCCCGAGGGGCCGTGGGATTTAGAAGAGAGAAATTGAGCGAGAAAAAAAAACAAAACACATTCACCATAACCATGGACCATGGGTGAGTGGTTCCCCCCCGGGGAGGGGGGGGAGGAAGCACAACATAAAACAAATGGAAAAAAAAACACATAACAAAACGACCCGTGCGTTCCACGTGCACCAAAGAGGATTACACTTGGGGCGATGGGGAATAGGGGGGGTTGGGGGCGAGCGGGCGGGAACCGACACATATGCTTATGTATGGCAGTGAACGGGATGAAACTAGTGATATAGTAGCAAACCTCGGCTGTAACTTCGTCATAGGTAATGTTCGTTTTCACGCCCAGCGGCCAAATGATGTGCAGCTTGTCCTTGTTCAACTGCAGCAAGAACACGATCAGGACGAACAGTGCGTTGAACATGAAGAACGCAAACACTGCCTTGTTACGCAGTTCTTTCAGATCGACGGCGATTCTCGCCTGCATTGTTTTGGGGTTGGTTGGTTTGCATTTTCGGTTGCATCGTGTCGTGATTTTGGTGTTGGTTTTGGGTGTAATTTTGGGCAGGCAGGCAGGCACGTTGGTTCGCATTTGTTGATTTTTGGGTCACGTTTTGGGCCGAAAGTTGGTAAATACGTGAGGATGTTGGGGTTGTGGGTATGTGTGCGTGTGTGCGTGTTCGTGCAATGCGGGTGGTGTTGCAGTAAAGAGTACGGAGGCGCGGGGTGGATTGTCGGGGTGGTTTTTTGTTTGATTTTGTTCATTCGCGCACCATTGCACCACGCAGTCGGAGGATGTGTAGCGAAATCGAAATCGACGTAAAAAAAAAGAAAGTAAAACAAACAAACGAAAAAAAGAGAAACAAAATTAATACAACATGTCCCGGAATGGAGACACCCGGTGGGACTATAGCTCGTGTTCTCGTGATCGCTGGAGGCACAATCGCTCCTCGCCGATGGTCGGAGCGAGCTATAGCGATTCCGCACCGGTGTCTCCAGGGCGTTTACCTCTTGCGTGGCTTCATCATAGGTTATGTTCGTTTTCACGCCCAACGGCCACTTGACGTGGATGTTGTCCTTGTTGAGCTGTAGCAAGAAGACGATCAGCACGAACAGTGCGTTGATCATGATGAAACCAAACACGGCGGAGTCACGCAACTCCTTCAGATCGTGCGCAATACGTGCCTGTGGAGGGAGCGAGAGAGCACGCACACGATTAAGTACACGTTTGGACAAACAAAACAAACAAACAAAAAACACCCATCCAACCCACCTGTTCCTCCTTGTTCTGATCGATCGGGTAGAGGTACTTATCGATGAGATCCTTCCAGAACTGAATCTCGGTGCTGGAGATGAAGTCCACCTCACCCTTCTTCAGGTCCGGATCCTCGATCCAGTACGGGTTGGTGAGGAAGTCGCGCTCGTCCCGCTGCAGCGTCGACGTCTCCGACTCCTCGTCCTCGTCGTCGTCCTCGGTGTCCTCCGCGACCGAACCGAGATGGTGATCCTTCGAGCCGGCCGACGCGGTCCGCTTGCGCGTGTGGTGCCCGTGCGGGTCGATGTGCTTCTCCAGGTTTTCGATCTTCTTCGTGATCGCATCGAGCGCGTCGGCGATGTGGATCAGCTGCGCCTTCTCGTCCGTCGTTTTGCCGTGCGTGCAGAGCAAACACCGGAACAGGCCGGCGATCGAGATGTCGATCGAACCCTCCTCGTCCGAACCGTTCCCGACGCCGCCCTGCAGGAACCCGAGCAGCGACTTTTGCTTCACCCGCTTGGCCGCCTCCTCCGCTTCCTTCTTCTCCTGCTCCATCTCCTTCTTCGTCTTCTTGGCGACGACTTCGCGCGTGCCCCACGAGACGACGTTCAGGTTGATGATCGAGTAGAGGATGAGCAGCAGATACATGGACGGGATCGACAGCAGGTAGATGATGCCGGACGCGATGCACCAGAACTCCTGCGGATGCAAGCACGCCGCTATGAAGAACGACCCCGTCATGGCGATCAGGAAGATGGCCGACGGGGAGCCGATGCCGTCCTCGCCGAGCTGCAGCGCGGTACCGACGATGACGGCCATCATGATCAGTGCGTACACCGTCGACAGTATCTGCGCCACCAGCAGCTGTATGTTCGACTTGCACGTGAAGCACACCAGCATGAACAGCATGATCGGGATGATGTTGTAGTAGAACGAGGTCCAGTTGTCGATCTTGAACGCGGCCACGAACGCACCCACCAACATGAGGAAAATCGTGCCCGGTCCGAGGATCGTGCCGCCCATCAGCATCATCTGGTAGAAGATGTACAGCAGCGAGATGTTGTCGTTGATCTTGATCGTGCGCTTGTAGTCCATCAGAAGGTCCATGATGTTCGCGATCGTCGACGGTACCCAGCGGCGCCGCTGGTTGTAGAACTCGTTGAAACCCTCCGGACAGTGGGTGTACGCGTCCGAGGCGGCCGAGTACTCGACGCGATAACCACGCTGGAGGAGCAGCGTACACAGCCAACGATCCTCACCCTGATCGTACTGTACGTAGTGCCGTGCCTCGTCCGAACGCGTCGTGTACTTGCGCATCACATTGTCATCCATCAGACCCTTGCCTGTGCGAGAGAACCAACGAAGTAAAAACCCGGTTAGAAACCCTCGGAACCTCCTTCAACCCATGCAAGAACCACCGCGATCTTACGTACCTCGGAAGAGCGAGAAGCAACCGGGACTACAAAGCACGCAACCGATCATGTGCTCCGTCGCCTTCTGCAGCCAATGGCCGATGGCGTACTCGAACTTCTGGTACCACACCATCGGGCCGGACCCGATCGGATGAATGCGCCCGCAGGCGGCGCCCAGGTTTTTGTTCTTCTTCATCAAATCGATCAGCAGCGTGACCGCGCTCGGGTTGAAGTCGATGTCACCGTCCAGCGTCAGCAGGTACGTGTTCTCCGCCATCACCTCCTTCCGGTCGACGGAGATCGGCAGCTCCATCAGCCGATGGCCGAGCAGGTAGTACATGTACATGACCTGCGACCACCGCTTACGGTGCCGGATGCGATCCTTGTCCTTCAGGTGGGCAATCATCTTCGTCTTGCCGGGCAGCGTCCACACCAGCCGGCCACCGTACGGCGTCGGGTACTTCTTCGGCGGCCGCAGCCGGATGTTCGTCTGATGCACCTCCGATGCGGCTTCGTCGATCGTGTCGACGAGAATCTTCACGAACCGGTTGCACTGGATGTCGTCGTCGCTGTGGTCGGAAATTTCGAACGCATCGTCGAAGAAGATATGCGCTGGGGAAGAAAGCAACAAGTCGTTATTCGTTTAGTGTACATGTCGGTAGAGAAAACCGAGGCGAAATGTGTGTGTGTGTGTGTGTGTGTGTGTGCTCACTTTCAAACTCGTAGTAATCGGGATCGACAATGCGGAGATACTTCTGGGCGACGCGACGTGCGCACTGATCCTCGTCCATGCGCATGATCGACTTGAGGAAGACCATCATCTCCTCCTTCGTTTCGTGCCAGAGCGTGGCGCACGCGTAGATGCGCGTGATGTGATCGGACGATTTGACGCTCGGCCGCGGCAGCGCCGACCCGTCCGTGTGCACCGAAATCGTTTCGTAATACTCATCACCCTTTTCCTTCTCGATCTCGGCCAGATCCTCCGTCTTGACGTCCGCCTGATCGTCGCGCCGCCGGTTCATCGCCATCGACTGGTCGATCAGCAGCGCGCTGTACATCGGCGTCACGAACAGCTTCTCCGTGTTGGCCAACCGTTCGCACTTCGGCGTCCAGATGTGGAGCGTGATCCAGGTTTGCGACAGCAG
>KI915040.1:10619677-10654677 GCA_000473445.2 Anopheles farauti | reverse complement strand
AAAGCCACCACAACACTGGGCACACCAAAATTCGCGCGGGGCGAAGCGAAGGGCGAACCGATCGTTGCTTCCGATGGCAGTGGATGAGCCGGACTGAGCGCGCGTCTAGCGCCAGCCGTACGCTTAGCACGGTCAGTTTCAGTTGGCACACGGGTGCTGATTGGTCAGGCACGCCACACCACACCACACCGATCGAAGCCGATCGAAACCACGCCGTTTCGGCCGGATGACCAAAAGACGCTAAAAAAAAGTAAACGCACACTGACCACTAGCGAGACTGAGGGAAGCAAAAGCAACAAAAAAAGTAAAACTATCAGCTACTACAATCCTCCCTCCCTTCGTGCCATCGCTGTTTTACTATCATTTTTTTTGTTGCTTCCTTCGGATGCCTTGCAGGGTTCTTCAACAGGTGCCACAGCAATGTCTGTATTGACAGCGAGAGTTTGTGTGTTTTGTTTCAAACTGGAGCATCGTTAAGCCGGACTGAATGGAACGCCCTAGGAAGACGGGCACGCCATCGTGCGAAGGCATTATGGTTCGCGTATGCAACGTGCAAACGAACCCTTGCCATCTCTCAAGTGTTAGCGATTTCACCGTTCAATTGTTGCTGCTGGAGAAATGCGTGCCTACATACTTTCCCGGCGTGCGTGGCCCGCTGTCTGTGCTCTTCCACGCCGAACGAAACGAAGGAATTTCAAGCGTTTCAATTATCGGTTCGGTATTCAAAATTCTAACCCAGGTAGTATCGTTCGGGCGGGTTTCATCCATGCCGAATTATTGCGTGCAGCGTACATTTTTGACCACCGGTTCGTCGTTCGTTCCGCACCGCGAGCTGACCATCCTAGGATACATTCGAATTTTTAACTCCATATACGACTCGATCAATCGCAGATCGTGAAGCGCAAACCATTCGAAAACTTTGTGTTGAATTCACCCCGTGGATGCAATTCATTTCCTTCATCTTCCCGGTGTTGTTACATGACGGGCGGGCGCATGTTACGCATGCACCGTTTAGTAGCTGCCTTAGGTTTATGAGACCGATTAAATTTCGGAACGATTTCATTATTCAATTCAACCGTGCACGCCTGCATCTGGTTGCAACAGAGCCCGTTCGAACGGTGATTGAGATTTAGTTCGATTAAGTTCGAAACGTAACCGGGCGGCAAGTTTTCAGCACCACCACCAGTCCTGGGCGCCATTCCTCGTAATGTTGTCAAAATTAAAATCGTGTGCATTCGTTTCAGCCACCGGGTGTTGCTTACGAAATGGGAATGCCAACGAGAGGGCGGTTTCCGGCTTGCCAAACGGGCAATAATTCGCATGTGCCTTGGTAAGGAAATGGGGATGAAAACGGCTTTTAGCCCGTTCCTCTAGTCTTGGAAGCTTTTGATGCACAAGTGTGAAGGTGAAAATTTGCTCAATGCGGCATGGAAATAGTTGGGAAAGCATTTCGGCAGCCATTTTATCATGGGCATATTGCGCAAGCCTGTGTGTTTTTTGTGATTTTTTATGTAAATTTAGTGCAATAAAACTCTGACAAACTAATGGTTCAATGATGAAGGTGACTAAAAAAGGGAGAAATATTTGGTATAAACGTTGACAAAACAGCAAAAAATACTAGCGCAAAATCGCCAACAAAAACATGAAGCAAATAATATTATTACAATTAATTTACAACAGGCTTAAACATTTTTTTTGCGTGCTAAAGCAAAAAAAAATTACACACCTCAAATAGCTTAGGATATAGATTTTTGGACCTATTTCCAAGCTCAAGATACCGATCTCTATGCTTAACCGTTTGGAATGTGTCAATCAATGTCTTAATTCAAATCGAATATCTATTCAATCCAAGTGCCCTGCGATAACGCCTCAGTCGATCCACTTTCTTCCAAACCCAAAAGAAAAACGACCAAAACAAACGTGAAACTAAAAATGAAATAGCTCGTAACCGCACGAAACATATCATGCTTGTGTTTTATGCTTTCGAACACACGCCACACTCTTGGTTGCTATTCGGCTTCAAAGATAAGTGTATCAAAAAATTAAAAAAAATCAAAAAAGCTAATTTGAGTTTCCGTGTAGTGGTGCAAGCAAGAAGAAACAAACTATGTCAGATAAATGGCATATTCGTGGTGAAGTATCTCAGGCAGCATCACAATCGTTTGTGCCCGTTCCGTTTCATCTTTGGGTGTAGGTGTAGTAGGACGCTTTTTGACGTCCCACCGGCCAAGCGTTCTTTGGTCTGCTGGATGATTGCACGGTTGTTGTAGTTGTTGTGGTTGTGAGCGTTACCAACACGGTACCAGTGGTGTCGCTGTATTGGATGAAGTAACAACGCTTCTACTAACCGCACGTCCATTGCATAACGATCTTTCCTCAGACGCAATCTTCGTTCGCGCGTGGCTTGAGGAAAAACGACAGAGAGAAGGAGAGAGAGAGCGCGCGCGATTGCTGCCGTCGCTCCAAATGATGATGTTTATGCTGTCCCACCGACCCGAGGTGCATCGTTTGTTTCGTCGTGCTGCATAATTGTTGTTTAATGCACCACCAAAGAAACCGACGGCGGTGCCACTTCTCAGCAGCAACAGCAAAAAAAAGCGCATCACTGCTTCTGGCATAGCCACGATACACCACGGCCCATTGGATTGTCTTGATGGCGTTCGAATTCGCAACCACCAATGGCAGCTGCGATACGATGTTATCAGAGGTTTTTTTCTGATTTTAAGCAAATGATAAAAACACAAACACACACCCGCGCTTTTCGTCGGTCTTTGCGGCAAGGTCTTCGTACGTTTTGCTTGCGCTGGGGAAGCGCATAAGATCCGGGTTGTGACACCGTTTCGATCAGTAGTGGGTATGTTGATCGCGTCTTTCGGCGGTTCTCAAAACATTCGGCTGTAGCCCATTTGCAAGCGACTTCCCCTCCATTACGTACCGACCACCGGTAGTCGCTGTCTGTCAAACATTATCGTTTACTAACTTCGGTGGTGGTGGTGTGGCCACTATCGGAGAATCACAATCAAACAAACAAGGTCGAATTCATTACGCATGGCTCGGGGCTCCATCGTGAATTCACCAGCGATGCGTCTTTCTTCCTATGCGCCGTATGTGTACGTATGTCCACGTGTGTGTTCAGGCTGGATGATTCCGTGGTGGAATACGTGCGGAGAAAGCAGACGTGACATTAAACCACCGTAAAACGAGTGGCATGTTTTGTTTCGAACTCCCCATCATAAAATGTGCCTCAATCTAGTCGGCCGGGCAGTTACGGGCAACAAGAGACTTCAATGCTCGGTATTGAAGCGAGAAACCCTTTCTTTTGCTTTTGATTTGACATTTCATTCAAAGTATTGTTGTGAGACAGCTCCAGTACGGATAATTACACGAAACCATTGCTTACCTTCCACCATAGATGTCGTGCGTTAGGGGCGTGCTTTCGTCATCGGAAAAGTTGTCATCGCTCTCGTTCGGACCATTTGCCAGAGGTCGATGTCTGATAGCAGACATCTTCTCGGCTTAAACCTGTGCAAAAAAAGCAAATCGAAAAGAAAGAAACACGAAATGGATTAGCAATGAGGGCAGTTGATTATTTTTTTGTCGCTATTCTAAACTAACATTTTCTATAGAACCTTTTTTTTGTTGTGCCGTGAACTTTTAACTAATGATCGCACCGCACACATAACCGGTCAAACTAGTGACATTTAAATCCATAAAATTCAAGTGTGTGATGGGGCTGTGCGAAGATGCAGAACGTGGAGAAAATATCCTAAGAAGACACCCGCCTAACAGATGATGTTCGAGAATCGTCCGGTTTCGGCGCAGGTTTTCACTCTCGTCAAGGTTACGCTCAGCCGACGGGTACATTCAAGCCACTTTTTTTTTGTATAAACGTATCATATGTCGCAGCCACCACACCGGCTTCATTACACCATCGGAAAGGGTCGCCACTTCCTGCAGTGGTCAACCGAACCCAGCCTCCCATGCGCTGAAGCCTAAACCGGTTGATCGTGTTTTTTTTTCGGGTGGAACAAAGAAGCAAAAAATAGTTTTCGACTGTCACAACCCCGGTGCGCATGGTTCGCGTGTTCCAAGGCGTAGTCCATTAAGTTCGTTCCAAAATATCGCCATTAGACCGTTTCTTGCAACCGTTCTTTTTGGGGTTCGATTAAAGGTTGTTGCGAAACGGATTCGTAACCGATTTGTCGATTACTTTAGCCAGGACGTAGATATAACGGCTACGATCAGAGGGAGGCTTACACAAAAAGAAAAAAAAAACCGTTCCAAAAATACGTTGAGTACCAATAATGGACACCTCACAGCTGGCCACACCTTTACTTTACTGATTCTTATACCGTTGTCCAATCGGACAAAATCGTTCAATAAAGTCTAGCACAGAAAAAAACACTTCTCTACCGTTGCCTGCGGGTTGCTCCATGTCCTGCTTCGATTGGTTGTGGTCACTCGCGACGCACAGAGATTGACGTATACAAACCATACTGGGTTGCTAAAGTAGGCTGTGCTAGCGACCAACCGCAACCGGCAAGCAAAGTCCCTTTTGCTCGACCACATTAGCAGACAGAAGTGTATGAAGTTTAATGTTTATAAGCCATTCTCCTTCGCACAGTACGGTGATTCACGAATCAACCGAATCGATCGAGATAACCATGGGCACATTGGGTTGGGTCCGAAGCAGGGCGGATTTGTCCACGTCGCTGACGTTGAAATCCCACGCGTCTGCGTGCTTTTAGCCTAACGAGCTTGAACCCATTCTCTTTCGTGGTTTAAAAAAAAAGAAAAAGATTGTCTTAGACGCAGACCAGTCGTTTTGATTCGTGCGTTGCCCCTCGGAACGGAGGAATAGAACGGAGCAACTCCCTTGAGATGAGCCGAACGCGGGCGTCCGGGTGTATTAATAATTCATTCCGCCGTTTCTGAAGGGTGCACGTAGGAGAGCGCTCGTGGCGTTTGTTTGGTTTTTCGGTTCGACGAGGAAAAGCCTCCGGGTCGACACAATGCCAGGAACGGTGCGCTAACTTCCTACTTCCGAACTTCGAATTCTGCACCGAATGGACCAATTATGACCGAGTGAGAACGTTTGTTTTCTGGGGTGAACTTGAACTTCGCCGTGAACCATATTGAACGAGACTCGCTGGAGGAAGTAACGCGCCGAATGTCGAGAACGAGACCGATTTGTACCGAGGCTTGTAACGAGCAGAAGCGATGTGGGTTGCGGGCACCGTTAGTGCCGGAGAGATGACGAAAATGGTAGGGCAATTTATGAACGAACGACACCACCCACCCACGTATGGCGTGTTCTGTTTTCCTATGAAAGGGTCAACGGATTCTGGCCTGGAAAGTAGTAGAAACTCACGGCCTGTGTTGCCAAATTCGATTCGGAAAAGAACCGCACAATCCGAGAATACAGTTCAATAACTTCCTTTCTCTGCAGGGTTCTGAAACGACTGGCACAATCGTTCCGTTCCCCACCCATCCACCCACAACCGACCGAACGCTTTGATTTATGCTCGCTCAGTAACAGAACCGAACCGGTCCAACGGTGCCCAGCCAGCCAGAAGGGAGACCGTGGCTGTTCGCACGCCAAACTTCCTCCTTTCCCGTGCGCAAGGCATTGTGCTAAAATGTGAACGGCCGAAGAAAAAAAAAGTCGGACTTCTCCTGTCCCGTATCTGCCCGTGGGGTAGGTTTTTTTCAGGATCCTTCTCTACCTCCGAGGTGTGGTTTTCGATAGCGACACCACGGACCATTGAACTCGCAGCTCCCGTCCGTATCCCGGGGACGTCTGTTCGGGGAAGTAAACGCAACCAATCGCCGGCGCATTCCTCGTTCGCTGAAATGTCAGTAAACTCATCCCCGCAAGAATCACTGACCTTCACTTGCGTGGACATTGCACCGCGCTAAGGGGAAGGCGTTAATTTGTTAGCGTTAAATCCAACCCAGCCCGATGCTGTTCTGTAGGGTATTCCTTTTTTTTATTTTCTTGCCACCTTTCCGCGCAAAAGCCATTAGTCAATCCCGATCGATGCAGCGGGCATGGGCACTGCATGCTTTGCTGCTACGAGTGTCTGTTCTTATCGTCAGTGATCTACGAACCAGAAACATAAATTGTGGACAACGCAATCCTGCAAACATGTACGCAGAAAGGCACCGGCCGACTAGGTGGGGCTAGTTTCACAGCATCCCTTCCGCGGTTGAAGCGGTAGAGCCGAGCTGAACTTAAAGAATTACAGTGATCATGCCAAATGTTGCCCACTTCCCTGTTTCACAGCTTCCTTTTCACACAAACACACACACACAGACACACAGAGAAACTAGCCTCCCCTTCTTCCCCTTTTGCACGAGAGTTCAGCAAGACTCCACCGATGGTAACGAGAATAAAATCGCAGCCTACTTCGATGGATGTAGATCGATTTTTTGTACACATTTTTTCTACCATGGCTGAGTGTGTGTGTGTGTGTGTTCATTTAACATTCTTTTTGCCGCAGCTTAGCGCGTCAAGCGACCGAAGAGAACGGGCCAATATAATTTAGCTTACCACGGTTCGAACGGCGCGGGTCCTTTACACAATCCACCCCGTTGGCCGTTGGCAACGTCGGGGGACGTCGATATGCAACCGGCCGATCTCGGGTAGGGTCAATTAAAATAGTGCCACGTTTCGCAGCCGCGGCGGCTTTTATCGACCGCGTCTGGGAGCTTGTGCACAGAATGGGTGTGTAAGTGTGTGTGTGTGCGTGTGTTGGTATGTTGCCGCGGAATCGCGGGTACGGTGACTTTCGATTTCGTTAGCTTAGCCAGCGGTGCGATGTATAAATCTGCATTGTCTCGATCATGAGTTGATCAGCGGGTCGGTATGGAATGTGGCCCGGGGGATGGTGGTAGGGGACGGAAATGGGTGCTCAACGCGGCTGGAATGCGGCTGTTTCTGATCCTGAAAGCAGTCGAAACGAGTGCGTTTTTTTTTGTTTAGCACTTAAACTGTGGCTAAACCATTCTAGAGTTGATTTTCTCCATTCTAGAGTGGATGTAAATTACTAAAATGATTTTTTAACGAATCTTATCAGGAGATTTATTTTATTTCGAGCCCCTATTCATATAGTCAAGTGTAAAGTTTCCCACCAAGTTCAGCAGAATCCACATTTGATGTTTGGTTGAAAGATCGAATTCGAAACAATTTAATTTTTTGATTAAATCCAGCTGGATAAAATCTGTTTTAGACGAAAAATCAATAAGATTTAACATAGTACATTTTACAGTAAGTGTAAGAAATGTTAAAGACATATTTTACATTCCACGTATACAAAATATGCTTTTGGTTGTTAACGATTTTCAGAACAAAGTTTTGCTTACGTCTTGATGAGCGTCTTTACAATCTTTACCTGTTCCGTTTTTATACAGTTTTTTTGTAAAATAGGAGATATTTCCGTTAATTTAAAGATATTTCTAATGATGTAAATAATTTCAATACGATTTCTCCCATTTTATATTAAGGTACAGTTCTTTAAAAAAAAACTAATAAATTAGTAATTGGGATAGATAGGCAAAATAACAAGAACGGAATAAAAATAAAAAATAAATAAAATGATACATGGTAGACCTGCATACATCGAAATTGATCATAAGTATAAATTTGATTCACATCAACACTAGGTGTAGGTTTATTAATTTTGCACTGGAACTTTGAATATTCATTTTAAAAAGTAACTTATACGCTGTAAATTTAAAAGCCTTTTTAAACATACATGCCTCGCAGTTTTGGGATAGCAAAAAAAAAACAACCCGCAAGCACACTACTCTCCCTTTTTCCTCGTGTTCCGCCAGTGAGCAGCGTTGGGAGAGCTGCCCGTTCCACGTCATGCTCCGGTGTGCACAGGATGAGGAGGAGGGAGAGTTGAATAAGATCACGTCACGTCAAGAGTTGCAGACGACCTTGTCTTGTGTTCTGCACGCTCGAGCTGCACGCTAGCTTTCGCCGGCCCGACTGTGTGTGTGTGTGTGAACTCCCAACTTCATGGGGAGGTTCTCAACCCCGTGGCACGATTGCATTGGGGCTAAAGTAGAAGAGCTAAAAAAAAGTAACAACCATCCAACTGCCCCGTGGAGGTAGGGAGTTCACAATTTCGAATACTACCCTACCGAACTGGTTTCTTTGTTGGCAAAAAGGCTCTACCGTCGTATCCCGCGCTCCAACGAACGAACCGCCTTGCGTTTGCGTGTGCTTCGTGGCGCAATTTGAAGCGTCCGTTTCTGTAGCCACCGCCCTCGAAGGAACCACTACGCACCCTCGGGTAGTGCCTTAGAATCTTTAGCATGAACCGTCATTAAAGGGTCGTAATCGTGCCACGAAATGTCCCATCAAAAGGTGTCGACAAACGGGCGCATCTGGCATCCGAAATGTCAGCGTGTTCGAGATGAGTCGTCGTGGCTTTGTGCTCGCCTGCCTGCGACCGGCAGTTTGCTAGAATAAATAGAAAAAAAACCATACCCCGGTTGCATACGAAATTACGCCTCCCGGAAGGTTGAACGGACAGTGGCGGCGGGATCGAGTCTTGCTGGTCCGGGCGTGGATGGCTCGTAAAAGGCACAATTTGATGAGCACGATTTCCAGCGGCTTATGGGTGGTTTTATGTTTCCTTCTCCTTCTTCGCTCTGCCCTCTCCACCCGGTGGGCTGTAGTGCATTTCGATCATGGGAATTACCACGATGACCCCGGCACTACCGGGCACGTACGTACCCAGGCGGGCATGCAGGATGATTAGGATCGACGGATCATTGGATCATTACGTGAGTGTCTTCATGGCGGCTCTAGTGAAGATACGATCGAGCGCCGGTCACAAGAGTCGGTGGTGATCTTGATCGGTTGCCATTGTGGACTGTCCCAAAGATCGCTTGTTAGTGTCGTAAATACGTAGCCAACCTGTTCGGTTCCGTATGTGTTGGTTTCAAACGTTTTCTTCGTAATTACAAAGTTTCAAGCGCATTCTGTGTAGTCTCCAACATAATTGTGGAGTTTAAAATTAAAAATAATTGTATGTAGGAAACTCTACCTCTTCGGTGCAAAATATTAGTACAGCAAGTAGCAAACCACAAAGTTGTCTAGCTGGACGAATCGGAGCTAGAAACAGCATGTATAGAAAGAGAGAGAGGGAGAGATTGCGAGCACAAAACGAACCGACGGCCCAAAACCGGCCGGGCGTATGCTGGATTGATTTCCTCACTCCACATTAGAGTGGTCAAACCAGTTTGCTCGCGACCACAACCGTCACAGCCGGAGTCGAGCCATTTTTGCCTTCACGCCTGGCAACGATAAAGGAAACAACTTTTTCTTTCTTTCGCGACCCGTCCCGTCCCGTGGTGGGCACGGGGACGCAACGGTGGCCACCTTCCCACCCGTCGGTTTTGCTCGTATTTGTTCACTTTAATCGTGTACTAGCTAGCAGACCAGAAGTATACTTTGGACCAGCTGCACGGCCAACAGCAGCGTGCGAGCGTCGAGCTGGACTTTCAGCAGGGTTTTTATCGATTTTTTCGAAAGTAGCTTTCGGGTGACGGGATAGATCCAACGCCTACAGGAAGTTATACCCAGTGCGTGGTGTTCTGTTTTTTTTTAAATATCAACAACTTTGTTACACAATGGATATGCAGAATATGTTTGCTGATACATTAAACACCGATTGGATTTTAAAAGCATTTTGTAATATTCCCGAAAGCAAAAATGTGGGAGGATGCAGAATTTTTTGTTAGCACTTCCAAAAACTAACCAAAAATCATCAATACGAAGAAAAGGTTCTTTTTTCTTATCATATCACACATTTTTTTTAAACATATTTTTTCTCTTTATCCATATTTCAAATTAATTCTTTTAATTAGAGGCGTCACTATGGCAATCTGCTAAGTGTGCCATTTTTGACGATTACAATGCTCCATACAAAATTGGATACATATACCCGTTTTTAGTCTCCTTTGAAAGGCAAAAACAATGATCTAAAGATAAATTGAAATGCGGAAATGATTCCAAAAATCATGAATTATTTAAAACTATGAAATTGTGCTAATTTATTACCAATTTTAGTGCGCTAATTCTAAGAAACGCTACTGCCTAAATTGGGCTTAATTACATTCCAATTTCAGGACCTTCTTTTGATCGCGTTTAAATGTTCAATATCAATGTCATTCACTGTCATCGTAATCATCTCAGTGAGCTAATAATGATTAATTCTAACACCTTTCGCGCGGATAATCTCTCTTCAAGGACTGCTGAATGTTACTACCATTGCCAGCGTTAGATTAGAAAGGCAAATTTCCTAATGATTCGCTTGCCGATGACGTTGATGACCGAATGATCGTGATGATGATATGGCGCATTGTTTGCCCCTTCGCGTACCGTTAGAAGTGACGGTATGTAACTGTAACACATTGTTTGACGAAGGGGGAAACTTTACACCCCTGTCCGTTGCATCGTTGGCGGATATGCACCGATGGACAAGGAACTGCAACCGCCTGGCAAGCCGGATCCTCACCAACCATGTGGGTCAAGGATGAGTGAGTGTGTAGTGGCATTTGAGTTGTTTGTTGATGTTGCATCCGTTCACGGGCATTTTGTATCGTTAGGGCTTGATCGTTAGGATCCCATCGAGCGCTCTGATCATTAGCGGATGTCTAAGCGCGTTAGATGGATCATGATTCATTACTTCAATTCGCAACACATCACTCAGTACATAGGCAAAAAACGAGCGTTTCGAGCAACCTTTTCATAACTTTTGCCATTTCACTATCGTTTCGCGACTGTCGCGGCCTGCTTGGTTTGTGCGCCTTATAAGACACATTTAAAAGATGCGCACCGCTCGCGGATGAGAAGAACACCAAAATGGCTGCGGCTTTATCGGGGCCTCGATCAAGTTGTGGTCACTTTCTCAGGGTCATATCACCCGATGGTGGCTGTGGTGGTGGTGAACCTGTTTCCCATTCCCAACGTTCGGTTCGTAATGCTCACCTGATCGTTTCATCGCACCGTCAAAATATCGCAAACATCTTCAACCTTGGTCGGGTCGGTTTTCGGGGGAGAGGGAGTTGATGATGATTTCGATTTCGTAACTTACGGTTTCGGTTGTGCCTCAGGTTGAGTTTTCTGTGCGCCCGAAAAGGCTGACCGGGCCGGGAAGGGAAGCAAACGAAAGTGAAGCTGCGTCGCTTGGTTGATAGTGTTTATCCGCGGAACGGATGAAAACACGGAAGATCGGTAGTAATGGACCGCCTGGATCCGGTGCAGATCAACCGATCCAAACGTGGCAAGTTCCAGTTGCGGCAGTGGAGAAAGCTTCCCGCGCCACCATTTGCGGCTCGTTGCTATTTGTTTTTTCCACCGCCCGCCTTCCGGTTGACTGCAAACGGAATCGGACTGTAAAGTGCAACATAAGCGGCGTTTTGCATTACCAGTTCCGATGCGTTTGCATTAGTTCCCATTTATCTTTCTTCGTTTATGGCCAACCGTTTGAGATTCACTTTTTCCGCAAACTGGTTGCGTCTTCTGTAGTCTGTTTGCTTTTTGGCGAACAGTTTAATGTACTACCGAGTGTTGGTGCAATGAGTGTTTGATGATGATGATGATGAATAACAAAATAATACGTTTCAATGCTTTATTAAAAATTTTTACTGATTCTTTTGATACCAGAAAAATAAGAACTTTTTTGAAATGCTGACTTACCAACCAATCGAACGAACGAAGATAGATATTTACTAGCTATTTTTTAACATTGACCTTTCCGGACTCATTGGCTAACTATTCGGAGTCAAAAGAACAGCTTTGTTTAAGCACGGCGGAGTAAAGTTCATATGCAAAATGTGATCTTTTTCATAATAAACTCGTTAGCTAGTTTTTTTTATAGCTTTGCATGCTGCTCTCCATACACAGATGAGAGTGAGATGTAGAAACACAACCCTAACGATAGAAGGAAAATTATTGTTCCGACGATGTTACCATCCCAAAACCTTTTTTGCCCCACAATGCCATCCATTCTATTCGTGCACGGGTGGCATCAATATGTTCCGTACCGCAATGTGACGACCGTCCCGGAATGATGTGACCCTCATTATTCAGTGTCAAGTTAAACTCGTTGAATTTGGCAGCATTCCGGCGTCTATAGTTTAAGGGGACCATTTTTGCCTAGCTCTCGGACAGTTTTGGGCGATTGCAAAACCTAACTGAGGTTTGAACGTGAAAGTGAATTTGTCTGACATTTTAGCAGTTTGCATCTCATATGGCATACAAAATTTGGCTTTGAGCATTGGCATGTTTTTTTTTACTTTCCACTTTCAATCTAAATCCCATTGATTTGGCCACACGCAAAGGGAAGATGCTCCGTGTTTTGGTTCGAAGTCGGATCGCGCACCATACCGTTCGCCAAAGGGGCCAAAAGCCTTCACCACATCGAGCGCAGCTCATTACTAAATCTTCGTGTCATTAAAACTGACCAACCATTTGAATAAGATTTACCATACACACCCCCATCCACCCTCGGTGCAAGGTCACCGACCAATCCCGCGTCATTGTGGCGTGCCGTTGCCGTTGAAAAAGAAAAGAACAACACCGCTACCGTTACGGTTATGAGCGTGTTTGATCGCCTTCTCGTCCGCGTGTTGCTTGCGTTTATATTGGTCCCACCACAAAAACAAAAAAAAAATACAATAAAAAATAAGCAAATGACATACACACAGCAGAAAACAAATGGCGCGGCAAAACATCGCCACACGTTGGTGTCCACCCGATGTTTGGTGGACATGAACAGTCAGTCCCGCCCGCCCATCTTACCTTTTGCCGCAACACAACTCTCGTTCTCTCGGTGTTGAAGGTGCCGATTGTCTTACGCTTAGGACGCTTTCGTTCAACCCCATCGAGAGAGTTAATTCTTGTCTTGAATGCCACCAACGGCTGCAGCTCGCTGCTGTTGACACCACCTCGAACTTCTTGGGCAGCATGAGTAGCACGCGCGCGCGTGTGTGTGTTTTAATGATCGGTCAGTTCGGTTGTGACCGAGTGATCGGAGACTGGCAGCTTGGCCTGAGTACGACCACGAACCGCGTTGGAGCACCCTGGAGTGTGCGTATGCTAAGGTTACGGTGAAAACCGTGCATGTCCAACCCGAAATGTGCTGGCCGGTGAAGGCCGCCAAACGAACGGTCGATCAAGCAAATCGAACACTACTCAGCGTGAGGCGAACCTTCGAGGGGCATGCAGAGGTCAGTGGTGCGTGAGTATGGGTGGGGTTTTTAAGAGAAATTTGGCACAAACTACCAGGACTGCTGCTCAGGAAAAAACATATATGGTGCAAAAATCCTAACCTCACTTTTATTCCAACGACGCCTACTTTGTGCGTTTGTGAACGTTGAACCATACTTTTGCATACAACATTGCGACGCGACGGTGGATTCTTGCCCATTCCCCAGTTCAACCAGTTTGCGCAACACCGCACAACCTCTCGACCCGAATTATCTCACTCGTGAGAAAGACATCACGCCCGTGGGTTTCTCGAACAAATGTGTGAACCGTCGCCGTAGCCTGCCGGGGGGAGGAGTGATTTATGTACCTACTGTACGGGGGAGATGCATGTGTCTCACCGGGCACAGAGATAAGACGGCCAAGCGAGTGTTTGCCTATTTTTGCACGTGACTTTACTCGTGCGACTAATTTTCCGTATCTCGTTACTTCTCGTTCTTCCCAACTAAACGAACCACCGAACCAATTACGGCCGATCTCGCTGTGGTCGATAGTGTGTACGCACTTTGCCAGTCACTTTGACTTCTGTCGACGATTGCGCAGCATGAAACATCCCGAACCACAATAGACACGTGCCATTATGCTTTTTGTTCAGAATTTTTCCCTCCGATTGAGGTTCGCTTCAAGCGCGATCGCGAGCTTTGTGAGCGCAAGAAAGAGGGTTCGAAAAATCGAGCGCTTTGTGAATGATATTCCTTCCACTTTTCTATCCAACATAATTGTATGCGCGACTAGTGGTAGGGTTTGGGGGCGTGAAAATTTCACGAAAACGTGCAAGCGAGCGGCCGAAATGTGCTCCTTTCGCTTCCATAATAACGGCACTGCGGGCGCTGGCCGATCGAGGAGAACGATCATCTCGAGCGCATCCAGGCCACGGTGAGCCAGGGCGAGCGCACTAATCATCAACGCTTATTGTTATTTCTAACCGATAGTAATTGCGGGATTGCCGGCTACGCGTCTTTTTCCCCTGGTGCAGCCGAAGGGAAAGCGGTGTGAAAGCGCGTACGCACGCAGGCGCAGGGTGTAGGGCGCGGTGCTAGGGAGCAGGGCGCGCTTCGTCTGCGATCTGGGCTTACTCTATGAGCAGTACAAATACGAGATGTGCTGGTTTGATTCGTAGCTTGTTATTGCATAGGGAAGATGAGTTGGCTATTTAACATTCAATTTATACACTTTTCTTACGGCCCGTTTTGTTTATCGTTAGATTTTTGATAATATTTTTCCAAAACATCTTCTCTAAATACATTTGAGTTGAGTACGTTTACAATTGTTTTGCTATAAATGAAAGCAACAATAACAGTTGTACCGTAACGAGCTACCAGCCAACAGATGGCGCCACTCAATCTAGGTTTCAATTTCCCTACGAAAAATAGACGAATAGGCGTGGGGGAAAAAACACTCATCTCTAATAACGCTGAACCAGAATTTCTGTGGTCTAAAATTTCTAAAAGTAATCAGTTTTAACAATATATACATATACACGCTGCAACTGGTTAATAATATTAGGATCAACGCGTGATGATATGTACATTTAATTACTTTTTTATTCCACTTACTGCAGCGGTGCTGATGCTGTATGATGCTTTGCTTAGTTTTTTGCTTCCTACTATGTTAACAGTAAAATTTTTGCTGCCCTAAACACTTCCGATCGAAATAAGAGTCGTGCTTAAACTGATAAACTAGAGTGGCTTAGCTTGCCAGGAACCTTCCATCGTACGACCAGACAAACACGTCTTTGTATAAAAATAACCCACCGTTCTTTTGTACGCAATCGATATTGGTTTGACCGTGAGAACGTTTTGGGCTTTGGTTGTTCATGATAATTCCGATAAAACGGCAAAGAATGGGACCGTTTGTTTCACGGATCACCGTTGATTATTGAAAAATTGATAGAGTTATAGGATACATTGGAAATGAAACCTCTCGCAAGCTTCTCGGCGCGATCAATATGTGCTTCTGATCGCGATCAATATGTGCTAATATGTCCTTGCGTTGTTTTTTTTTTCTTCTTCTTTTTCCTGCATGCACATTCACGGCACTTCTAAACGATTATCCAACACGCCGCTGTCGCTTGCATTTGCTACATTTCAAGCGGTGCCAAATAAGAGGCCAAATTGTATCTAACCTTTCATCGTTTTCACTTTCGTTTGCCAGCTGAAATCGTCTGCACATTGTGGCAGGTCGACGATCTGCACCGTTTTTTTTTTGCTTCTTCGACCATCTTTCCACTTTCTTACGGTGCGTCTCGACTGAACAGCAGCAGGTTGTTTTCCTCCCATCCCATCCATTGATCCATTCCCGGCTTGCTTTGTTTCTCTTTCACATACGTATACCGTACCGTCTTTTCGCCATCGGCCATCGCAGGCGGCTGTGAAATGATTTTCACTTTTTGAATCTTTGCCACGGCACGGAAGAGGCAGCACGGGGATGGGGGAGAAGGGGCGGCCCGGCGTCTAACGGCTTCGCGGAGCAGATGCCTTGCGTTTCCGTTTTGAAAACTTGGCACACTTCGGAGCCACGGACGTGAAATAATCACCGGCGGGAGAGTTTTTGTTCCGTTTCGGACACTCTTTTTGGGGTTTCTCTTCGGGGTTGCCGATCGGGCGATTTGGCGTTGGGGAGGAAAAGCTTCCCGCCTGCCTGCGCGATGGTTTTTGGGGATGGGGAGAGGATGTGTTTCATGAGCCTGGTAGCTTTTCATTTTTTAAATACTGTTCCGAATCCGATTGAGTTGTTCGCGGAGTGGTTTGGGCTATTTATAGCGCATTTTGCTTTTGGGAGATACTTTGTTGTTTTCTCAGCTGTTGAATTTAAATTATTTATTTATTTCAAGTATTGATAATATGTAACTCAGTATGTTTTTAAATTTTTATTTACTTTGTTTGAGTGCACTCGAAACAAATTTCGCCCTTATATGATTATGTACTTCGGAAATGGGGTTCAAAACAAGCAAGAAGAACCTGATGCTGTTTCAGTTGTTTTTATATGAATGAGAATGTGAATAGAAACTGTGACTCATCGATAAATTGAATTTAAAACAGATTTATCAGATTTTTGCCCATCGCTCTACAGTCTACAGGCAAATTCGACAATCAATCTTTCGCGACGATCAACGCATTCCATCCTCCCAAAAAAGGCTCCTTACTGGCTATACCGCACAGGTTAGGGTTGCAATTTGAGCGACGATGCTATTAGCGCTTTCTTCTCCACGCACCACGAGTTCATTGGCACACGAAAGTGCAAAATTCGATGCTGTACGGCGATCATCACCCGCGTACCAGGTTCTTCACTTTGCTCTACTCACCGCACACATTTTCACACCATTTTTTTTTCAATTTAATGCCCAATTTTGGCGTTCGACCGCCCGCACGCAGCAAACCCCCTACGCCCGAAGGCATTATTTGTAATTGCAGCCCGGTCGGTGAAGGTGAGAAGAAAGTACTTTTCTCTTGCATGACGGGGTGTTGCCGTAATTTGCCTTGAAGTGTGTACGAGGTTACTTTCCGTGGCGAAGGTCTCGACGATGGTGAATTTACTGAACACTATTTTTTCGAAAAAATATAGTTTAAACGATCATCCAAAATGGAAGCATAAAAAGTCGTCTTACAAGAGCTTCTTTATGTCGCCGTTCCGAACAACAGCGATACGGTCGACCGTAATCCATCCTAAACCATCCACCACCATTCCGTGCCGGTCTTCCCATCGAGCCTTGAGTGCGATCGGCGCATAAGAAGGCCATCGAGTTAATAAAATTCTTAAGCTCGCTCGGGCCACGCTCGGGCCAGCAAACTCGCCTTCAGCTGACCGTTAACACCCGATTGGTGCGATATGCAAAAAAAAACCAGACCAAACCACAGCCTACTGTTGCGAAGCGTAACACACCGACACGAAAACAAGCGGTATGGGCGAAGGAAACATGGTTGACGCAATGCCGTCGTTCGTGGCTTGCTAAAGTGGCTAAATAAAAGGTATGTTTTTTTTTCTCGTTATTGCTGCAGCTATTGCTTTTTGCATCTTGTTTTGCGCAGGGCTACCCGGCGCACAGCTCCACCCAAACGTGTCGAATTTCGAAGGCTATCTCTCTATTGCCCGAAGGCGCCCTTAAACCTCCCTTGCCCCGCACCGCACGGGGGAGGGCTGTTATATGGATATATGCACAAATAAGAAACCAACTACACCAGCTCAAGACCATGCGTTTGACATTATGGGGCGCTGTTAGTTAGCTGTGTGTGTGTTTTTTTTTTGTGCTCTGCAACTCGCTCGTTAGCGTGAACGCGGCAACAATAAAAATCGAGCCCCATTTAAGCCCGAACCGGAGCGCGAACAAAGCACGCGTTGATCGCGTTCTGATTGGTGCAAGACATGCGAGACGCCCAAGCGACGGCGGCGACGTCCGCTGGGAGATTTCTTTTCGAATAAACAAAAACAAAACAGAGAACCGAACCAAAAAAAAAGACACTAGAAACTAGAAAAACCGTAACACTGTGTACCGACCGACCCTGCAAGGGAAGGCGGGAAAATTTGAATGCGGTACGAGTGGTGCGGCACTTAAGTACCACGGTGTGCGCACCCACACACACACACACACGCACGCACACATGCGCTTCTAGTTGCATGTTGGCCCGTGCCTACCGTCGCCAATGGTGCAACAGCATGCCATGCCATTGCAAAAAAGCGCGAAAGTAAACGGAACGAAGCAATTATGGATTTGCCGCCGGAAAATCTACATCCGTTCGCCGTGTGCCGTTGCCTGCCGGGCAGGCGGGAAAGACGGGTACGGGTTTTTCTTTGGCCGTTGTTTTGGAAAACAATACGTGATACTGTTTTGACAGCTGCCCGGTAGCGTACGCGATGAAATCGGCGATCTTCGGAGTAGCTGCTTCCTGTTTCTGTTCTATCGGCATAGGTGTTGAAAATTGTGCTGTAAATCATCGAGCGGAGAGCGTTTGAACGAAGGTATGAATCCATTGCACAATCCGTGGTAAAATAAGTTCGAAAAGGTATTGAATGATTTTTCCATATTTTAAATTAAGAAAAAATCAAATACAGAACGCAAAGAAGAATACAAAATCAGCGTAACATAGCATGAAGTAGAGTCTAATTTAATAAAAATGAACTTCGGCTTATCTTATCCAATTTTATCTTGAAACAAACCGATGAAAGGCAAGGTTTTCCATCGTCATTGCATAGTTTGTTTCATTTCCGATGTTTTTGTTTGATATCTGTGTTAATATCTGGTGCTGATTTTCAAAGAATCATTTTTGTTCGTTTTCTACAATTATTTAGTTTCTTTTATGCATAATTCGTTATATTATTTTTAAATATTTTATTACTAAACATTTAAACTAAAGTGAATGTCATTATGCCACAACCGGGTGGCAAAACGGCTGTTGAAGAAATTCAAATTTTAATTCGTAAAAAATTAAAAATTGTAAGGCAGTATAAAATCGAACCAAAATCGTTGTTTTAAAAAGCGAAACAATAGTCGGACTTCAGTCGGATTTCAGCTTTATTTTGCCCCGAAATCCCTGCTACTGGCACATGCTGCCACCCTTCCAAAGCAACTTTTTCCATCTGCAACGCACCAATGACTTGCTAAGCGAGCGTCAAAACAAGCGTAAGATTAAACCGGCATCGCCAAGCTCGGCCCGACGCTTTGCGAATTGCGAATTTTTGTGCAACATGTCAACCGTGAATAATGCGGATTGTGTGGGGAGGAAGGGAGGGGGGGGGGGGGTTTTTTAAATTCCTCTTACGGGGTTTTCTTAAATTTCCGCTTATGACACCGATAACTAAATTTTGGGGGTGGTTTTGACGTAACCAGCGTTCGATATGCATATGGAAGGACTGCAACGAGTGTTAAATAATGAGTTTGACATAATTTTGATTTGCATCTGCAGGCACCCAAAATATGAAGAAAAACAAAATTAGTATAGTCTTTCCCTTCTTCACTGTCAACCTTGTGCGCTTGGGTCGTGCAACTATAAATCAATCGAATCGGGTTGCAAAAAGAGCAAAAATACTCACCTAGAAACGGCTCCAGTCAAAAGTGTTTTCAGCCGCCAACCCAGGCCACCTGGGATTTATGTTTCGGCTGCCCTTTTCGCTGTGTCGCTATGCTGTTGCTGTTGTTGCTGATATCCAAAACACAATGCCAAAAGCCGCGTCGTTGTAGTCGTTGCGATTGCCGCCGCTCTTGGAGAGCGTCGTGCTCGCTGGAGGAGGGTGTTGCTTTTCGTTTCACTTGTATGTTTTGCTCACTCTTTACGCTCACCCCGTTATCTTACGCAACACACGGCCAATCTTCGGCTGATCGGCTGATCGTCCACGCACTGCCTTTCACCGTACGCGAACAAAACAAAAAAGCATTTATAAAGAAGGATAAATCAATTTTGAGGCAACCAAAAAAAAAGACATAAAAACAAGGATCAAATAAGATATTAATTTTACACTAAAATGACAAAACCAAAAACTAAAAGTTTTATTTTTTTTTTTTAAGTGGTCACAACAAAAGGCGTGTTCTTTTGCATCTTCCCGCCGCAAAAAGTGCATTTGCTGACGTTACATGGATAGTGCACCAATGCATTCAACGGCCACCAAAGTGTAGCAGCTGCTCCCGAGCTGCAGTAGACCTTCGCGAAGCTTTGGGGTCTGTCATTTGTGGGCCTTCGATAGCCACCATCACCCATACACCAGCATGCAGCTAGGTAGCGATCCACGTATCACAGTGTCGAGTGTCACAGAACCGAAGAAACGATCGCTTGCTCGAAGCTTGATGAAGACGAAATGGGGTGGAATTTAAAAAAAAAACACAAGCGTTATGCTACCACGTCCACCAAGACACACCACCAAGACAAACGTGTAAAAACAACTACATGCGCACCCCGAACACCCACACACGCGCTCTCAATCTCTGCGTGGCCTGCCTGGTGGCCATGCTGGCCCACTACTCCACCGTGTCCCACTTGCTGCCTGGCATGACTAATGAAGAACCACAAACAGTCCCAGTGCGCTACCGCGGATCTAGGATCAGCTCGATGATGTGTCTTTAGTGTTTGCGAGCTATCAAGAGACATTTTTTATCGCATCTTACAAAAAAAAAAAAACAAATGAATAATCTTCACATTCCGAGTTACACAACTCGCACGGCACACGCTTTCACCGTCTGTCGCATTCCGTTGTGGATCGTCGAGACACTTTTCAACTGGTGTTTAACGACGGAATGTTTTGGCATCTTCGCTTTTCCTAGCAGGCTTTGCACTCTTTCTCCCACACTGTGTACCGACCGATCGACAATGAATGGTTGATTTGTTAGACGGTCGGATCGCTCAACGGCAAACCGTGCACAATTGGTTTCATTTGCCGAAATGGTGGTTCGGCACGGTTCGACGTGAAACCGCAAAACGGCAAAACGCTGAATCCGGCTCAGAACCGTCGTGTGCTGCTCTCCCCGTGTCGACTCCTCGTAAAGGTGAAGGTTTTGACATTTCGAGACATGCGCCAACTCCATCTCTCACCGATCGCTCGCACTGGATGCTGGAATGGAGCCGTGCAATCGTGTTCCGCTTCGCATGGTGTCTTCACCGTACCCATCGCCTTTCCACCCAGCACGAACGCGAATCACTTTGGGGGTTGCCGCTGTCCCGACCGATTTTCCAACTCCCGCGAGATGGAAAGTGATCGGGAAAGTGGCTTCACTTAGGGGGAAGAAAATAAAGAATGCACTACACTGCACGAGGAGGGAAGAACAGAGAAGACTAAAAGTACCCGTTTCTTCTTGATTTTTTCTTCTCTCTTTCGTTGGACGAGTCACACCGACACCGTGAGACGACGCGCATCAGCATGCGACGAGGGTTCGTTGGGGACTGGCTCGTTGAAGTCGCTCTCTCCCTGCGCCGGAGTGAAACGTTGAAACGGCCTGCAGCCGTCCGTCGGCGAAGGTTCGTTGTCTTGGCGCGATCACCACCGCACCGTCGTGCGTCTTGGTGTTGGTGAGCGCAGAAACCAACAAACCAGTTGAGCCACCTCCCTCCCCCTCCCCTTCCCAACCCATACACCTCACGAAATGCACAAGCCGTGCGGCGCAAAGGAAGTGTGTGGGGCACGCACCGACACGGTGGTGGTTTTTCTTCGCTGCAGACGTTCTGCAGCGATTGATTGATCGACGTCGACGGTGATCTTATGTTTGTGTATGTGGAGTAGGCAGCAAGCAATGCACTTTTCGGGGCGTAGTGTGAGTCACAGACATGCTCTTCTTTCACACATCCTTGACGAACGTTTCACATGATGACTTATCAGCAGCTGATCATGTTTACTTGGGGATAGTCTTCGGAAACGGAACTATGGAACGGTATCGTGACTAATTTAAACCGAACCATCAAAACCCGAAGGACATCTTCACTATCCTGGCTTTCCGTCATTCATGTGTTCTTAGTATGGCCGTAAATATTTTGTCGGATTTTTATTTAAGGAAACAGAGTATTTTCGTTGCAGTTCATCCAATCGTTGAAAATCTTATATTTAAAGTTTTAATTCAAATCTTTATCGATATTCACGCAAAGATGAATAGGGTGAGAAATGTTCAATCAGTTCTAAATGACAAAATTGGTTTCAGATAAGATATCAGCCTAGATTAATCACTACTAAATATCGATGTATTTTGAGTTGTGTGACCGAAACATAATCGATTTTATAAGATTGTTCTTTAATAATTACAGCAAGTGCTCTCTAGTTTACTTATGTAATTTTTTAAAATCATTTTTAGCATTCTATGTTCTGTTTGTTTACCAATAATCTTATAGCCGTCCCTTAACAGCGTAATTTAATTGATATGAGAACTTATATTATCCCTGTTTTATTTTCCTCATTAAAATCTTTACTTTCTATTTTATTTGTGCGTTGCTAGTATATTTTTATAAGATAGTAAATCTGAGAACAAAATTATCGGGAGTTTTTTTTAAATTATCTATCCTGCAGATTGCATACATTCGCATTTTCTTGGTTTTTCGAAAATGGTTTTCAATTCGAATCTGGTTTGAAATTAGCTTTGACATTTTCTGCTGTTGAGATAGTAAAGTGCAAATTTACGGATCCTGTTATTGCTCTATACGAATTAGCATACCACTGTTTCCGATTAAACTAACAAGTTCGTCGGAATATTCATAAAATTGTGTATAACATTGTTTTCATTCATTTTTGCCGTTCTGCTGATTTCACAATGGGGGCTGGACAACCCGATGGCGGTGAAAATAAGGATGACAGAAAATTTTGACAGCTATCATTTTTGTGTTATTTTCATCACTGTATTGCCTGCCAAAGTTAAACAACAAGAAATCTGTGAAAAATTATAAGTTCTTAGCCGATATAACGAATTTGCGGCCGGTAGGATGAATGCCATCCAAAGTAGCACTGTGTCTTTTCTAGTCTTAATTATCAGCATAGTTTGTACGTTCAATTTAATTGAAGGTGAGTTTCGTTGGCTGGAACAACGAGGAATTGTTTTGTTTCGTACAGGCATGTGTGCAGCGCTGATTGGTCGTAGCGTTGTTTGTGTGTGTGTTGCGTTGTGATAGAGAGAAAAAAAAACAACCGTGCCGGTGCCAGCAATTTCGTGTGTTGCTAGAACCACGTCATTGCCAGCGAGTCACGAAAATCTTAAAATCAACATTCTTTCCAATCCGTATACGGAATTGACTACTCCCTTTAGCCGCCCGGAACAACCGATACGTTACCTGCGGCACGGTGCTTAAGCTACAAAATACGGACTATAAAGTTCGATTACATTCGCACGATGTGAAATATGGGACGGGCTCGGGACAGCAATCGGTGACCGCCACGGAACTGCAGGAAGATGTGAACAGCCACTGGGCAGTGAAAGCGGCAACGGGAAAGAACTGTGAGCGAGGGTAAGACAACAAAAAAACTAATCAGCATGGAGGGAAAATGACATTTTTTTCTATATTTACCTTTTACATTGCAGAGAACCGATCAAATGTGGTGACACGATCCGTTTGCACCATCTGGCTACCAACAAAAACTTACATTCCCATCACTTCCAAAGTCCCCTGTCTGGTAATCAGGAAATCTCAGCTTATGGTGATGAACATGGTAAAAAGAAAGAAAATTATATCAGCTGCAGCTCGTGCTCTAACAGTTCTGACCGTTCCTTTGCAGGCGAAGGTGACACCGGTGACCACTGGTTGCTGATTTGCTCCGGCGATAGCTGGCAGCGTTCGAATCCGGTGAGGTTTCAGCATGTCGACACGGACATGTACCTTGGCGTGTCCGGTCGAACCTTCGGACGACCCATCAATGGCCAGATGGAGGTGGTCGGCATCCCGAATCCATACTCCGGCACGGAATGGATTGCGGCCGAGGGTTTGTTTATCCATCCGACGGAGAAAGACAGTGGAGCGCGTGTACATACGGAGCTGTAAGCCAAACCGATCAAGGGGCCATGACACGGCATGACTATTATTTATTGTGGCTGGCCAACATGTAACAAACACGCGTAACACAAAAAATGGCTCAAAACTGGGAAGGTGTAAGCTAGTTCCCATTTTCTCTGTGAGGAAGCGATACGACGGACGATTGTGTAGGTTCGAAACGTTGCACGAAACTGTGCAAAATACAGCATCCCGATACAAATTACGATATCAAAACGTTTTGACAATACCTGTTTGCCGTTATTCTTGAGAAATTATAAGATATAGGATAAAAAGTCAGTTTTTTTTCTTTCTCTGTAATTTTTAACAAAATTGGTTATAAATACTGTAAGTAAAGTAGGTTCTACGATTTTGCGTCGTTTGAAAAAGTAAAGATTTATTTTTTTAAACAAGTCTTCTTCAAACACGTAATGTGTGAAAGCTCGTTCCCCATACAGCATCACCACCACGCTGTCTTGCTTATCATCAGAAGCTTTCCGGTTGTTTTGATTCCGTTAATCGATCTCTCTCTCGCTCTCTCTCTCTCTCTCTCGCTCTCTCTCACCGCATCATCTCTCTGATCATTCCATTTGTATTGGTAACATAACCGACAAAAGTTTACCTGGCCCTGGTCCATTAGCGGAGTGATACACATGCCATCAAAATTGGTCGAAGTCATACAAAATTCACTTCGAACGTGGTCAGGACGCCGGAAAACCGTTGTCGTTTGTCCACGATGAAGACTCCCTAGAAAACACAAATCACAGGAAAAATAAAAATTTAAGCATTAAGCAAGAACAGTGTTGGTGGGTATAAACGCCTTCTCCTTTACTCTTATGGTGATGATAGAACTGCTTCCTTCGTGTTCCGCACGAACCCTCGTAGTCATGTAATTTTTGACAGTGTAGCTTTCGGCATTCTTGCGAACACGAAGGTAACAGTCCCATGCTCACAATTAGAGTAAAAGAGAAGTACTATTCCGTGTTTTAGGCTATAGACCTAAATACGAAGTGAATTTTGTACGACTTCGAATGTTTTGAGCCAATCTCACTTTGTGTGTATCGTGTATCGGATTCCCCTTTTGGTCCGGTTCTCACCGTGCACGTAGCAACTCCCATACATACCCAGTCCCGAGCGTTGGAGAAACGCAACCGTGTAAGGTGCGCGAAAAAGATAGCAAATCCAGTTTCTGCGCCTACCAGAAAGAAAGAACAGACACTGCTGCGCAGTGCAACGGGGCAGGAACACGACCCTCGCTTCAGTCGTGTAGTGTTTGGCCAACCAATATTGCCTTCGCACGTTCCAAAGCACACGCAGACCGCACAGACCGGAATCGGGAGCGCTGGCTGGTGGAAAGCTTTCGCGGACGACGGCGACGCCAGTGCATGTTTGTACGGTGGAAGAAAAACACTAGAAAGCAACCAACCCATCAAACGCGACATTAACCTTCGCGAATCAAAGTAACCATTCAGCAGCGTGTTTGTTCAGCGTGCGCTCTGTGCATCTTGGTGAACCCACCAGAAGTTCACAACACACAGCAGCAGCTGGCGAGGTAAGCAAAAGGCAGCTGAACCAAGTGAACCAGCTGAACCAGTGTTGTGTTGGGTTGTGTGACAAATTAACCCCTCGTGTGGCCAACCGTTAGGACAACTTCCAAACAAGGCCAACAAATCTTCTATCGGAAACCGAGAAAACCACAAGGCTGGATTGTTTTCATCCATCTTCCGCTGGGGAAGGTGTGTCCGACGGTGATGTGTGTATGTGTATGCGTGCGCTAGTTTGTGTGACAGTGTTCGGTGGGGTTTGCTGCGAGAGCCATTTCTCCCGTGGTTGTGCGTGCGTGCGTGCCGTGCTGCTTGCGCGAGTGAGCGAGCGAGAGAGAGAAAGAGCGCACGGTAAGAAGTATCGATTTTTCCCAATGCCCTCGTGTGTGGAATGCCTGGAGGGTGATGTTATGAAGATAGAGATGATGTAGAAGAAATCCCATCCATCCATCGTGGATGTACATTTATCTTGTGGCACGTCGTCGGTCGCTCGGTCGCGGTACCATATTGTTTCCCAAACCCATCTGACTGTGTTGCATCTGGTAGGTGCATGAGGGAAACGAAAAAAAAACAAAACACACCGACCGAAAACGTTCACCAGTGAAGTGCAATCGTACGTAGCTTTGGTAGTGTGTTTTTATCGTTGCTTTTTGTGCCGTTGTGAATCCGCCTGATTGTGCGAAAAATAACCTTTCTTCCGAAACAAACAGCCGGCACGATCCAACCGCCAGCGGTGTGCTGAGCCGGCAGAAAAATTGTGCGTTTTGGGTTTGGGTACCGGTGTTACATTTCTGCTGATTTGCCGATGTGTCCTTCGATTCTACGGGTGTGAAATCCGACAAATTCCACCACTGTAGCGTGTGGTGCAGAAACAAATATTCTTCCCCAGCAGGCTGTGCCATCGGATGTTTTGGTGAAATCATTTCGTACCGTGGTATTCGGTTCCTCTAATAAAATCCCGTGTGTGTGTTGTGTTATTTTAAATTTAGTGGCCCCTTTGCACGTAGTTGGTGCCGACATTAGGCAGAAAACACATCAAAACAAGAAAAATGTAAGTATGCAAAAGTTTTAGAATGCGTGGTTGCGCTGCCAACGTGATCAATATATACTTCTTCCACGTTTTCCGTATTCTTCTTCGGCGCTGGAGTTAACGTGTTGATTGGCGTTCGTAGACAATGCCTGTAGAATGCTAGACAATTTCGTTTTTTTGTCCCATCATTTCATAGTGTTCTATGTGTTTTATGAGAAAATTAATTCCTGTGAAAGTGGAATTAATCAAAATATGTTTTTTTTTTTAATTTTCCTATGTTGCCAAATAGCTTGAAATTATTGGTTTGGTTGTTACTGTTTATCGGCACGAGCACCTAGAAGAGCGAAGAGTAAAACCAACTTTCGCCCAGAGCAGGAGGAGGAGAGTGCTCTCTCCTCTTTCTTGCACTCCAGGAGAAAGACGTGAATAAAAACAAGTTCTATCTATGGGAGCACTGGGTCAAATGATTCCGCCGGATAAAGGGCACTTGACGTGGCTGAAGTGATTTTTAGAATAATTCAAATCCTTAATTATTTAAAAGATTCTTTTCATTTCCTATTTTTTATCACTTTAACTTTGAACTATGTTCTGTTTTCCCATGCCCTAAGCAAATCAAAAAACCTACAGTGGTGTGGCAGGAACATTATGTTCCCGCTTTGCGCTATCATACCACAGCACGTCATGTTTGCTGCGACCAGCACGCATACCAATGCATTTTCTGCTGGAATGTTACAAAATAGTTCCAGTTGCTTCTCTATTATCCATGCGGTTCATGGTGCTCGTGCGGTCTTCCACCATGAGCCAATATGATCGAAAACGAGCTTTAGCGAAAGCTTCTCCAGCTACCAGATGGTCGGCACCAGAGACACTTTGTTTATAGATTATTGTTTAACGATAGGCAACTTCGTTACCGAACAAAATATTCGATGCTGTTTAGAAAACTGTAATTAACGTTTAGTAACAATTTAGATCGTGTTGCGTCTAATTCAAGGAAGTCATTTTTCTTTTCGTTTTGATGATATGTATTCGAACGATAGTCAATACTCGTGTATTGATGTTTTGGAGGAAAATTAATTAATTCGCTAATTGAAATTCACGCTTTGGATTCGAGATTGTTTACAGCGAACCGTAATTCGTTATCGGCGGTCCCAGTTTCAGTTCAAAGGCGGAATCTTTTATTGGTTCTTTGTAATCTTCGATTGTATTACCCTTTGTGTAACTTCGACAAAAAGACCGCTTTTATTGAGTGTATTGCAATTAAAATTAAATCGATTATCAGCCCTCCTAATCAAACGTAACCTTAGGCGGTGTTATTGTTTTATTGGTACATAGTTTTGCAATACAAAACTCTATTCTTCTCACCTCATCGTACTATAAGGTTTAGTTACATAACTTTTCGTCTTTCAGTCTAGTCTTTATCCACACAACCACACACGCACATATTTTACCTATTATTTACCGATCCAGTTTGCGTCCTTTATTCCACCCACGGCAGTGTCATTATTATCAACGATTGTGTGATAAATGATTCAAACAATCGTTCAGTAAGCAGTTCATTTGTGCACGTTCGTCCACGTCCTTTGAGAATGGTGACAGCTGACGAGCAGGCGCTTACCTCATTTTCCACTGCTGCCAGTGCAAGGCATCGTGAAAGATTCCGGAAATTGTGTGATGTCTCGCACACCACCGAGGAAGTGTTGTCCTTGCCGGTGTATTTGTGCATTCGTTCGCGTTGTCTATCGACGAGAGCGGGCGTGTTCTCTCCGGAGCTGCATGTTTCGTAGCCTGCTGCACATGTTGTGCTTCGTCCTGTGGAGAGGTTTAGCTGTGGCAAGGAAGGTTCCAGCTGGAAGGATACAGTCACTCTCTCTCTCTCTCTCTCTCTCCCATCTCTCTCGAGTGGTACTCTCTTCCCGAAATGCGTTTCCTCTCATGCGCTGGCAATCGAACCGATTCCAAGGACACCGATAAGGACTTACGAGAAGTACCATCGATCGGGCGCTCCGAACGGCAGGATGGAATATTTATTGATTCTCGTTTTACTTGTCGTGGAAGACTTTTGTCGTCTTTCACTAACCACTTCACCACTATCCATCTATTATTATCGCATCTTAATACATTCCCAATGAAGTCTGTGAGTGAGATGTGTATATTTGCTTTTCCTCTCAAGAGCAGCTCCGCTCTCCACCGCGGCACGGTACACTCGGTACGGTGCGAAGCTTATCTGTTACGAAACAGATGTGCGGACGGGCGAAGCTTGTGTAAACTAACGGCTACGCACAGCAAAACAAAATATAAGCTCAAGCATAAACAACTCCACCGCACACACACAACACACACACACAGAGGCCTATGTAGTGCGAGAGCGAGCGATCGAGCGAACGAGAAAAGGAGGGCAACCAGAACGGCAGAATCCTTCCGGGTTTTCGTCCTTGTTTTGCATGTTACGTGCCTCCCCGCCTGTGGCAACATGTGTCCGCGCGCGTGTGTGGGTTTGCGTTTGGGACTGTGTTTCGAATGTTCGACGCGTTGGACATGGATTTTCTTTCTCTTCTTGTTTTCTCCCCTTGAACAACCCATCCCGGAAGGGATACACGGCTCGATTCGCTCTTCGTTACTGCGCCGCCTTGGCTCGCCACTGGTGTCCCGAGCTTTGGTGTGCTGCTCCGGATTACGTAATCGCGCGGTTTTCGTGACACCGCGACGCTTCGTGACGTGAAGGATCGTTGCTTAGAAGCGATTGTAGCTTTTTTTAGCCAAATAAATAAAATCGAATATTACTGCAAAACAGTGTCGAATTTTTGAAAAAAAAAAAAAAAAATTGCGTTACGGAAACGAGCTTTACCTTGCGTAACGCAGCCCAATCGGTGAAGCAACAAGCTGACCGTTGCGGATCCGTCGAACAGTTGTAGTAAGGTAAATAGAAGCGGACGAAGTGCTGGGAGCTGTTGCTATTTTCAGCTGAATGTTTAGAGAGCATTATTGTAGCCAAGATAGAGCCGTAATAGACAGGGCTAATGTGGTTATTTTTTTACCTAAATACTAGCAAACTAAATACAAAATTTTTCATGCCTAAATTTACACTGAAAGATCCTTGCCATCGAACAAACCACCAGGCGTCTCCATTAGATCCATCGGCAGGATTGCATGGGGCTCATTAAGCTTCGTGCACGGTCTATCGAACGGGCACACACTCGTCCCGGTGTATATTTCTTCATACACCGTACCGTGAAGGTACGACAAATATGCACCGCGCTGTGTGTAATCTTCATCTCTCAGCCCGAAATTCGACCCCAACCCGGGCAAAAAGCCGCTCGATCCTCCCCTCCTGCCGTAACAAAGGACACTGCCGTGGGATGCCACCGTTAGCTAGGGGGTTTTTGTTCCTTCTTTTTTGTTACCCTCGTAAAAACCTTACGGCCCGAAGTGAGGTGCTATCTTTGTGGACGATTTTCATCAAATTTTAATGAGTTTTCACTGTTGCCAGCGACCGTTTGCCGGTGACCTTTTTTGGGATTTTAAATTCACGAATGCAGGAAGCGAAGTGCGGGGGAAGGGGCAAAGGAAGCCAAATCCGGTCAGCCCATAAACCCTAAACCCCGCTAACCCTTGACGGAGGGAGGATTTTCGGTCGGTGCCCGGCACCGTCGGGCTGCGGCAAGAAATGCGGCAATATTTTCGGCGTGTGAAGGTGATAAACGCTGTCGTGAATGGGTGGGTGGGTGGGTGTCATCGTGTGTCGTACGGTCGTTTGCCATACGCACCGGGGTGGTGTGGCGAGGAAGGGAAATATTGAAGCGGAAATCAACGTGGTTAGCAGCGCGCGTCTTCCGAGCGGTGAAGCCCGGAACAGAAAACCCGAATATAAAACTCTGGCATAACATAAAACGCCTTACTTGACGTGCTGCAGCGTACGCTTACTTTGTGCGCATTCAAAGCGAACAGAGGTTGGTATGTTGTGGCCAAGTATGGTCCTTCTGCATCAACCAGTGTTGCGACCAACAAAAATCGATGAACCAGGCTAATGTTTTTGATCTTGAAGCTCAAACGTTTCATTAAACCCGGCAAAAATCGGAATAACTAATCAACGCACATGTAATCTGCCAAACAAACATTATGTCAGCTATTCAATAGTCATATTTTGGACCGAAATCGTACGGAAGCTTCCTCTCAGAACTGAAAAGAGATGTCACGCAAAGCGCCCGCACTGTTGTTGAGTGTTAATTCTTGTCGTGCCGTTCGCTGTTGACACACGACATTAGCACCACGAAATCTATCGAAGGCCGCGCATAGCTTTATTGATATCTGATTGTTTATCAAAACCCTAATCGATAGGTGTAAGATAAACAAGTGCACAACCTGTGCGACTCTGCTGTAGATTAAACATTATATTTTGTGAGCTTTTTTTGTGTGGTGTAATACGAAAATCATAATAAAAAAAAACGTAACAATATGATTCTCAGATTTTTTCTTGCCTTCAGTAGCAGAGATTCGCTCCCATTATGCGATTCATTTAACGTCAATCGATACGTTTAATTTGCCGCTCGACACTTTTCTGTGAACTGCCGCACTTGATGAAGGGCCTCGCTTAACGAGGGCCTCCTGCCACCAGCAAAAAATATTGTAATGCATCACCAGCTGTGGTGGCTGGTTGGTTTATCTTATCACACTGGCTAACAGTGCTAAGGACGAAGCTTAATGGTTTAACTGGTCCCATAATGGGTATGGTTATGGTGATGGTAATGGCATTCGAGTAAGCTCCTTTTTTGTACTCCGTTTCCTTTCTGTCGGTGAGTGTGTGAACGAGCGTGGTTGTGTGGTCGACCGCTTCACTGTATTGGCTATGGTGGGATTACTGTATTGCTCTTTGGAGCATTTTTTTACATTTGCACTTCGTTGAAACCGTTACATTGGCTGTTTTGTTTTCATAGTATGTTTGTATCGTATCCAATGCTTCGGAACAAAATTTGGTGTTGGTGCAAAGATGTATGATATAGGAAAACTTATAACTGTGCGTCTGTAAAGAACTTAGAAGTTTCGCGGTTTTAATTATCGCTTTCACGATTTTAGGACTAGTTATCCATAATTTTATGAGTAAACTTGACAAATATCCATAAAACGTCTGTTTGTTCCGTGCGCTTTTGACGATTATTTAGAACCTGTAAAATCAACGAAAACAATTTGCCCATAAATATTTCATACGCTGAAAACGGCATCACTCCAGCTTCAATTAGCACAATATGAAAGTGATAAACGTAGAATCCGTTTTATTTCAGCTATGGAATCTATCATCACAAGCTAAAATAAAAATTGTCTAAAAGCAGCCCTTTTCTTGAGTGACAGCAGTTCCGCACCATTTAGCAGTTTTGAGCATTGTTTTAAAATAGTAAAATAATTATGATTTTTTTCTCTCTATGAATATTTTTGTCAAAAAATAAAAATGTACACCTGGTCTAAAGGGAGTCTAATTTTCGTAGCAATATTTTATCAGGTCCCGTGGCTTAATGATTTCTTTCAGCAATGATTTACCATGAAAAAAGTTCGCTGTATAATTGCAGAAAGAGCAATCGCGCAATACTATACTTCATTCCATAATTACGCATGTCGGACATTCTTTCCCATTCGCTCCCAAATAACATATGTATTGTGTATGTGTGTGATGAAACGAAGTTGATAAAACTAAGCTTGAGCGATGCCATTGTTTTGGCCGGATCTTTGGCATCGTAAGAACAGCCACGGGTCGGAAGCAAAATGTGCTCTCCTTGCGGGCTATCATACAGTGACCTAGTTCTGATCTCGGATTTCCCCCTGTCCTCCCTCTTCGCTCTCCCCCCTCACACACTCTCACATTGATGGTCGATCTTCTCGAGTATGCTGGAGGTCGTGGCGCTGCCGGTTGCTGTTGTTGTCGTTGTATCGCTTCAGCTTTATCTATTGCTTACGTGTTCGGCAAACTGCCGCTGAAATAAATAGCCTTCACAAATTTTCCTCTCCAGTGGGGCGCACGGATAAAAGGTGCACCGAACATCCGAGTGGGGATGATTTTTTTTTCATTCTTTGCTCTCTACCTTTCTCTCTGTGCTTTCCGTATCCGCTCGTTCTTGTCAAGCTCGTACGTGAGATAATTTTCTGCCCCGTGTTCACCGGTGTTTTCCTCGGTTTCCAACTCGATTCCACCTTCGCTGTGAGGAAAATGATGCTGCCACCGCACTCCGACTCTGCTCGTAGCCCATTAGCTACGTGCGCAGAGAAAAAAAACCGAGCTTAGAAAAGTGGCTTTTTTTTCTCGAAACTTCACGGTCACTTCCTGTCGCTTGCGTCCAATACGCCGGCAACTCGCGCCGGTGATGGTGGGAACAAAACAATCTGAAAATATAGAAAATACAAGTTTCTTATTTTGCGCGACGCGAAACGATACCGTTCCGGGGAAAATGAAGGCCATGCTTGTGCCATCCGTAGCCTTTAATCCTTAAAATGTTCTTCCGTCAAGCACCACGGTGAGCCGGGGAAAGATCTTTGGCTGGATCTGGACTGAAAAAAAAATCCATTCGACGATTTTCTCTTCCTTACTTTTCAATCGTTTCGCTAGGCATTCGAGAAAATGGTAGGCGAAAAACCTAGAAGTATCTGCTCGCTCTTAGACGTACGAAACGATAACGGAAGGTGAAGGGAAAAAAAGTAACACCACAAACGAAGGACACGTTCTGGTGTTCGCGCTTCGATCGGGGGCACCATCTGGGCTGGCGTGTGCGAAGGAATTCCACACGTCCGGATATGTGGCTCGCTCCGCCTGCCTTCTTCGCTTCGTTTGCCGAGAATCGAATGACGATCTAAATCAAACGTTTGTGATACCTCGTTTGCTAACCTCGATACATTTGGTCACGGTGAAGCCACGTCAAGGACAGCACACATGCACATACACGAAACTTTACACGAGAAATGGCTACAGTCGGGTCTTGCCTAAACCGGAACGTCGGAAGTGATGACGAAAGAATGAGGGCATTCTTATTTTTTTCCCCCGATTCCCACATCCCGGAAATCCCCGAACACAGTTTCGGCATGGAAATGGTTGTTTTCGATCGATGGAATCACTAAAACCCATTTTCGACGTTCTACGCGCTGGTAGAGCGTTCCGCCTTTGTGTGGACCACTTAGGTTCGGCGTGGGAAAGGGTAATTTTCTTTGGGTTTTTTTTCCTCTCCCGAATAACGCGTTCGTTATTACGGGCGTTGTTTGGTGTAATGTTTTTAAATGAATGCAGCTCTGATATTCGACTCTATTTCACAGCATATTTTTCTATTAACCTTAATTCTATTTTCCATACTGTTTTGCTTTGTGCGGGAAGGGCAAGCACAACGATTCGAGGGAGAAATGGCATTCCAAAAATTCACAACGGTACGCGGCAACTTCCGCGGCGAAATAATGCTCTCCGACGATTGGACACTTCCGGTGCTGCTGTGTCCCGAAGGCTCGTTTATCGTTAATTGCGTCACTTAATGACTAACGACGGCCTTTCCGTCGGATGGTACGAACGGCACTTACACTCTCGAAAGCTTCCGGCGGCCGGGAGGGAGGTGTGTGGTGCAACACGCGCACTCGGGAAAACCCCCCGTGATGTGAACGATTTTCCGTGCCTTGCAAGAACCGCACGGGCGAGTTCCTTTGAAAACAAACCCGATAAAAGAAACCAGTGTGCGCGCCTTTGTTTTTGCCCTCGTTCCAGTGTCCCATCCACGATTGGTTTCTTTATTAGTGTGTGAGTGTGTGTCTTTTTATTTCTTTCTTTTGGCAGTTTATCATCATCGAGCTTCGTTTTTGGAATTGTTTCTATTGCGTCCCCGCTTTCGCCATCGTTATCGTTTTGTCATGTGAGTTGCGCTCTTGTTTCGATATCGTCGTCGGCTGGGACAACTCCCTGGAGTCGGGATCCGGTGGGACAGTATCTCGAGAGGCTTACGTATCGCTGCTGGAAATGAGCAGAGCATTCTGGAAAAATAAAGCACATCACCCACCACGAGAAGCGCTTATTCATGCAAAGCATTATCGTGTGTGGCCAGAACCAAGTCTTCTTGAGACGAGCCGTTTCGGTCTTTTTTTTTTCGTTGTAAGTAATTCTTCACGTGACGATAATATCATCGCTCAGCGGGGAGCGCTGGTCTCAGATAGCGCGGGATAATCGTTACCGAGGTGCTATTTGCCCGTGTGGTAGGTTTGTTCTTCTTTTCTCACCGACTTTTCTTGGTGATGACTCGATTTTCGTGCTCAAGGCCACGATCTCGATAAGGAGGGCGCCCCACCCCCCCTTGCCTCTCACGAAAAGTCTGCCAACGTCATCCCAAATAGTGACAGGATACGGCTGAAGTCGACAGGATTTCGCAAGTGGTGCTTACGAAACCGCAAATGTGCTGCCTTCATGGCTTCGCAGACGCTCCCGAATTCTGACAACCGAACCGGTGTACTTAGAATTTATATAACATTTAACCGCGGGTGCTGCTGTTTCAGTCCAAAGAAGACCTTCGGGAAACGCTCCAAGCTCCAGGAAAGTGTATTTTAAAACACGTTGTAACCCTGTGTTACTTTTCCGACGGCGAAGGTCGTCGGGCCTCTGAGCACGGAATGCTCGGAAACGGAGTTTCACACTGGAATCTTTATCAAGCGGGTAGGCTTTTCCCTGGATCGACCAGAGTAAGTTCCTACCGTGGACTTAGATTTCC
>KI915040.1:10524927-10612435 GCA_000473445.2 Anopheles farauti | reverse complement strand
TGTCTGGTGTTCATCTGTTTACATGCACTTTATAGTTCTATTGCTCCTATGTGGAAATTTCCTGGTTTTCTCCTATTTTCCATTTGCCGTCCCTTTGTACCCTTTTCCATTAGCGCGACCTTTTTTCTTCTTCTCCTTTGGTGCCACCTTCGTTTTTCACAATCCTTCGTTTTTTACTATCCCTTGCCGCGACCTTCGTTTTTTTCACTGTCCCTTTCCGCGACCTTCGTATTTTCACTGTTTCTTGCTGCGACATTCGTTCTTTCCCTCTTTCTTTTCATCTTTCTTCTACCGAATGGTCATATCATTGCTTGGGTTCAATCCGAGTGCTGATTCTAATGCAGTCAATATGAAAATGATTGTTCACGCGATTAATAATTTGTCGCGTACTCAACACACGTTTATGTCTTCTTCACGCCTCCTTACACTGCGTGGTGATTGTGGTGAATGTAAATCCCGGGCGCGATTTCGTAACGCGCTCAATTGCCATCAAAGTAAGACACACGCACAACAGGCTTGACATGCCGATTTGTCGTTCTTTTGCTTTCGTTTGTCGATCGTCTTCAAACGACAGTGAAGTCGTCTTGTTGCTGTGAGCTGCTCACACTGCTGTCGTTGTACGGGTCGTCGTTTTCCGCAGCAAAACATCGTCGTGTGAACGCGTTGAACGGTGCACGAAAAGTCATCCATCGCGCTCGGTCGTCCTCCGCGCTCTCAGCATCCTCTTAAGATCTCGATTTAGCGCTACCGTCGCCCTATAGACATACGAGAACTCTCCTTCGGGGAGGTGAGCGCTATTGATTGCTTGTTTCCAGCGTTCCACCCGAATTGCTGTCATCATGTCTTTCGCAAGTGCAATTAATCATGTCAAGATTCCTGTGTCATTAATTTTCACTTGTTCTACGACCGTACGGTCCTGCTTCGCTTCCCATCCCGGCTTCAACATGTTTTTGACTTTCACCCGCTACGGACTACGGTGTGTTACGGCATTCGCGAGTAGCTTTTGTTTGGTCCTGTGGCGCCTGTTTTTCACCTCTCCGTATATTCTCCCTTCTTCACCGATCAACCGAAAACATCGTTACATAATTTGCCTGCGTGCGTGTGCTCCGTGTGTCCTTGTTCCTGTCCCTTGTAACGAATCGTTATGTTGATTGTATGCGAAGGGCAGGCAGGCTTCAAACGCTACCCGGTTCCAAATGATGATCGTCCCCGCTTGTACCGTTTTCGTGAAAGTGGGTAATTTGAGCAATCACACCTAACATGAGCGAACGTGCACAGGAATGCGGGTTGTGTTGCTGGTGCTGGAGAACTGGAATCCGGTTTAGGCTCGTTGGAGCCACGTTGTCTCAATTTGTCTCTCGATGCTCTAACAAGATTAGGGATTCATTCCAGATGATTCATAATGTTTTGAGATTTTACTTTGACCGGAAAGAAATGCTGCGCTGGTGGCAAGTGTGTTAGTTTACCAAAAAGATGATTGTACAGGATGGTTTAGGTTTTCCGTAGTCTTCATTAGATGTCGATGATTTAATTAAAATAGTAATTTAATTTAACTTTTATAAAAACGTAAACGGATGAGTTTTTCAGTGAAAATAAAACATGTTAACTTAATTTTAGTTTTCTGAAAAAATTATGTATGAAATAATGTATAAACTAAGTAGAAAATTTGAAGTTCAAAGACACGACAGTTCACTTCTTACTTTGTCAAACCAAACAGTGCAGAACATGTTCGCAAAACAAATCAAAGAGAAGTTTCGAGCCGAAAATAATCGAGTAGAGTAGAGACATTCGTGCAGTTCGAGCTACCATCTTGTCTGCAAAGATGGCGGTCCAATCAGGAACGCTTTATTTTTCCTTTGTCTGATAATTAAAATTTAAGAAGCTTATTTTTAATGAGAAAATTGATAATCAGTGAGTGATAACCATCTTACGGATTTTTTAAACATATTGAATAACGCAATATGTATTGGAAGCAGTAACTTACAGTTTAAAATCCATGAACTAATATTACCTGCATCCGTGTATCTACCACAATCACTGCCGTGAACGATTTGCGTAAAGATTTTTAAAATACCACCCAATCTTCTCGAGTCTCTTGCACCTAATTGAATTCCGGCTTTAATGAATGTGCTACCAGTTCACCGTGAGCTACCTTTCACTATAGTGCTTGCTCGCGTGGAAGCCGCGTAATGCACGATAACAAGTCATGTTTGCTTAGCGGCGCCCATAATCTCGAACAGTTTACCCCAAAGTCAGTTCACGCAACAATCACAACACCGGGCAGAAGCGGCGCTCGTTGGAAGCTGTAACCGTTGCTATTACCGTGTAATTGAATTTTATCGCCACGGAACATAATTGCCTGTATATTGTCATCGAGAACACTGGCGAGCAGCAGCTGCTGAGAGAGTTGCGCTGCAGGACGAACCACGGTAATCTCGTCTTGCCGTGGAACTCTGGCACACGACTTTCGGTGCCGTGTACGAATCTGGTTAATCCTAATTTAATTGAGACTGATGGCGCAGAACGTGACCTCAGTCAACCGTTGCCAGCCGGGAGAGTATTCTGGTGAGTTTTGTTTTGAACATTTTGTTTGCCCTAACTTCAGTGCAGCACACGGCAAGGGAGCCGGTTTCTTCGTTTCGTCATCACGTGTAACATGTGTTATTTTATTTTTATTTTTTCCATCAAAACAGCAAGGTTCCTACGTGGCTCACGCTTGCCTGATGTCAATTTGGGACGCAAGTAGCGAACCTCGTAAAACGCGAAAAGGATTATGTTTTCTTTTTTTTTTTGGGGGGTAAAAGTACTAAAACTCTCATCACCCACACACTCCTATCGGGGGTTTTTGTTTTTCCTCTACTTCTGCCAGCATTATTAGTGTGGATTCGGAAGATCTCTGAAGCGCGCTCGTCAAAGAAAGAACCAACGCCCACTGTTTCCGTTTGCTAAGGATGGGCTCGAGATATGTCGTGCCAACGAGCGAATGGTGGATAAATACGGTCTTCTCAAATAGATTTTATGTGGAAAATGTTGTGGCCATGCGGGGCAATGTGGTAGCGGTGGGAAAATGAGGTTGTTTTGCTTTGTTTTCTATTTTACCACAACTTGACATTTATGTTTGCCGAGGATTCACTGAAGTTTATCCGATCACGGACATCTTGGACGCTAGATGGAAAGCATGTTCATTGCTAGTTGTAAATCTGAGCGTTTTCTGAGCAAAACGAAACGAATTATTATCTTGATAAAATGTGGTTGAGGCACGTGTCACCCGCAGCAATTGTCCGTCCTTGACCGTTCGTAAATTATTCATATTTTATTAATAAACCCTATTTCTACTGGTCCATGTTTATATATTTGTGAATAATAATAGCAGCGCTTTGATAATGAAATATTACACTTATAAATCATGCGAAGCCAACCGGAAACGTAGTTGCATTTCAGTCGCTGCGTGGCAGACAGATTGCTATATTTATCGGCCTTGACCCACCAAATCTAACAAGTGTGTTTACGAGATTGCTTTCCAGCGCTCAACAGTTGCTCAGCGATGATTTGGCTGATCGCCAAACGGGCAATTGGGGCCGATGGAGTTGTAGGTTTTTGCTGGTGGTTCAATTCTGGTAACGACTTTCGGTGACCCGAATGCTATGTTTGGTCCAAAATCCTTCGGTGTCGCACTTAATTGTAAATTAGCTAAAACACTTGGTAACAGAACTTTTCGCATTTCGATTCGGTAAGCAATTCAGCATGCTAACGCTTTATTACCAACGAACAAATTCAAAAATGCAGCAGCTGTGCTGATTTCAGCTTTCGAAAGGATTTCACAACCCTATCATGAAGGGTGTGTTCAATCGGATCAATATCAAAGTAAACCCAAAAACGGATCCGAGAAAGCTAGAGGCTCGAATGGTGGTGAAGAAACCTCTTAGCGTTAATGCCTTTTCCGTTCGGTCACTTGTGCCGAAAATGGTGCGATAAAATATTATTTGAAAAAAGACGAACAAAAATCGTTACATAATCACGACGCGCTCCCTGCTGAGAAGCTGTTTCGCATTATGCTTTGAGATCCTGCACGTCGGAGGTAGAAGATTTCTTTCATAATAATAGCAGCCGAACCCGAAATCGGTAGGAATAAGAAACTATCCAAGCAGAGAGCCTTTGAAATTTTCTTTTGTTAGCTTTAGATGGTAAAACGTTGTTTAGTTTATTCTTTTTTTTACGTTTTGTTTCTTTCCAACTTACATCCAAATCGTACAAAACCGTAGACATATCTCTCTTTCATACCGTGACCAAATTGTACGACAAAATGGATGCTTTAACAAGTATATCTTTTCTCATACTTGGTTCCTTTTGAGACGTTCCTTCGGTAGTATACACTTGGCAGCGGATCGATACGCTTAAGGCTACTGTCTGCACAAACAGGAAATGTTCGCTTTGCTTCAGTGTGTGTATGTGTGTTGGTGTGTATGTAGTAATTAATTTGTTGTGACTTCCCTGGATTGTGCCGAGACAAGAGTTTGATTAAACAACTTTTTACTACCATCGCACATGTAGCATGGTTAGGAAGCAGCCCAGGAAATGGACACTATCTACTGCGGCAAAGCTTATAAAAGCCGCTCCTTCCGTTGACCCACAGAACAGAATGACCTTGCTTTCGGGTTATTCTGATTGGCAAAAGCCGAAAGCACTCAGGCAGAACCATTTAACAAAAATTGGAATAAGTTTTCATGATCAACCTACCGATCCAATCAACTGGAAGGTGGGGGAAAGTGATGGTGGCTGGTTGTATAATTTATTAATCCCATCACAACCCACAGGTGCTACCGAATGGAACTCAATTTTCGATTGTTGATGCTGTCTTTTCCCCCTGGAGTGTCGTAAATCTTATGTTTGGGAATTGATGGAGGATTTGAATTGATGCGATTTACCTTACCCTTTAATTATTTGTTTCATTTTCTCACCTCTTTACGTTCTCTTGGATATTTGGAGACTGGCTGTCATCTTGGGCTTGTGAAATGCCCACTGGAAAACTCCTTCCAGAGAACGGGGTGTTTTGCTTGAATCTAAACGTCATGTCTTTTGTTTCACTTGACAACTGACAGGTCACTACTCTATCGTTAGTTGCCTACACCAATGTTGTTCTGATCGGTGTTACGGTGCGCTTCTAGAAAGTTACAGTTTAACTGCAGCTTTTATTTATTCAATTATGTTTCAATAATTAAGTCACAAATATGTTAAAGAATTGATCAATTTTTGAATTCATAACTAACGCTTTTTTCTCGTATTTTTCTTTTCAGGTGAGTTAATGCGAGTGTTAGCACGGAAATGTATGGTGATGTATTTTTTATATAATAGAATACATGTTTAGTACTATTTGTGTGTGAATGTTTTACATTAGTTGTCGTTTTCATATGAATGTGAATGCAAGAAAAATACCATGTGCTTGCAATATTATGCTGCAAAGTTTGGAGTCTGTTGTAGATCCTGTACATTAAAAACCCTCTTTATGGCACAGTTTTTACTATGTATGTGTAATAATTTCTTTTAGAAAGCTTTTATTTAGTAAACTATTATTCCAAGTGAACAGACTAGGATAAATCTATATTTATCACTTAAGCCGTTTGAACTTTAACCATTTCTTTACCAAAGCTCATCTTAATTTGAATTTGAAGTTCTTCTTACATTTATATAATTATTGCAATTTAATAAAAAGTATCTCATTTAATTTGACAAATAAATTCTAGTATGTTACCTACCAACCTACGATTGTTTATGGATCTCTCTCTCTTGTGGCAGATGTTCGCCACTAGTCAATTCTCTAATAAAAAAATGTGTAAAAGAATCTTAAGTATCAAATGATCATTACAAACAACTGCAAACAGCAAAGTAACTGTTTGGAGAGATACCTGCTTTTGTTCCTTGTAATTAAAATGTGCTAAATGTTTATAAACCACTTATTTTCAACCTCCTTTTATTTATATGTTCAGCTGCGTGGAAATGTTGCTATGATTTGTCTTTCTGGGTTTTCAACATTGTTTAGTTCTTTGTCTCGTAATGTTAATGACACGACTGGGAAATAACAGCACCAAATCAACTGGTTGTTCAGTAGAACATTGCACAACAAAGGCTTTGCATCGATATGGATTACCAAACAATCAGTTACCCTGATTGCGTGGATTTCACTACTTCACTCTTTTCTCCTGTTAGCATTGAATGCTTTTCGACAAGTTTGCTGACACATTAATTCAGAGTGTAAATATGTATATGCGAATGTCTTTTCTCTCTGTGTAAATTCCAGTTTGGTTTTCATTTCTTTTCGTTGTTTTCTTCTCACTGATATATGGTTCACACTTTTTTGAGTGATTGTTACTGTTCGATCTTTTTGTTGGTTTTCAAACTCGCTAGGAATGAATGTTTAGTTAACGATTTTACTCAATCTATCTTTGTTTGCTGTGTGCAAAACATCTATGTTTTAGTTATAAAATTCTATGTTTTGATTCTAAAATTTTGTAGATACAAAATATCTACAACTTCTTGCTGACATATGTGAAAAAAAAACGAATTCTAATATATTGATTTTGCCTTTTCCTCTCTTTGTCTTTTGGTTTCTTTGTTCTCTTTCGATTTTTTGGATTCTTTCAGGATCGTTCAATTGGCAACCGATTAAGTTTGTGCTTTCGGGCAATCAAAACAGAATTTTCATCGTTTAAGTTCACCTCAGACGACGGTTAAAGTTTCCGTTTCTCTCTGTTTTGTTCGCAAAATGTGGTGTCACCATGCAACTTGTGTCAGTCCGTTGTAAAACTCTTGCAACCGCGAGCCTAGTAACAATCGCATGCATCCAGCGCATCGCGTGAATTGCATGAACATTGCTGAACTCTCTTCACCTGGTGAAACGAATACTTTTTCGTACCAATACATCCTATCACAATCACCACTCAATCATACCGTATTGTAAAAAAGTCACCCTCTTTACAATTCACAAACAAACACAAACACGAACAAGTGAACTGAATCGCACACTCTGATAATGGTTTGGTGGTGAGATGTTGTAAACACACAGTTTTCCCTTCCCTTCTACTGAACCACCCAAGCACAACAGGCATTTTAAGACGGCTCGAATTGTTAAGCACAGCGTGTTAATAATACATTCCATCAGGAACGACTGATTTGTACTCAGCACCGGGCGCCTCCATCGACTGGCAGGCTTCACAAATGTATGTGTTTCATTCTATCTCATGTTCTTAACACACTCTTCAATTTTCAATCATTAATATCTTTCTTCGTTCCTCATTGTGTTGACGGTTAACCTTCACTCGTTACTTCTTCTCGCTGGTTTGTTTGGTTTTCTACTATTTCTGCTTTCGTTTTTCCATCTTCTGCTATGTCCTTACACGTTTCGCAAATTTTTGTTTCATCTCTACCACAATGTTGTTATTATTTTCATGCGTCTGCTCTTCTTATCTTACGCTCTTTCTGCTGTGGACATTATCATATTCATGATACACTAATTCATGTTCGTCTTCATCACCTCTGATTTGATTGAAACTCCGAAATGCGTGCCTTTGCTTTACTCTGCTTTACCGGGTTTCTTCCCCCACGCTGTGTTGTGTTGTGCGTCCGTGCTAATTTGTGTTGTGTTGCTTTTTGAAGGTTCCCATTATGCTAGCATAAAGCTTATTTTAATTTGCTATTGAGAAACCAATGCGTACTCTACTGTAAAGTCCTTTCAATGGTGGTGTCTTGTGTATTGATCGATGTAATATGCTTTTCCTTACCTTCGTATTTGCATATTGGTTGTGCTGTTTTGAAAGAGTTTATAACTCAAAGATAGTTATAGACATTTTGGCATATATGCCACAGTTAATCATATTTTCACAAAATTGGAGAAAAAAATCCTCGATTAATTTCTATATTGTCATAAGAATGAAATGTGTTGTGTTGTGGCATATTAGAAAATAAATTTCATCACATTTTTCTCATATGTGGAACCAGCGAACATCCAACCTCATTGTTGCTTCATTCCCATAGAAAAGCATTGGCGCTTACAGCAACGCCTGTGGGTATGCAATGTGCAATACATGCCGGTTTCAATTTCAAACCCGCAACTACCCGTGTGTGTTTTTAGCTAGTTTAACTTAGATTTTACATTTTATTCAATCGTGGTTCAATACTGAGACATTTTACTTAAAATTAGTAAACTCACGGGAAACAGGATCACAACAAACAGCTTGTGTACAAGAATGAACATTACATTACGTGAATGATCTTAATGTCAATTTCTTGTAGTGAAATAAACTAAATCATATTTAATTTATTACGGGAGTAATGGAAGAAAATCCCTTCATTACAAAATTGTAATCAAATTCCATTGTTCTCTAAACCTTTCCACCATAATTTCGATCATTGTCTTTTACTTCCATAAATAGTGTATGTGTAAAAATGTTGCTGAATTCAATGAAAAAAACGCAAACATAGTGAAAATAACCTAAATAACATCTCATATAGCTAAGATCCTTCAAAAACTCACAGTCTGAAACTTACCTCGCACTTAATCGAGGAGGTAAGCATTGCTGCGAAATCGAACAGCGAACGCGTCTACGGATTATCGTTGTAAAACTTTTATCGGTTCTCACATCACAGTTGCTGGCACTCGGTTGCTGATGCGTGGGCATCATTCAAAAGAATCCCTTCCAATCCTCACTACCAAACCTTCAATCTTTTCGACCCTCCCCCATCACGGACGCATGTATGATCTTCGCTGAGAAGGTTGTACTATTGGAAAAGTAAGCAAAAACAAAACACAAACCTTACCGTACGTGTCCACGTCCATTGCCCCCGCCAAAAGCTGCGTTCTCTTCAGCTATGACAACGCCATCTCGCGACTGTTCACCGAAGCAACGCACGTTCGGTGCTGGCACATTTAGTGCACACGCTTCGTCCTCTTCGTCGCTCGCTTCATCGACGGCCGGTAACGCGAATTCCATCGAATCTTCGTTCTCGTTCGCTAGCAGCGGTATGTTTTATGTTCGCCTACTAGCGGTAGCTGTACTGTTGGCTAGTATACTTTGTCCGTTCGCCGTTTGTTTCTTTGCCCGTTTTACTTTATCATCGCGTCGTTTTCTTGTGTTTATTTTCGTAGCCACAGCCGTCATTCGCATCATCTTCCAATTTCTTACCATTTCACGAGCGGCTGTTACGCCCTTTGCCACGAATTGGCAGTTTTAGTTTTTATCGGGATTGTTTTTAGACATTTTATTCGTTTATTATATTTGTAGTTCGTTTGTTGGAGCGATGTGTGGGTTTTATTGTTTTGTTTTGTCGATTAATATTTTGTACTAATAATTTTGTTCGTGCTTTTAATTTCTCAGTTTTACTTAGGTTTGAAATGTACACATCCTGCTGTTTTCATCCATTTTACGCAACAAATCACTTCATTATTTTCGAATAAATTTTTAAATTTACTTTGTTTTTATTTCGATTTTCTTTTTTGTTTCGCATTTAGCTTACACAGTCAAACAAGTTTTGATGCATTCAAAATTACTTCATCCTCCGGTAGTAGTACATGTTTCGCTGTCGTACATCGTTCATATTACCCGAAACACATAGTGATAATGTTTTTGCTCCCATTTGTTCATTGCTATCAAATGCGTTGCGCGCTGCGTTCCTGGTTCCTTGCTGCGTTCTGATTTGTGCGATTATACACCAAATGCATACAAATACGATCAACCTACACCAACTACAAAAACACCCTTCCACCCATCGTTGCTCGTCGTGCACAACCGTTCGTCTCGCGCCCGTACCGGCATATTTTGCTCACGACACACCCGCCCGTGCGATCTTTCGCGCCCCGAAATCGCACCCTACCGCCGGCTCGATGTTGTAAAATAAAATCGAAACGAAAACGAACACGAACAAACAAACAAAACACGTCGTAAACGCATTCCGCGCGGTTTTTGCGCGCGCTGCATCACATCACGCGGTGACCGTCGACCATCATCACCAGTCAGCGGTAGTCCGACGAAACTGTCGCTGTTCAGTAGCAATAAAATGTCGACGACGGGCAGCCCACCAACCCTACCGACCGGGCCCGGTCCGAGCCGGCAGCGTTCCCTGCGAGATCGGCTGCGTGAGGGCATTACCGGAAGTCTCACCTGGCAGTAAGTTGTCTTGTTTCGTTTTTGTTCTGCTCTTTTATTTCCTGTTTCGTTGTTTTTTTATATATATTTAAGTATTGTTTTATCGTTTTTCTCTCCGTTTCGGTCCTGCGTGGTCCTATCGTAGAGATTCGGTAGTTTTGTAGCTGGTAGCCGTAGGTCCAGCGTAGAGCATTTGTCACGTTCCCTCGTACTATTTGCACTGCGTTTCAATACACTAGGAAATCGCTTTAGTTACACGCAGCATCATGCAAAGTTTGCCCACCATTAGGGAGGGTAGGAGATGTTTTTTTTTTAAGGAAGTTATCCTTATAAATAAGATTTTACATTCAATCTTTAACCCCCGCATCGGTGGGGTTTTATATTTAATGTGACCACGAAGAGAGATGATGGTCAGATGGAGTTGGTTCCTTTCGCTGCTCAATTCCGGTGTGCCGTGATCCTTGAGCAGTCGTTAGACAAGTTTTACTTTTTACCGATTTTTCTCCCTTTGATGTTGTTTAACCAGTGGCATTAATGTCAAAAAACAGAACATCACTTCCTGTAGAAACGTTTCCTTAAAGTATCGCAAAGCTACCTGTCGAAATAAGCTGCACTATATCCAAAAACCCGTTTGTTCATCGTGCTCGAAAAACGTGATTTACGAACCGGTTTCGGGCAGAAATCGTGCTGTAAACACGCGGGAGGAATCGCGCGCCCGGGCGCGTGGGCGCGTGGGCGCTACTATTTATAAGCATTTATTCAAGTACGCATTATTTCGCTCTCGCGCGCACTCGTGCCTCACACACACACACACACACATACGATCCGATCGAGCGAACATCAAATACTGGATCGAACGAAAATCATTAGCACACCACGGCTCTGTACGGTATCCGATGCGGCGAAGGTGCTCGTTTCCCGTTGCTAAATACCTCCGTTTTTTCTCATTTTAATAGCAAACAAGTGGCCGTCCGTGTGCCGTCAGGCCGGTCTAGCCAGAGAAGGTGGCTATTTTGTTTTTTTTTGCACCCGGCAACCCCGTCCGTTATGATCTCGTCCACTCGGTCGATATAATCACGTGCGACGGTTTGATCGGCCAACTGGTGCCACCTTCATGCGAAAGATGTGGCGGAGTGCTTGCTTTTGTAGTTCGGTGTTAGGTTTTGTTATTCTTCTGTTTGTTGGGGGGGTCTTATTAAGCAACAGGAAAAGCCAAACACCTGTTTCCGCTCCAATCCGATTGCAGTGAAAATAAACCATTCTCACAATATGTGTTCAATTTGGGGAAGTTATTTTCTTTTAGTATTGTGTTTTACATCGATGTTTTATAAATAGCCAAGTTTTACATATTAAAAATCATATTAAAACAATGCTTAATGGAACCAAGCTTCTAGCTGTTTCTGCAACCCTCTATCGTAAGCTATGTTAGCGTGTAGTGCATGTGTTCGTTACGTTTTATAAAATTAAATAATTTTTGTGTATATATTTTACAAAACATTAATAAATAAAATTGATAAAGAGTACCTTATTTATACAAGTAAGTAAATTAAACATTATTCTCTTTCCCACCGATTATCAAACTGTAAGTATCAAAAAGAGCCATAATTGATATTAAATCATTATATATTAAAGGAACCATATTTCATATGAAGCTTAATTTACAGACGCCGATCGGTATGATGATAATTTATTCTAAAATTTTGTAGCTTTATATGCTATAAAATTGGAAATGCACACCTTGTGAACAACCTTTTATTTCGAATGGTCTACGGCTAAAACTTTATAAACTATTATTATGTGTGATCTATCAGCGGAAAATAATACTAATTGTATGCGTTTAGTTTCTCACTAAAGAATATATTCATTCGAGTCTAGTAGTATCTTTGTTTTATTTTTAAATTAATGAAAGCTTTTGTAACACTAAACTTGATGAAAGTCTATCGAGTTGAGTCTATGCAGTTTATCTGTAAATTCAAATGAGTTTTTATTTTCCTTAAGCATGTCGTTGACGCAAAACTAAAAAAAATCTTTTTATTGTTTCGTCTGTAAAGAATCCACTTACTGTTACCAACAAAGACTATCTTCCTTCGATCGTCTTTAATTCACGACCAATTCGAAGGCAGCGCACTTTTCCGGAATTCAATCCGCTGTCGTGAGTTATGACCTCTAAGCAGTAACAGCGACGTTTGGCACACCGGATCGCTGTCACAAAGTGTGCCTGCCTGCTCGGTGGGACGGGATGTTTTATTGATCAGCGTGATTGAAATATCATTTTCAATTTATCCCGCACATCCCGCGAGAACTGCCTGGGGCGAGGCGGAGGCTGCCACTAGGACACGGGTGTTTTGGCCAATTGCAACCAATCAAGCCTGTCACAGTGATCGGCCAGAAAGTTGCATCCGAACGTTGTGACCAGGCAGTTCAATCATTCAATTGAACGCCGCCGAAGAAGAGCAGATACATCGCGGTGGCAGCAGAAGAAGAAAAAAAACATGCGTTCTCGGTTTGACCCACCGATGGGCGGTGAACGTGACTTGTCACATTTCGGCGACGGTTCGTTTTGCCTCAGGGAAGAATTTGATTAAATCTGCCCACCCTCTCCCCCTCCTGTAGCGTTTGATCCCGATTGTGTATGTGCGCCTATGAGGCGTAAACAAAAACAAACCCGGAATCGACAGCCGGATGTATGAGCGTTCTTTGTTGCGAACAGTGCGTGATTGCTTGGCTGTGCGTGTCTCGATTGTGGGCCCGCTGCCCCATACAGGGAACCAAGTGTGGGCCCATTTTTATGCATATTAAATTAGAGTCATCACGAAATTCGCGGCTATTCTGGCCAAATTCTATGGGTTAACGTTTCGTGTGGATGATGTTGCATTTAAATCACCGTGGACTGAACATTGTGAATACCAACGGCATGTTAATCTGCGAATTGGGTGACAGCTGTTTTGACACGACGTAAGCAAACAAACGATTCAAGTCGGAGGACAATCGTCTCGAATGTATGTAATTCTTATTGAAACCATTATAACTTGAAATCGAAGGGCATAACCAATAGCTTGTACGATAATAAGAGGAAGTGTACCAGTCTAACACAGATGACCAATCTTAGGCAACCTAGAGACATACTCCTCCAAACTGACAGGTTGGCGTACAAAAAGCCATCTAGAGCAGTTTGGCTTTAAAATAATAAACAACTAGACGGGGTGTTGTTTTGTTTCGTGCGTTCGCGTCTCAATGGTAGACGTACGCTGTCACTCGAGCACAACCTACGCGATCCATCGTTCCACCGGCTCAGTAGGTCGCGATGTTAAAGGGCTGACCTTGCTGCGTAGAGTAGCCCTTAGGCCATCTGGTCGGTTTGTTGTTGTTGATGTTCGGTTGATGACGGAAGTGAAATTTCAGTTCTCCGCTAAACTACCCTTTCGACACGAGGCTCCCACGAACACCCTCTCCGTTCGTCAAACTCTAGTTCCTATTCTCAGTGTCGCCCGTACTTTGAGAATTTTCTCAAGGTTAGGTTGGGTTGAAGGGCTCTCGCTGCTTAAGGGCACCGCAGAGCCGTTGTATCCTATTGTTATGTTTAGCGGCCGTGGTTCCGCTCGATTAGGTTTCCGTTATTACCGTTTGCCGCAACGGTACCTCAAACAAAAGTTTCCGATAGGATCATATCTAGTTCGGTATGGCCATCCGTTTTGTTTGTTTTAATTACAAACTTATAGAGATTGATAAGAGATTGATACAAACTTATACAAACTTGTAGAGATTGATAAACATATTTTATTGTATTTTTAATTATTGATTTTTAATAACATCCTTAGTAACCATGAGAGGTTGGAGTAATTTCAATTCCTGCTTGGTGTTTTTATTACTCATCTCCTGCCCTTTATTAACTTGAACTGAACATTCAAATGATATGTATTTCTGCAGTTTAATCCTACATGTGATGCAAAACGTTATTAATAACATTCCTTTATAGTCTAGACCTATCCCTCCGAATGCACAAAAAATCCATTTCACATCGTCTCGTTTGCATGACATCGTCTGCGGATTTTATTGCATACATCTCTTTGTATCCAGAATAAAAAGGTGTGGATAAGCCCATATCTTAACCATTATTTCAGTGGCAACATCGACAACCTGAACGTTTTCGCAAAGCAGCCCAACCACCCTACAGGCAGCAAATTTATAGCCCACGTTCCCGTTTGGGATTCCGTTTCGCTTTACATGCGCCTAAAGCCGCATCGTACACGCGGTTTACACCACTCGAATCACTTCCGCCGTCGGGTTCGCTTAACAACAGATATTTTATCTCTGCCTCGTACCAACCGAAACGGGCCCCAGCGGGCCGGAGAGGGCGAATGCATTTTCACACCGACCTGTCTGCCGCCCCGATTGGTTACGCCCAATCCGGTTCGGTTCACGCATGTAATCGTGCGTACAGAGAAACTGGAGCATAATCGGACTGACCTTTGGCTTCTTTGGGCCTTCTCCTTCGCGCGCGTACACTTTCTTCCCGCCGTTCCGGGCCGGCGGGTAATTCCCTTCGCGTTGTTTCCACGGTTCGCCGCGTATCGTGAAACCGGCGCGGCGCGCGAATGATTTAAAGTTCAATGCAATTCATCGACCTTGCACGGTTTCGCTGTAAGACGGGCCCTAGGATACCTTTGCTTCCTCGCCTGCACCGTACCCGTCCGCCGTGTGCACGCGATGATGGCTGCAATTTCTTGATTGTATTTCGACACGGGAGTCGAATTCCCAGCGCCACGAGCGCCGTCTGCCTCTGCTTCCATCCGTTTTTGCAGGCTGTACGAATCGAGAAATGGATCGACTCACAACAGCAGGTCGAATTCGATGGAGATTACGCGATTACAATTAAGGATTATTACCGTGATTGTTTGATTTCTTCTGTTACCTGCCTGGCTATTAAATATCGTGCTTCCGTTAAAAGCGTCTTGTTCGCAACGTAATTGTTGGGGTGTGCGTTAAGCCGCTTCGAGGCACGAATTGCATTGTAACACTTACTGATTAGCCTGCTGCGTTTTGTTTCCTTCAACAGATCGCTCTTACACACTGTTTCTTTTCCATCCTGTCACTCATAACGTAAACGAGATCGTTTTTCTAATGCTATTATTCTTTAACGCTCATATTGCTTTTATCTATATGATTACTTGTAACATACATTATACCTTGAAAACTATTTTTTATAAGCCTTTTAATTTAAAACGATTCTAAATTACGCTAGTAATAATAGATAGACCATGTCATGATTTGTTTGCCTTTCTCACCTTCAACAGCCTTAAACTAAAACGATTCCTATAATTATTCTCAGCCGCCGATATAAATTAAAAGAACCGGAGATAAATTTTCCCGGGGCAATTTTCTTAACCTCCAGCGAGCAAGTGTCCGAGGAATGGAAAAAAACAATCCACCCGGTGCGTCCTTGCGCCGGACGGTGACAGCCGCAGTGTCGCAATCAGTACATCAACCGATCAATCAATGCGTTAGCGAAGTTCGGACCGACTTTGTTAATAATCCATTTATTTCACCATTTTTCGACTCCGGCCACACTCTCATAACGACAATCTCGATCGTTCGTTTGCGTCGGAAACTGTCTGGGGAGCTTTCGCCTTTTTTTTTCGTTACCACCAGCTCCGCCGGCACGCTCCTCCGTGTCAGGACCAGGGTGTTGCGCTGCTCAATCGTGCGGTTAGATCGCGATAAACAGCGCCCGCGCGCCCTGCAGCAAGGTGGAAGGTCAGCAAACCGAACCGGGTTTGCACCGGTTCATAACTTAATCAATTTCAATATTAACTTAACCATTATGGTCGTTGAATTATTCATAGGATCGTTGTTCGACGTTTGCTGCGGCCCGATGGCGGATGGTCTGCCCGGAGCGCCGTCGTATCTGCTCGCAAAAGTTCTTGCGAATCGCGCTCGAAAGAAGGAGGACGGCTTGTGGTGTGGCGGTTGTGGTGGGGGAGGGGAAGAAAATCTCGTTAAAATTGCAACGTCCTTTCGTTTGAGGTACCACCATCGGCAGGGCGCTGGAATCGGGACGGTCTGTTTGGTAGAAAGGTAGCAAGAAGGGATATTGTTTGTTACAATATTCCTTTATATCGTTGTTCTTTACTTCCTAGTTTGGTTTAAATTTAATTAATTACTGACATGTTTGTATGACAACACAAACCCAATTAGTCTAGAATCGCATGTTGGTATACGCTTTTTTTATATGTTGAGTATTAATTTTATAATGAAGACGAAGAACTCAGTGTCATATAAGATTATTTTGTCACTTTGTGCTACTTTTTTGCGTAAAATGTCAACATCCAAGTTACGAATATTACAAAATTCCCTCAACAAACCAACAATACCAAGATGATGATCTCATGAAACCACTGCAACCTGTTGCGCGGAAGTTCACCAGACAGTAGGCAGCGTTTTTCGCGTCCTCTATCATCGGCGAGATGCACCATCAAGGACATCTTCGCCAGATGCCAGACACGGGCAGTAACCAGATTTGGCTGGCAATTAAATGCAGCGTCGTGTCGAAACTGTCGCCACGGCCCGGGATGAAGGTGGTTTTTGCATGTCGCTCGCATGGTGCTTCCACTGGTGCACGGATTGGATTGATGGACGTAATCAAATTAGATGACTGGAACATGGGGGCTTTCGCTGGGTGGAGCGAATTGCCGTAATTCTTGCAGGCGGAAACGTGCAGGATCTCTTTCTGGGCGTGCTGAGCCACGGTAAGCCGTCTGTTCTCCAAGCCACTGCTGGAACCGCATCCCCGACGTGCGGATCACCAGGGACATCAAGTGCACTAAATAATACCGGTGTCGGATTCAATTACGGCTGCCATTTTTCACGTCAAATTTATCCCGTTCACCCCATTCGTTTCGTATCGGCCATTCGCCGTGTCGCGGGGACTGCATTTGGCACACTCGGGAACTTTGCACAGCGAAACAATCGAATTGGATTTATTTGGCACCACTGGTAGTAGCGAGTCGTATGAAGGAGTTTCTTTACTGGGAGATGAAATTAATTTCAGTAATATTTTAAAATTCATTTTATTATTTCAAGGAAAATCACGAACCACATCGCGCGCCAGTTCGATGAGATTGTAGCAAATTGCACTAAACACACCACCGAAAATTAAATCCACCCTTTTCGTAACCATGTGGCGACACGATCCAAACACGAAAACAAGTCCTCAAGGCCGCGGCTTGCGTCGCGAAATCTCGCGCTTTGTGACACGGCGTGCGCTTTGACGTGCCGTTTCCGTGAACGCCGGATAATGAAAATTTTAAAATCAAATCAAGCACACCCACGCTCTACACCCGTCCCTCTCGTTTCATGTACCATGTACATCCTCCTCTCGCACGGATTCGCTCAGCTTTGCTCAGGTTGGTTTTTGCATTGTGTGTGGTGCTTGTGCGTTAAAGCATTACCTTGCTTTTTTTTTCTCTTTTTGCTTGCCCGTTACTACGTTCTCCGTGATAACGTTAACGGTGCGCGTCTCGAATATATTTGCATCTCATCAGGCACGTAACCGAATTGTAATTCTAGCCCGTCGTCAGATAAGCCAAAACCGAAACATGCCTCCCGGGGCATCATTCTATGCTTTTGCGGCGCGCTAGTACATCTGCTGGACACACCCACCGGCTAATGACGAATAAAACGATCGTTTTGGTGGTGGGGTGGCTCTTTATCTTGCGCCACCAAACACGGTTGCTGGTCGGCGTTGGGAATTCCAATTACATATTTGTGGTGTTGGTATTTTGGAACGTATTTTTTATCAGTATCTGCGTACGCAAGCCGATGTTGAAATCGAGAATATGTTTCTTTGTTATTTGAATTTGTATAATTCACACTTTGTAAGATGTGTTACCGAAATTTGCAAAAATCCTATCGTTTTTTTTCTGATTTTTTTTTTCTTTTTTTGTATTCATCGTGCATCGTGTGCTGATTCCCGTTCCGGTTTATTCCGCCAAAGATCAGAGTGTACACCTCAGCATAAAATTTTCACTTTATAAAAAAATAAATAAACCGGAAAGTTTTTTTATCGATCCCTGGTTGCGATCTTGAAAGCCGCGCATCGAGTCATTAGCCGTAACCGCAAACACCGCGCTACCCACCACCACCCAAGGGCAACGAAGAAATTCTATACCCATTGCCTAACATCTCGTTGCCAGCTTGCCCTTGAGGAAGCGCTTTGGCTCCTCCGCTCACCGCTGACACATTCCGGCCGAGCATGGCTGGCAGACGGACGGCCTATAGGACACCCACCCTAGGGGAGGATAAAGCAACCCTCAGCCCTTGGGCCACGCGAGGCGAGTGAAAAGCGCGTACAAAAGCTACGCCAAACCCCACAGTGTGCCCTCCAGCGGTCGTTCAACCTACTTGCACTCGTAGGGCGTTCGCCACGCAGCATAGGGTCGTTTTACACATGCGACGGTGAACCCTGAAAATATCGCATCTCGAACCGGAGCAAAACGCGGATCGCCGATCGCACGGAGACAGGTTTATTCGACCGACTGCTCCATGGTGCGGTGGGGCGATACAATTAAAACTCTCATTACGTGTCACCACAGCTGTCGTAAAACGATAAATTCCGCGCCCAGAAATCAATAACACTGGCAGGCAATAAACAACCGAACCGATCCGATCCAGGTGCAGTTGGGATTGTTTTGTTTCAATCTTTGGTGATCTTGTAACCAGTTGAACCATTTTTGTTTTAGTTGATGAAATCCAATTTCGCAAAAAATAAATTCAATTTATTTTCTTTATTTTACGAACTAAGCGATTTCTCACTTGACACAAGGAAGCGTATATTCGCATTTAAATAATTTTTCACTGTACTGTCCTATTGATTGTTGTGGTAATTTTTCTTTGCATTTGTTTTTAATTCTTTTGCCTATGAATTGATTATACATTATTATACATTATTATTATGAGATCGGATAGTTTCAAAAGCTTTTTCGACACATGTAATGTGTGCTGATTAAAACAGGGCACTCCATTACGCCATCATCAAAAGCGCCAAAGCATGTGATGTGAGCAGGAAAGTTCATTAAAAACCGTACTCAACCAACGCATTCCATGGCCATAGGCTGAAATCAGAGGGCTTCGTGGCACTCGTGCGGGGTTGCGTGGTGATCGGTTTTGTTTTTGAAGAAACATTTCTCGTTTATTTTAAACGTTTTCGTGTTCATTCACGTGAGCCCGGTGTGAGCCAACATAAATTGATTTATTTATTTTTCCCCCCATTGCAAAGCGCGTCCCTTCAGACGAGCGAGCGAAACTAGATCGAAATAAATCGAAACTGATCGGCAGCGACGAGCTGGACCACCACGCGAGCGCGAACGCACCGATGTCGATCGCGTACAAAGTCGGAGCTGTTGAAATTGTTTTTTTTCTCTCCTCGTTATGCTTCTCTAGACGTCGTGGTGAATCAATGTGCAGTGCGCAGAACCTGGCCAGTCACGGCAAACGAACCGTGTTGACAGCAAACAAGCAAGATTGTTGTTAGCGCATTGGGTTGTGCACGGGTTACGTTCAGCACCGGCACCAGCAGCAACGATCGACCGCTGCAAGGTTCACGCGATCGTAAATCGTTCAGCGCACCGGAATGATTTCTCGCTCGCCGGCCGCCAGGTCACTTAGGGCTAGCGATCTGTACAACCAAACGCCGAACCGTTTTAGTGGTTTGTGCCAGTGCGTACCGCATGCGGTCGATTATTCTGCGCGCAAGAATTATGTTCCTCCCGGCTTGCGATACGTTTATGATCGTTTTCCGTTCAATTAATTGTCCGGAACTTCCCGTGGGAGGCTTTCGTGCCGACAACGAATCCCTTCTGCCTCGGCGCCGGCAGACGACGCACCAGAACCCATTAAAAATAGAGCAAAAGTCAATGTCAAATGTTGAACCTCACCGTCCTGGCTCGGTCGGTCGGAGGATCGCCGCCTGGACTGGATTTCTTTCCTGCTTCACCGCTCGCACACCGTACAGGTCTTTCTTTCGCGATGCCATCGCAGAATCACCGTCTGCGTACGGAAACCATCATCTTGCATGCAGTGGAGGGGCCACGTGGGAGGGGTGGGAGGTTACCTCGACAACGCACAACACGCTGGTCCATTTCGCTGGCAGCCCCAAACGTCGACGAGCGTCAAAAACTTCAATGTCGGTCGTGGCGACCGGACACCGGCACCGGTTTGTGCTGCCGGTGGTTCCGATACCTTGAACCCGGTGCACGGTTGCGTCGGTTTTTCGTCATCAGTCGCCAACAACACATCATCGTTGTCGTCAGCAGCGACAGTAAACGAAATGAATGAGCGATGGCCGACCGGAAGGCTTTCCGGCGACGTTCAGGGACCCTGGTCGCTTGTCGGGGTCGATCGGACGGGTAGGATTAATTGAAGCAAAATTGTTTTGACAACAATCAAAAACCTCAGTAGAGGGGGTTTCGAAGGGCAGCACCGGAGATGGGACACTGGTGGAAGATAAATCATGGCGAAACCTCTTCTCGGCGTATTCTGCAAACATTGTAGAAAAGTGTTTGACACCGATTTGCTTGTGGTCAATATAAATTAAAGTTGCTATGTTGATTCTTTTTCACGTTTCGCCAGCGGCAATTTTACGTTTACGATGGTACGTTTCATTCGATATGAAATATATGAGCTTCGATGTTGCAGTTTTATAGTACCGTCCGGTGTCTAAGGTCGATCATTTTAATGTTGTCGCTTATTTAACAACTTCCTTCGTTGAGTTAAGATAATCAGATGGCTGTATTTTTTTCTATGAAACATTTTACTAAAATGAGATGTATTTATAACAAATAACTTTAGGAATATGTCTTTTATGTTCTTCCATATGAGAGCTCTTGTTCTGCATTGTTTTGCATCGAACAAAGCATTTCACCCTTGATCTTCCGTGTCGCAGTCGCTACCAAACGTCGTCGAAGACGCAAAGAAATGAACCATACCACACGATTAACCAAACAGACAAAATATCACGCGCCGCATGTAAGTACCGGTTGTTAAGCTTAAGCACAACGTTGAGATTATTTCTAGAAATCTGGTCCACACGGTAGACAGATGCGAAAAGTTCAAGACAACACGGTTCAGACTGCCGCAGCAGTAGCAGCAAAAGAAAAGAAACAAACCGACGGACGTCCATTCAAAAAGTCCAATGAACGAATAGCCATAAGTGTTGCTTCCAATGGAGGTGAAGTTGGGGGAGACCATTGTCATTCCGGAGTTGTCATTCCGGAACCTCAACATCTAAAAGCCGTGCTGTGGGGAACCACAATCCGTAGCCAACAGTGTGTGTGTGTGTGTGGTACCATTTCCGACATTCCGGACAAAGCCGCCACAATTGGCTCGAATAGTGGTTGTGCAGGAAATCTTCATAGGCCGACTTGGAGGGCGCAAGGTGTAGGCTAGGGCGTGCGGAATGGTGACTATTGTTTGGCTAGGTGGTAGAATAATCATATGCAAATCGTATCCGTTCGCTGGCGCAAGTGACACGCACGCTTTAGCATACGATTAATAAATCGATTTGTCCACGGATGTCGGCACATGCAGCGATGCGTGCCGCAGAGTGCTCCGTAAGAGACCGGTGTTCACCGGGTGGTGATGCTGTGGACGCCACCACGATTATCTGAACTTGCGAGAAGCAGTCGTTAAACGCAAGGTTTCATGCTGGTTCCGGGAAATTTTATCCGTACGCGATTGGCGTGTCCCTGGTAATTTTGTTTTGTTGGAGCGCTCCCTCCTCTTGATAGATGCCATCGAGCGGAATGTCAGGCTACCAGTCCAGAGAGAAAAAAAAATATCTTTTTTCGCCCCAACCCAGGACACGCAGTCTCATCCATCCCGAAAACGGAAGACGTTTTCCGTCGGGGAAGGGGGAGAAGGATGTCTTGAGCCATGAACTTTCGCAGCACGATTATGCCATTAACGGAAGGGCTGTTTTGTTTTTCCATCCGTCGAACACTTTTCTTGGAATTTCGTTCTTTTCCTGGACGCCCAAGAATGCGTCATTCCGGTTCGTTAGCAACGTCACTTATGGTTGTATAAATAAGCCTAGATCTGGAGGTCACCGAATAAGCTCAAATGTACTTTCGATGTAATCTTTAATTGAATAGCTTGTTCAAACCTGATAGTGTCCGCATACTAGTCGTGCGGCAGTGGCCGTAGGTGGTCGCTGACTTCAACACTCCCGTTACGCCGCTCAGATCCCTAGCTGTTATCCTCATTAACACCCGCTGAAATGGCCTTTCGCTCGCTATCATGTGGTGTACCGTTCAAGGATGCACACTGGATCACTCTAGGCAGTGGCAAGGTTCGTCATAATACACTTCAATGCCACCACGGCGGCGACCTGGGTCAAAAAGTCCCAGATTATGAGAGACGGTGCGTGGGTTTCCCCGCTGCTGGAATACCACCACCACCTTTAGCGCGCACCAGCTCCAAAATACGGATCGACAGATTTTAATGTCACAGCAATTAATCATCCGAACCAAACAAACAGGATTAAACAATGTTCGGAGGAAACATTCCACGTGTGTTCTTGACCAACTGCCCAAGTACTCTGACCGCTGCAATCGTACTACGATCTGCTATCGATCATCGGAGCAAGTGATTCTGCGCCAACAACAAGTGCACGCGGAGTCGCCCGATACCGCGCCTGGTTCGTCTGGCTTTGGGAGTTGAGGACGGAAGATGAAGTCATACCTCATAGCCGTCGGTGCGTCCGTGCAAATGTCGGAGTACTGAGAGCGCCGAAGGTTTTCCGGGCCACCATCAGACCGGGCGATACCGGAGACCTTGCGTAGGCGCAATCGCAATCCGCGCTCTGTTCCATTCCAATCTCCACGCAAACGTCTCAAACGTTGAACGCTTTTCTAGGTCACGTCCAGTCGGTGCGCCGGGGCTGGGAATGGTGCTGTCATAATTTGATCAAGGATGTGTTACAATATTTCATTCTACTCCTTCCGCAGTTTCCTACGGCAGATCATGCGTTTTATTTCGTAATATAACGCTTGTGAAACGGTTGCTATGCAATCCTTTCGTACTGCCAGGGTTGAACCTGTCCGATTATTTCAGTGATACTTCCGTCATTTGCTGTCACACTTTAGGAGAATAATTAACAGCTCATCAATCACGTGTCCATTAGGATCAATTTAGTGATACAGTGAAGGCGAACGTGAGATCCTGATTATCAATTATCGTAATGATATTCAATAACGTTATCTTCTTCGTGTCCATAAAAAAGCTTGTCCAATTTTTATTTCTTAATTTTCACAAATCTACTCTACTGTTTCTCACTACACACTTGACCAAACATAGCAATTGTGTTCTTTCTAAACCACCTGAAGTGGCGAATCCCATATCTCAACGCAAACCATGGTAAACAGAGTTTGTTTGTTGCCTGTGGCGCTTACGTAAGCTCTGGGAAAAGCTAAACAAACGATCCGTCAGATCAGAATACTAGCTCGTCAAAAGCATTTTTAGCACGTTGACGATGGTTGTGCCCAAGACATATCACCGATTACCGTTAGCACATAAAGAACACAATAAACCTGTTATAAGCAACAACAAAATCAATTGTCAACCATCCCATATTCAGATTATGAAGCCAGTAAGAGGCAGGTTCCGTCGACGAATACCAAATTGACGAACGTATTGGATAGTTTTTGATTTTTATGGGATCTTTAAGCGAACATATTTGATAGTTTGATTGACATAGTTAAGATTGTCTCAGTTAAAAAATTATTTTAAATGGATTGAAAACTTGAATTCATATTATAATAAATTTTACACTCATTTTATTTGAAATTATGTGATGCACATACTATTTAGCAATGTTTGAAACAGTTGTACTATGCAGAATGCAAATTTGTTTTAAGAGTTTGTTTTGAAGACTCTATTGGACTGTAAAATTTCATTGTTTATTTATGTCACATCTTTAAAAATCGCACCATTGGACGGAGGTGTTGTTTTTTTATGGCACTAATTTTATTGGCCTTTGTAGTCCAGCTTGGCTATAACTCAGAATCGTGCTGTAGAAAGTCCGTCGAACTAAACCATGTTTTGTTGTTGTGTTATTTTGCTTGGTGTGGATTTTTAAGTGTTTTCATGAGCACTAACGCAGGTTGCAGCAGACGTGTACCGGCATTAATTTGTATCTATCACCAAGGGGCATCACTTGCACTCTCTGAAGCCGAGACAACAACACAAAACATCACTCGGAATGATGATCGGGACGTGTACCGTACGGGAGCAGGGATGGGACCGGCACTGGCCCATATTTGAACAGCTTTCCTGGCTGCTGCTGCAATCGATTCCATCTGCCGTTCGCTACATCGCATCGCTCATGAATATCGTAAACTCAGCACCCACCCCAAACCCGTCGCATCCTACCTTTTGGCCCATCCGTCGTCATCCCTTTCGTCCAGTGCCCCCTTCCAGGTCCTGTTTTGCGTGTTTGCCGGGCTGATTGGAATGATTGATTGGCCGCAGAGATGTTGACTGATGAGCCATGTCCCAGAAGGTACGGCAATCGTATTTGTCTCTTTCCGCATTACGCCAACAGCACGATAGGACTCCTCCATGACACCCTCTCCACCCTTCTCCTCTGGTGAGCAAATAAGACGCACTTGTCGGGAAATTGCAATTGCCAGCTCTCTGGGTAGCGTTCGATGCCAGGTCGATTCTGGTCGCCGTTGGACGTGAGCAGGAAGCAGTGGGCGGTGACGTAAAGCGGATGATTGTTACATCCCTTGCAAAGGTAGCTTGCGGCACTCGGAGATATTCAACGGCTTGATGAAAGTGACGCGTTCGATCGAAAATGGGGGCTGATACGCCGGGAGGGAAATGGGAACAATTTGCCGAAATGAATTTTTTGCGCACACATACCAATAACGTGATGATAGCGACGCGTTGCCAGCTGCAGGTTGTTGCACGTGCAATAGGCGTTCATATTAATGCCAGAGGCTTGAAGTATGTAAAAATTCATTAGGATTGATTTGCAGGACGTTACTTCAAATATGGTGGAATATCGCACATAAATAGAGCATGTTTTGGATGTTGTGAAGCGTAATTTGCATATATTAAACATGGCTTTAGGCTGGTGACGAATACTGTAGCTTGTATTTTGTTTCAAATAAAATTCTGGACTGGTAAATTACTAATACTATAAAAGATTAAGGATGAACAAATTTGCGTGAAATGTACATCCGACCATTTTTATACGCCTTCCTTGAATGTTTTGAATTAATTACCATCTTCATACAATGTCTCCATCCATCTTTTTATGCCGCAAGCGGTTGTAATAGATGGTTCAACTACGTACACAACTTACAGGAAGTATCAGGAACTTCAATGATTGGTTTGAGAACGAAATCACACACTCTTCCCTCAACCGTTTCGTACACGCAGAGAGACTCTACGCGCACTTGCCATTAGCTGTTTTTTAATTATCCATCCTGGAACAAACAACAACTGCTACTGCTGGAGGTGAGATTGAGCGCAATCTAGAACCATTAGCAACGTAGGGACGCGTGCTTGGTTCGTGCGTCAACTCATCAGCACCAGTGCAGGAAAAGTTCACCTGCCATGTTCGCCATTAAGCAAACGCGCGTTCTCACCCTTCGACCCAATCGCGATCCTTGATCGATAAAAAAAACCTCATACGACCTTTCGCGATCCGCGATCCGCACGCGGGTACGGTTCGAATATTCAGGATCGTTCCCACAGAGCCTCACGTGCACACAAGGACAACCGTGCAACCGCGATCGGAATAAGCGCGCGCGCGCGCCGGTGGACGATCGCACGCACCAAGGCACGAGTCTCGCGATCGTCCCCAATGCTAACAACATAATCACCAAGAAGCCCTGCATCGCGCGCACACGGGGAGGATCATGTTGCGTGTACATGAAACTGCCATACAACATGGCACGCCACAAACCACCGCAACCAGAAATCCCTTCCAGCTTCCCATCGTCAGCTTCGGCATGTCATTACCGGTCCGGGCCCGTCTGTAATCGTCAGTTCTGACTGATTGCTCACCCATTACCATAATTGATAATTTGATCGTATATTCTATAAATGTTGCCCTCCTTCCACCGGTCCCGGTTGCCCCGCCATGTCGCCGGTTGCCATTTTCGTTTTTTTTCGGTACAGGCGGCGCCACAAATGGTGACTTAATTTATGTTATTAATGCCCTCGATGGGTGCGGGATAGAGTGCTTGCTTGTGGGAAGGACTATGCGTGCGTGTGTGTATTTATTTGTGGAACTATGGATTACCGATGGGCATTAATCTTCCATCACAAATGACTCGCTTATGGACAGCGTGTGATTCGAAAGCTCTAGTTCTAGATCGTACCCATACCACCACCCTTCCGCTCGATGTAGAAATATCAGCAAAAAGTGGAAGCTTGTAGCAAACGATCGAGCCACGACCAGCCATTCCCGAACGCGACCTAAACCCCCTTCTCGGCTTCGGTCTTCCCGTGAGAAGGGAGGGCAATACAAACAGTCATTCTGTGGAGGTTTCCGGTACCCTCAGTGTGCAGTGTTCCGCTTTCGAGGCGACACCGTCCACGGTGCGTTCGCACACATGTCCTCGGAAAGGCATTTACACTCCTGCCGCTTCCCCACGTCACCGCAGCCGGAGTCATATCTCACTGCACTGCACAACCCTAGAGCCCTCTCCACCGAGCACAAAATGGACCCACCGGTGCCGCGGTGGAAGCGACTTGTTCCGCCCGATGACCTTATGACCGACCCGGTCTCTCCTAGGCCACCGCGCTCACATTTCGTCCCTCGTCTCGCTCGCCCGCACGCGCGCATGCCCTTTACCGTTTGCCGGTGCGCCACCCCGTTTGCCGGAGCGGCTTGGCGCGGTGCGGAGGTGAAGGCCATATCCTCCGGTCGTCGCGTACCGATGCAATAATCATTCGCTGCACATTATTCTCTCCCCCTGCCCCACCCCTCCCCATTTTGTCTGAGCTGCACCACTTTCGGTGCGAGTTCCTCTCTGATGCAGGGCGGTGGGGAAACTAAATCAAAATGAACTTTTTTTTTTTTAAATATCTCAAACCAACGAGAGCACGTGTCATGCCGCGAGAAGTTTATCAAACATTGTTTTGCAACATGGTAATGTTTTTTTTTGTTGTTTTGGTTGTTTTGTGTATGTGCATTACCAACTACCTGACGCCTATAAATATTAAAAGTAGACGACGCGAGCGGTCGCAACGAAAGAAAACAAACGGAAAACGACCCATGTAAAGCCCTACAGACAAGAGAAGCCCCGTCGTGCACCACCGACTTTAGTCTCAAGTGGGAATCCACCCCTTGCACAACTATTCTAGCGTTGGGTTTTGAGAGGCGTCTAGAGCTTCGTCCTGCAAACAGGCAAACTATGTATTTTTCTTGTCCGAACCCTCCATTGTTATGTGTTTGCAAGCTACCCGGGTGGGCATTACTAATTCGTTAAGCGCTGCTGGTGAATGCGCTTCGCGGAAGATATAAATATTACCCCCATGGTGGAGAGTGCGGCGTTAGTTTTATCCTTTTTTTTTCTAACGCAAACATCGCCCTGCTTGGTTACACTTATCATTTGCATCGTTGCGAAACAGCCAAACTTTCGTACCGACCCAGCGTGAGGTGCTCCCTTTTTTTGCTAGCCAAATGGGAAAAGTGTGTAGTTTTCTGTTTTAATTAAAATTTTACTGGTACATGAATTGTGCGAGAACTTTTACTCAATTAGTATTCCAATGCATGTTTGCTTGAGAGTTATAATTTATATCAATTAATAAACGGCAAACAAATAGTTCGCTTGTGAAATTATGAGGCTGAAATTGTGTCTGGCCCTGGCACGTGAAGCGCCCCACATTTCGTGTTCTACAGGCGTTTGTCTGTCAGTTTGCTGGTGTAATACTATATTGAAACACACCAAGCTTGACCCATCCATCGATCGATTGCACTGTCTGTCTGGTGCATGTTGTTGGCTCCCGTAGGTAATGGAGTGGAATTCATGCGCGAAACCGAGCAACCCTTGACGATGATGGAATAAAATACAGTGACGTGTGAAACAAACAGGCGACGCAAAAGGTGCAGCTGCAAAAGCGAAATTTGTTTTATAAAATCATTAAACACATTTTGTGGACATAAAGACTTTATTTTAAATGTTAGTATTGACTGAAAAAAAGAAATCTTTTTTGAAAAGAAAAAACTTTTTTTGATCGTATAATTGTGGTCGCCACTGTAAGCTAATAAACACAAAAAGCTCAACCATGTAACGATGTGTAAAACAAGTGCCACTGCCGTTCGGGGAGCAACCGCGTGTCGAATGCAGTTGCACGTTTACCACTCCATGCAGGAAAACCGCGGCACACGCGAGAAAGAAAACAACGAAAGTGGAGAAAACGACAAGCAGTCATGCTGTTGCCGCGCACGTCCGGCTGTCCGAGTGGAGCGGATCAATAGAATCGACCGAACGGTCAGGTGGCACGGTAGGGTACCGAAAATTCTTCCCCATTTTCGTGTGTTTTCCCCCCTTTCCCAACACCGTTTTGCGCATGGCATGAGCATTTCTCATGCGGAGAGTGGCGCACCAGGGTCACGCAAGGAAGGTGGACGCGGTTTACCGAACGGGGTGTAGCCTTTTGACGATTGGATAGTCCACTATCGGCGGTAGAAGCGTCCGTCTCAAAGGGATCATGTAACCGAGAGCTGCTCATTGCCATCCAGTCTGGCACGGATTGGTCTCGGTGGATATTAAAAGGGGACAGGACGCAGGACGTCCTGCAGGCACGATGATGGCACCGATCATTCCGACCCATTGGCACGTTTGTTTATGGTGTGAAAATTCCCATAAAAGACAGTGTGTAATGCAGTTCGCGCAGCAGTACCCGTTGCTCCACTGGGCTGAAAATGGGATCCACTGCAGACGGGTGCTTACCAGGGAAGGAAACAACAGCAACAACAGGTACAGCTGGAGTACGACATTGTTTTTAACGGGTTCGTTTAAACATTCCCTGTGCACGCCCCAGGCGGGGTAAGGAAAATGAAGTACGTTATGGGTTTTGCAGACACTGCAGCCGAAATGGGATGTAGTTGCATGCTTCCTTCCACTGCACCTGACAGATGGGCAAGATTTATTGCTTGTAATGGGCAATGAGTCTTTCGTCCAGGCACCACAACAAACACAAATTACAAGCCCAGATAAATCCAGTTTATACACCAAGGATACGTGTGTCCTGTCGGTGGTGCACCAGGAAGTTGTACACGAAACAAATCGAAAGCAAACGCTTGCAAACGGTTGCAGTTGGAAAAAATAGCACCAAACAGTGGCTTTGGCTACAGTTACTGTTTGCCATCGTTTGGAGTTAATTCAGTTTTATGCGGGGATTTAAATGATTGGCCCACCGGGAGTCATTTATTTGGCTGCTACCTACGACCACTACTTTCTGTTCGTGTGCGGATTTTCGCTCCCATTTTAAAAGCACCACCAAGCACCGGGTTGTGATTTATAGTCATTTTCATGCACATTTTCGCCATTGCATGCACCTTTAGCGGGTACAGGTACACAGCAATCGGTTGAGCCTAGTGAGTAAGCCAGCCGGGCATTCGGTGGAATTGTTCGCAAAAAGGTTCAAATGTCAGCTAGACCTCACCCGAAGACAGCCGCAATCTGGTTGATTAATTAATCGACTGCTGCCGGGGAAACCGACGGGCGGTCAGTGTGACGGACGGTGTCCCCGTTTCGTCCCTCTCGCCCTGCACATCGATCGATCGCATCGCGGAAACCGATCAATCACGACGCGTGCGGCGATCGTGCGTTGCCTTCGCGGCGGCTCATGATGCGCTAAATGAGGGTTCTCTTTTATGCCCATCGACGCCACGCTTTTCCGCTTGAGTTTTACCCCCTGAAAGAACGGGGGAGAGGGGAAGGAGGAGGTGTCCTCGCACCCTCTTCACGATCGAGAATGCGACCTTTCGCAAATTTAAAGACAGGATAAAAAAGCGGTGTATGAAATCTGGAAAAAATGACCCCATTGCACCCGACCCGACTCGAACGAAATAATAATCGCCTTCATCGTCGGCAACGGTCCCCGGCAAATAGTGAGACACATTGTTGAGATGATTAACATTTAGAACGCGCCGGGGGATCGAGAGCCCTTCAGAGAGAGCGAGAGAGGGAGAGGCCGGAATGTTATTTATCGTTCAAGGATCAAGGGCTCGATTACCTGGCAGCTTCATCGATTCACGGTGCGGTGGGGCTTAATCACCGGATGATGGCACGTTTTGTGTTTTACTTTTTTTAAATTTATTTTTACTATACATCTCGCTCGCGCACACACGTCCAGCTGCAATCGCCATGTTAATGCCATTGTTTATGATCGGTGAAAACAAACAATTATATAAATGACTGTATTACTGCGTTGATGGCCGGCAAGCGATATTTTGATTGCACAGCATTATTCATATTGCAGCTGCATAGCTGGTGGTAAAAATGATAGTACTGTTTTGATGAAAATGATCTTTGCATCAAATTGAAATCGCTGCAATCGTCTTTTTTCATGGGTAACAGAAGTCACTTTTTTTCAGAAATCAAATTAAAGAAAACAAATAATTTATTTTTTGATGCAGTCAATGAGATATCAACAGAAATAAAATTGTATTTGCTCATTTGTAACTGTTGCGGAACTTTTAAATATGTTCAAACCCATAGATAAACAACCGACCTGGCCACGTGGAATGATGCAAATTTCAAAACAGTACGTGTTATGTGATATTTACATAAACTCGATGACTTTGTCATCCCAAGGTTCAAGATCGGTTGTCGAAAATGCTCGATACTAATGTTAAAATAAACGCTTTGAAGTATTTGTTTTAAGCTAAAAGCTTAAGCTCGCTAAAGCCCGTTTTCCTTGACTTGTTTCGCTGTCGGAAGCCAAACGAGAAGAAGTGCAAATAACTTGTGAGACCTCTTAAGTGTTATTCCTGCTCCATTCTAACCGCATTAACATTTCTGCAGCTGCTTTCAGCGATTTTTAATCGATCGATACGATCAGCTTAGGCTGGTGGGTAGGGTCAGGAGAATAGCTTATCTGAACAACATTTCTTACAGTACCCCCCGCATCCCCCGGTGGTGTCAAAGTGCGAGCGTGCGTCATACTTACCACCCGGTTTAACGGTTTGCAGCGTTTATGCAGAACAAAGCTTGTAGCCTACGCCTTGAGCGCTGCTGCTGACCCACTGGTGCAGCCGACTTGACCGCTTTGTTGGTGGATTTTTGCGATGGAGCCACCACCAACACTAACACCCAGCAGCACGCCACACAAACCCATGCGGTTGGAGGGTGGGTGAGATGGTGCGCGATGCTAAGCTCACGATCGAGTGAACAAATTGCACAAATTTGCGTGAGAACAACACTCTACTTAGGCGGCAACATTATGGCCCATAACCGACACACCGTTTGCGCACCGTTCGTCGACGACGAGATGAGCTGGGGGAAGGGGGTGTCAGTGTGTATGTATGTGTATGTGTGTGCTGAATAGATTTATGCTGCCCAATACTACCTCTTCTTTCCTCGGCCGCTAGCAGTGTGTGCCCTGGCTCGGAATGGTGGCGCTAGGCCGGCATCGGGTGACCGTTTCGCTGTGACCTGCCTCACGTGAATTACCTTTCACTTTCCGTTTGCCACTTGGAGCAAAAGACGCCACAAGACGCGTGTTAGAACCTGTCGTGTATTACGGGGCCCCTTTCAAATACGGGGCCGGTTAGACAATCTAACCGTACGTAGGTAGGATTTTGATTAGATCCCGCCGATAGTGTGGGCCCTATGTGAATTTTCTTCGCCCTGCAAGGTGACCTTCCGAATACACGAAATCGCTCTTTGAGGCCGAATTAAAGGAGGAATATGGGGACGCCACGATTATTGAAGTAACACGTAGAATTTAAAATAGTAAATGAGCATGTAAGCATTTCTTGATCAACTGTATAAGAAATTCTGCCTAATTAAATCCAACAAAGTGCAACTGTTTGTGGCTGCTAAACTAGCGGTGTAATTAATTTCAGTATATCACATTTATTTTAATCTCGCTCTGTACAAAAATCACGATCTCTTACCGATTTTTTATAATGCTATTACCTCAATTTTGATAGTTCTGACAGTTCTTTCTTAGAAGAAGTTGTTTCTTCTTATTATATTACTAAATCAGAAGCCCCAATTTATGCTATTAATAGCTGCATGATTTAACTAATTGATAAGAATATACAAATTCATATTACTAGATCGAGGCATCGCAAGGTGCGCACGATTCACTGCAGCTTTCATCCAGCTAAAAAGCTCCGCTTCGCTCGGTACGCACCACACGCCACTGAGTGCCGCATCGGATCACATGGTAGCAAAAGCTCGGCGCAAACGATCACTCAGCGGTGGCTAGCAAATAAACATAATAAAAAAGAGTAACGCCGATCGTTGGAAAGCTCGATCGACGGCGCGACGTTTGCAATTAAAGCACACACGCACAGAGGCCCTCCACCAACTCGGGGATCTCACCGGCGCTTCGGGAGCACTCGCGAGTGCCGAATGCGATGGCCGACCGGCGGCGCGAGATCGGCAACGATCGCGTGTCCGTCGGTTCACTCTACGGGTGCTACTACCACTAGCGCGCCGGAGCCAAGCAGCACGCGGTTTAGTTTGCTCCCCAGCACACCCAGCTTGCAGACGCAGATTTCCCTCCTCTCGAGTAAAGGGTCGCGGTTTTTCTACCCTATTCGTGCTACCGTACGTACGGACGTTGGCACTGCCCGGCCAAACCCTTGCGGTGGTCGGATTCTGGTCGGCCCCAAACAGTACCGCGAAGAGCGAGCGGCGTAAGCGAAGTGTCCGTAGACAGCTTCCACAACTGGTGGTCGTGCACGGCAGATGAGTGCAGAAGTTTAAACGACGCGCGACGCAACCCGTCGCCGCCGAGCAGTAGTAGTTGTTTCGTGCGTCGAGTGGTTCGTCTGTCGCACGTGCCGCGGAAGACCAAACGCAATCGGCAAACCCGTGGTCCAGTGCAGTGAGAAGCGCAAGTGTGTTGCGATAGCCTAACCCGGGACGACTCCGGTGCAAGTGCAGTGCAAGTGCTGTGTAAGGATTGTGCGAAAAAGCTGCCCAGCTGAACGAAGTGCAGTGTTCGTCGCACACTCTTTCGGTCTTTCTCTTTATTTCTCTCGCTCTCTCTCTCTCTCAGGGTGTTTGGCACGTCAGTGCCGTCATGTGCGCGCGGGTCGTTACCATCAGCCGCTTACTTCGGTCGGCTTTGTGCGTGCCTCTGTAGCGAACTTTATTTTCCAATATCGTATCACCGTGCTTTCCACGCCCATTGGATCCCATTTCTTGGCCTAGGTCTAACGGTTTTGTGTTGGGTTGGGTGTAGGGTGTTGCATCGCGATCGCGTCGACGCGATGACGACAGTGGCTATTTCTGCCGTGACCCGCCGTTTGCCGATGGCGCATCGGTCCGCCGTTCGTTATCGTTGGCGGAACAAACGGGAGCGTCCGATCGCTCGGTAACGCTCTTTTTTTTTTGCAAGTGAAAGTTAGACACGGCGCCCCACACTACCCCTTGTTTTTTGCTCCATCCACGGAGCAATGCAAGAAACGGGCATCGTATCGTTTTGGCTCCGGTGAGCGGTGTCGGCGTTTCTGTGTTTTGTGTGTGTGTGTGTGTGTGTATGTGTTTTTTGCTGCCTCTTTTGCTTTGGTTTCTGTTGCTTCAGAAACCGTGATGATAACATCACGAACTCACATACACACGCACACGAACCGATCGACCGGTTGCTGTCGCGTTTCTGACGCGTCCGATCCGTGCTAGGCTGCAGCGAGATATAGCACGTTTATTCCACACCCGTCTAGGAAGCTAGACGAAGGCCATTTAACCGTGCTCTCCCATCCCAGCTCTTCGGCTCCGTCCTTCTCTGGGAGCCACTATCCACTATCTTTCTTTGTCGCGGCCGCCATATAGATATGACGCTGTGCGACACACCGATCTACCGACACAGCGCAGGACGTCAGTTTGGTGCAGAGTCCGATCAGGACGCACGCACACACCCGCGGAGTGGAATTATCGCTCCTCCGGAATAGTTCACCATCTGCGCGACTTTTACTGGTGACCATCGAAAAGAATCATTTCTAATCGGCCAAAGTTTATAGTTCGACGAAGTTTTTCCTAACTATTCCTCCAGTGCGATGTGACTGCTAGATCGGAACGCAAAATTAGCATAATTTAACAAACCCGGCCAAGGAAGCCGCCGACGCCGCCACTGAGTGTGTGTAAGAGTGAGTGTTTGTGTGTGTGTTTGTGTATTTTTTATGTATGTGCAAAGTGTGCCTTCTCGCGTTAGTGTAACCTGGAGCGAAGAAGGATTAGTTTCTACTCGTGTGTATTAGTCGGATGCTGGTGTATCGGAGTGTGTATAGCAAAAGGTAGTGTTCTCTCAAAAGCGAGCCCATCGAAAGCTCGTGTTAATATGCTGGTGTAAACTACTAGAAGTACGTTTCACATCCCATCTTGTGCCGTTTAAGTTCGAAACCCGATCCGACAACAGTGAACTAAAACTAACTGCACCATTTCCGAGCGCCATTTCTCGCGAGGACATCTGGTCTTGGCCAGAAAAAAAACACCTCCAACACATTGACCCATCGTAAAAATCGGCGTCGATGCGGTACGCCCATTTTTCCATCAATCGGGCGGAGAATTTGCGATGAATGCCGCTCGTTTGTCCTGATCGACTGTCCTAAACGTGTGTGCCATAAGATCGTAGTCAGAGAAGGCGACGTGTTTCTAACTGGAGTACGAGTTGCATCACGCGAGTGCACTTGATGCGACGTAGGACTTCCCGGCGTTCTGCGTAAACTTGTACGATATTGCGCACCAGACAGCGTAGCGATTTTAACCATTCCCTAAAGTAAGTTAGCACCATTTAGCATCGTTTTAACACCACGAAACCATCGACTAGTTCTTACCCGCAAACGATCGTTACTGCCCTGTGTTGACCTCTTTCCGATTCTAATTTAAAACTTCAACAAGCCATTCTATATTTAGCAAGAACAGTCAACGAACGGAACCATCTCTGGAGACACTTGTGCAAAGAGCGAGAAGCTTCTTTTCTTCACCCTTTTTTGTTGTAAATGTCGTCCCAACACCCAGGGCACACGCCTGCAGACGTTTCAGCTGTTTCGTTTAGCTCGCAACGGCATGCGGCGGGAAACATCTGATCCGCCCGTTTACCTCGGCCTGATGACGACGGATCTCGTCGGGGAAGCGTAGAAAACCAGCCGGCATTCACACGCAGACATACAAACGGGCAGGGCAAACACACGGTTAGGTGCTTTCTTTTTCAACCCGTGCAGCACGAGACTTTGGTCCCGTGACGCAGTTGAGTGTCTGTCGCATTTGCTCCGACGGACTCCTGGCTCTAATCCAAGTGGTCGATAGAACGGTTACTAGGCGGGGAGGGCCTTTACCTCTCCCTTTAGTCGATAATTTTGACCGGTTTTTCTTCGATCACAGCATGGCAGAGGCGCACGACTAAAGCGCTCAGGAAACATTGGTTTCTGTGTGGTGTTTCGCTTCCGGGAACGTCCAGGGTGCAAACGTTACGGTTGCTGCTGAGTTGACCCTAAACTTCGTTTATGATAAAGTGCTTACCTCCGTGATCGCAGCTTGCGATCATCATCAGCGGGAACGGTTGGATCATCAACGATTGGTTTGCCGCTGCAATAGCGGAACTCCAAATTCTCGTTCGCTCCAAACATCGACGGTATCTGCCGGTCGGTCGATTCTTTCACTCGATAGAGCACCACCACCAAGCCAGGCCCGGGGCCAGGCGTGAGCCGTTAGCCAACATACGCAGCGTTAACTTAATCTGGACACATTTGAAATCTGGTTTTACAACCGGCCCGTCGGCCATCACCTCCACCTTGTAGATCCACTTCCCACTTGTCCGTCGGCTGGATTTGCCTTCTTCACGGCTGATCGCGAGTTTGACCGCGCCTGCTTGTGTGTGTGTGTGGTGTGTGCTCTGTTGCAAGTTTTTGTGTTCGATTTGGTTTGTTAAGTCAAGGGGTGCTTTTTTTTCCTCTTTCCTGTTTACTTCGCGGCGTGCATGTGTGATTCAACCCGTTCGTTCGACCGGGCCCGGTGCGAGAATGTGCCATGTGCTAACCTTTTCAACGGCGTGCCCACACCGCCAACAATGCCAAGCCCGCAAACCAGTCGCGAAGTGTCTTGGCGGCACTGCCAGTCTTCAGCGGAGTAGTAAGAGGGATGGGAACAAAAAAAAACCGATCATCTACCGCCACCCGCAGCACCGCAGCAGGCGAAGCCGCCTTCGAAGCGTGAACTTTAGCGGTTTCCGAGCACGTGGAGCCCGTGGAAACCTGCCCGCACGAGTTCACGAACCGCTGATTGGTATTGGTGCATTCCTGAACCGGAGCCGTATCTTAACGGACCGAAAATGATATGTAAATCGTGGGGTTCGGACATTCTTGAATTTTAGAAGCGACGTTAATTCAAGGTTGATGATGAAGTTCGCTTCCCTTCCGAGGTGCCGATCACGGGCAAGCCTTGCCGTGCAATCGGGCTGATCGCAATGAACAAACAACTCAAAATAGACACTGCACCAACATCTGCTCACGGTGGACGATCACCATTCTTAAGCCATGCTAACCAGCAGTGTTCGAAGTGTTTTTAGGTAGCCACCGTTTCACCGCACAGGTGCAGATGTATACTGCGCCATTTCATCCGCCACCGGGATGCAGTTGCAGGCTGCCACGGTGTTAGTGGTGCAACTGAAGGGGATCTAACTGATCGTTGTGAAAATTGTGAGACGAACACTGATCGGCTGTTGGCATACGTAAGTGTGCATACTATGAGGAGATGGATGGTGACATGTTAACTTTTCGATTTCGAAACGAACATTGGTTGCCGACACCCACATGTTATTGTAGTGGGTTAGAAGCTGGTTTAACACATCCCAATTATTGTTGTCCAGTTATTACTAAAACTGTTTGCTTAAATTCTATTTACTTTCAACCAGCGAAACGAATAAAAATTTTAGTCAGTATATCTTTTAACTGGGTATTTTAAACATCGTACCATGTTTTAAATTCTTAAGGTATTTAAAAATAATTAAATTTTTTAAACGAAAATCATTAATTTTCTGTAAATTTATTTTTGCGTTTTAAAATGATAGCTTACACAGTCAAGCTCGCCCTATCAAAGCTTGATGAACCTAATCAACCACCTCAACCGGTTAGTCACTCCATGTTAGAGCTCGGAAAAGTTCGTCGTAGTTCTTCATTTAAGTTCTTTTTTTTTGTTAATATTGCAACGCGACCACTACTAGTGACGCAAATATCAATTCCACGTTTTACGTCAATCCTCTGCTAAAGAGTCAAACACATATTTCGCGACGGTTGTTGTCTTCGCTAATAGGCTCGGTAAAAAAAATCCCCCAAAAAGCTGCTAAAATTAATTTATATCCCCGTGATTTTGCGGGTAAAATTGGCGCAGGAATTTCGAACGTCAGTCGAGTTGAGTGAAGCAGATTTGGCTTTACACCGGGAGCGTGAACTATCGTGCCCTTATCTGCCGTTGAAGCCCTTCGCTAGCCCAGTTCGCCTCAGCACTACCATAGTCGAAGTGTGTCTCGTAATGGATACAAATTGACCATCCTGCTGACAAGTGGGTAAAGGGGGAAGGTGTTGAAGTCGCTTTCCTTAAATTAACCCTTTTACCTCGGTGCGCGAAGGGGTACGTGTAGATTTGCACGCGTGAAAAATGTCCCTTCCTATGCTGTGCGCACATACTTTTCAAATCACTCGACGTGCAGCCTTCAAATAACTCCATTCCATCGCACTATTGAGCGGATCCTCTCCTCCTTCTGCCACCGGTCGTTCTAGCCGCTGTCGATTGGTTGTGACAAATAAAAAAAAGGAATCATCGCACTCACAGCCGCGTGCGTATTTGCGTGTGGCAATGCGGCTGCGGCTTCGGCTTTGTGACGCTCCCGGCGCGCATTCGTTCGTGTGAGTGACCAGCGTTGCAGCTATCGTGGCGAGACCCCACTGTAGCGGCATGATGTGGCCGATGAAACTGAAATTTTTCACCACCACGGGCACTAATTAGCACCGGTTAGCGTTAATTATCGCTTCCTGAGTCGGGCAAACGGGCGGCCACCGGCCTCCGGAGAGGTGGCTTTTTCGATGCAGCCTTTGGTGCGCCGTGACTTCGGACGCGAACGTAAACATTACCCTCATTTACACTTGTGCGCTTTTGGTCAACAGAAATAAAAAGAAGCTCCAGTTTGGAGTTCCGTGCCGCGATCCTCCGGACGCCGGTGTGTTTGCTTGGTAATCATGACGACGACGGCGATGACGGACACATCACACGTTTGGTAGCGCACGTACGAAAGCGAAAGGACGATAACATCTTCATCCGAGGTTAAGCAGCTTGTTTAAGATCGATTTTGAAGACTTTGAGAGTCGAGTCTTCATGTCGAGTTTGAATATATTTTGATGAGAGAAACGTCCCATCAAGTTATCCCATCGGGCACTGTAGATTTAATTTGTGACACAGAAGTATCGGTAATGATGCCTTTCAACAAGCTTGTTTTTTCCTCTTTTTGAATGCATTTTTTTAATTTATGTACAACATTTAAAATGTGCACATTCGGTACTCCATTAAGTATTTCCATTTCAACCATTTTTTCCTTGCCCGATCTCGCAGCATGCGCGGTTCCCACGGAAAAAAATGTCAATATCGTAAAACCGATACTGATTGTTACTACCTCGCAAGCGCAGTTAAAATTCACTTGCAACGTCAACCTTCACCGTGCCTGGCCAGCGTCGTGATTTCGTGCAATTTCGAACGCCAATCGCTTAAGCGTGGCGCTGGCGCTGTAATATAAACTCGTAAAGTATGTGACTTTAAAGTGCATTCCCCGGGGCGGTTATTGTGGGAATAAGAATAAATTCCCCGCCGTCAGATTCCTCGAAGAAGAGGCGTTTGGTGTTGCACTTTCCGCTGCCTTTCCGCTACCCTCTTACGGTACTGCCATTGTCACTGCAACCGGTGTGTATTACACACCTTTATAACCTCAATGTCAGGGTAGAAACCATGCCTCCAGAGAATCATGCGAACCGAAACGAAAAACCCAATAAACCACCACACACGGCGGGAGGCTCGAACTCTTCGTCACTAGCGGCGTGCCTGGTTTGAGGTTATTGTTTCACCCTCTATCATATGTATCCTTTACCATATCGATGGGTGCTATTGATTGGTGGTGACGCGGGGATGGTAAATGGGTTAACTACGGGAAGTAAATAAATTTACACTGCTTGTTTCATTTGGAGTTCAAATTACATTACTTTAAACAGATGGACATTATTTCTGTTTCACATTACAAAACAAAGCTTATTTTTGGAATCTAATCATCTACAACTCAAATCATTTATCGTGACAACTTTTGCCCGCAGGCAAAGGTTAGAAAATCAACTTCACATAAATTCCGGCTTGTTTGCAGGGTGTCCGAGCAACAAAACAAAAAACGATAAATTTCCGGCACTCCGTTCGCGTGCGTGCGAATCGCTGGCGGGCACATTTTGAAATGAAATGTCACGGTAGCGTATTACACACCACAAGCAGCCTCGGGGTGAATTCGATTTTTAATTTGTGTTTTATCTCCCTCGAGCAGCAATGATCGCGACATCAGGTTCGATCGGTGGTCGATTTATTTTCATTAATCTTAACCGATCGAACGAGGTTGATCATGAAATCGCACACTACACAATACGGTTGATTGTATCTGTTTGTATTTTGCACAAATGAACATGGAAGTTTACAAATTCTTGCCGTTTTTCTATAGTGCCCTTAAACAACGAGCTAAATTAATGAAGAAGTAATGGATGTTTCTTGTTATTTTGGCATCATTTTAGAAAGGACACAATTTTTTTATTCTCGCCACTAAATAAATCATTCTGGATGGATCGAAATAAAATCTTGGAAAGATATAAAACCTTACTCGCTTTGCCCTTAAATTATTGCGTCATATTAATGAAACACCACGTGCGTAAACGTGGCGGTGGAATGCTGTTGACCACATCTGGTGCAGATGGAATCCATCAACCCTGCTGTGGTGCTGAAATCAGAGCTAACAAACACAATCTAACAGTAGTGGCGTTTACTACTGCCGGTGGGTCACTACCACCACTACCATGGTCATTGCAACGATCGAGTGCATGCCACCACCCATCGCGGTACGCTGTCTCACGCTGGCAAGAGGTTGACCTTGAGCGCCAGAACAGCAGCAGAACGCATTCTCATATATGAGCGCAATCCGTTCTATCATCGGTAAACCTGCGTCCGCTCGGCTTGGAAGTATACGAACACGGTCGTATATATAGATATATATTTGTATATTACCAACGAAAGAACCGGTATCTCCGGTCGGCGAATTCAGCGCGGGAATGCTAGTTGTTTTTTTTTTGTATTCTTTTTAAAACCCGCTCAACAAGGCGAGGCCCCTGTGGGAAGCGGTAACTTTATGTGCCTGGTGATCTAGAAATGACTATTTTATGTGTTGATTGAACAGGATCCGGCACCGGACAAAAAACGTGACATATCCGTGAGATCGGTAGAAGAGATCTGCTGTTTAAGGGGTATGTGTTCGAAATGCGAGCAGAAAATCTTGATTTCTCTGCCTTATCGTGCCAACGCAATTCACAGCATAAAAAAGAACACACACACACACACACAGACACACACAAATAGAACCATCACCGGTGTTTCGGGAAACGGCAAATATTTTTGTTGATTCAACAGCTCGGCGAGAAACACCTCCACAACGCGACGCTGTTACCTTCCCCAAACCCCAAAGCGTGAACCGAGGGCACGGTTTTATTTCGCACCACACGCATACGACCTGATGACAACATAATAAATTGTTTACGTTTCCCATTGAGGGGAGGCCCGTTTGTTTAATTAGTGCCGGATGAGCTCATCTAATCTGTTGGATTAGGCCAACAAAGAGAAGAAGTAAACAAAAAAACTCCCGAATCATAAACCGCAACAATAACAATTTCTGGTTTTTTTTTCCAGTGCTCGCGAAAATAAACGCGTGCCGAAGGTGTATCACGTGCGTACGCCGCGGCCAACCCACACGAGCGGCCCCTGAGCCAGCCGCATGGTTACATGCTTTAGGAGGGCGTTGGGATGTTGGGCTTTAGAATCATTCCATCATCCTCCACGCCCAAGTGTCGTAGGGGTCGGCTACGATCGCTCCCACACGTGGCCGTGTCCTCGAGTAAGGTGTGCGGCTTGATTTAGGCGTAATTAAAAGCAAAAACGTGCCTAGCGGTTTGTGCGGGATTTTGCGTGCGTTTTTTTTTTTTTTTACTTTTATTTTGTCTCTTCTCGTGTACTTTGTGCGCTTGCCTCTTGGCAACCTGCTACGAGGATGCATCGGTACACCGATTAGAAGGGGACCGATGGTGTGCAGTAAAGCAAAAAAAAAAGGCTGACTTTTCTAAGAAGCCTCCAGGTTCTTAGCGCGCGCGGAAGGTCTCCGGCAGTGAGCTGGCCTTCGAAAATCGCACAGATCTTCACCTGGAGGTGGTGGGGCGCCTCGCGAGAAGGTGCACACATGTGAAGCAATTTATATTATTTTTTCTTTCTTTCTATTACGCCGTGTGTGGCAAAAACTAAAAGCATGCCCAAGCGAGACACGGTGAAGGTTTCGGTGAGGCTTCCAGCGGTCGGCTTCCAAACCGGCCGACTGACTGACTGGCTGAGTGACGGAGCATGAAGGTAGCCGAAGGCTGCCAACTTCGCCAGCTGTCCGATCCAGCGCTGGACAGGGGAATATTTGTGCAAACTTTGCACGGGGTGGTTTGCTGCACACCGACCCATACGGGGTTGACCTTTTGATGGAGACGCTTATTGTCCTTCTTAGTGGAGCATTCTTTACAAGACTTTTCGTGTCATTACCAGTCCCGCATCATGAATCTCATCTCGTGCTGGCTCTCTCGATTACTCCATCGCTTCATGTTGCATATAAAATTTGCAAGAAAATTTGTGAAATAAAACCGATGTGAAATAAATTTCACACGCATGCTCCAACACAAAGTTTAACGTCTTGCGATAAGGAAAAATCGCAAGCATCGCTTCGGTGTGGTTGCAAATTTTACAACCACCCGGCTGCCTAAAGGCGAACACTTTTATTATACATAAAAACCTCGGAAAGTTACGATGCTAGTCGCGGGAAAATAAACTCGCCCCCGCACGCTCGCAGAATCGTTAAGAATGGCGTACGGAATCTTCTTCATCCGCGGGGACGGCGCAATTAATCGTAGCACCCTCCGTGCGCTGTGAAAGTAACCCTCACCCACACACACACTTACACTTACACAGAGCAATCGCGATATTGTCGCATCGCGCATTCATGCAGCTCACGTTTACTTTCACGATCGTTTCGGCCGCCATCATGGAAGTGTGCGCACCCGCCCACCCGCCAGCCAGTTTTTTTGGTTTGCTGACTTAAAAATACACTTGCATACCGTGCTGCGAGTGCACCGTCCGGGTGTGAATGCACCCTTACCTAGTGCACGTTGTCGTCGGTTGGCCGATGGCCAAATGCACCAACCAGCCGGTGCCCTTACGCTTCCACCAGCGCAAATAAATGCATCGTGTGGCGCCCCCGTATCGCTGCCCTTCCCCCTTCCGATTGCGAAGGGAGAGAGACAGAGAGAGAGAGGGAACTGGTAGTTGGGTGCGATGATGAAACGTTTGCCCGAAAAACACATGCGGGCCCGCATGTGCATCGGCCCGACCGGGAGCTCTGGCAAATGAAAATGCACCGGCGAAAACAAATGTTGCTGTTGTTCAGGTGGTGGTGCGCCCGGTGAAAAGTGACAACTTTTCCTTTGGACGTAGGCGCAGACGAGTAGAGCGTGCAAGAGCGTGCGTCGTTTGAGCGATTGATTCGGTGTGGTGTTGTGTGATAGATGGTCCGGTGATGGGGGGAAAAGCGAAAGTAACGACCCTCCCCGAAACGCGTTCCACGTGATGCCAACGAACGGTGACGGTGGTGTTTTGATTGTGTTTTTAGTTGCAATCGAAATTGCATGATAGAAGGATGAAAAGTGATACTGAATACGTGTTGCTCAACGCTCGAAGAGATGAAATGGACCTAACGAGAAAACAAATTAAATATGCTATGCTCACTTTCTCTCAATGTTATGAGTTGCTACATTCTCCCGGTCATCAAAAAACTCTTCATTTTAAGGCCAATAAATTCTTTATTTTTAAAGTCTCTAAGACCACAGCCGTAAAGTGTCATTCGACTGACATGTCCATACCATTAAAGCTTATTTGGATAGCATTGCTATCATTGTATGCGTCTCTAAACTGATGCTTACCTCAATCAGTGCTAGAAATCCTGCGTACAAATCTTCGCCAGATTTAAAGAAGATAAAGTTAAAAGATGAATATCCCAACGCCCAAGACTTCGACCGGAAAAATGGTCTCAAAACTACGACCCCAATATCCTAAATGTTCGAACCTAGTGCAAAATTCTGCACTGACCCAACGTTCATCGTGAAGGCTAGCAACCGCTCAATCCGAAGGGATCGGTCCAGTTGCCTCACTCCGCTAGCGGTTTAATACATTCTAAAAAAACTGGTTGCCATGGCTTACGCATGACGAACTGTCAACCGGCCCCGTCACGAACTTCAACCCTGTGTCAACCGCGTGTGTTTTTTTAGTGTGTTTTCGCAACAGCAACGGTATCTTTTCGATTCCCAATAATTACTCTACACCACCCAATCCAATGTCCATAAATTCGCCCGGTCCAGTTGTTGGCGCAGGAGTTGTACAGAAAAATCGCTCGTTCGGGGTGTTTATGTTCCACTCCAGCGAGTTCTTCGGTACGTCCCGGGGAGGTCGATTAAGATATCGCGGTCTGCTGCCGCTCGCACCCGCCGGGACAATGTCACATAAAAGAGCGCCGCGTGTCGCGTCCGTGCGTGCACCTGACATGACCGGTTGCGAAATCCTTGGAAGGGTTACAACCGCCGAAGGTTACAACGAAAGTGGAACGGAAATGAAGGGCTCCAAACTCGGGTGGAGACACGATACCACCCGACTTCGTGTAGGAGACATGCACGTGGTGGTATTTTTTTTTTTTGTTTATGTGTTGGTCCAAGCGGTCTCCCGCGAACGTGCGTGTTCTGGCCAAACTGATCGCTGTCTTGGTCGTTTGTTTTTTGTTTTTTTTTTTCGGCGTGGATAGTATAATCAACATTATTGTTTATTTTATTTTCATTCGCCAATCACGGCGGCCCCACCGTGCGAATGCGTGTGTCTCGTGTCCGCACACTCAGCTGGGTGATTTTCTTCAGCTTCGTGAAAAAATGCACCTTTGCCTGGGGGACGGGTGGCGGCATGGGCGCCGGTTCTAATTGCCAGCATTTACCAATTAAACGTGACTGCTCTATCAACTCGCTGCTCGCGGGGATACGGTTATCACCAACGAGCGGCCCGCGATTGTTGGACCTAATTTGCTTCCAAGGAGTAGCTTACCTTACCAGAATGAAGGGGGAGACGTAGATTGAACGCGGTAATTCGGCGACAAATTGGACCGGGAGGAGTTGTCCTGAAGAGCGGGACCAAATTACATCCTGGCTCATTCGAATGAGCTGTAATGATTGCCTCGGAACGGTACCATTATTTTGATTGATGTGTATGAATTAAAGGCATTTAAGGATAGCATTTGTTGCAGTGGAATATATTTTATAACACTTTTTTTGTTCACTTTTAACGAATTTTTTTATGAAATGAAGAAAACAAAATTTCAAAGTATCAACAATTATCGCTCTGGTCATTGAATGCGTTCAATCGATAGTTGACCTTAATGATGCTGTGTTTTTGACCAAACACTCTTTCGTACCCCGCCCTCTTCCCGTCCTTCGTGGTAAAATCATCTGCATAAGAAAAGCTTTACCTTCGTCTCCCGAACCCCAAATGAGCCCGCTTTGTCATGGTGCTCTCTTACATATGCAACCCATTTCACCCGTTGCCGCCGTGAATTAACCAACGGGAACCGACCGAACCATTGTATGGTCGCTTGACGCGAGCCCCTTAATCGCTGCCCATATTTCATTCGACTCCGTTTCCATTAGCCTCCCAGTATTAGGCACCCTTGCGCACTATCATCGCACCTTAGCTTGACGTCGCTAGCGTGTCCTGTTGGTGGACGCTGGATCACGGCCGATCAAGCCTTTATGTGCGTCTGGCTGTCCAACCATTGTCCGTTTGGTGGCTTTCTGTGCAATTTTCCTTGCGGCGTGTGTGTGAGTGTGTTTGATGTTTTCTCTCTCTCTCTCTCCCTCTCCTTGCCCCATCGGGCTCACGGAGCGCCCATTTCCTTGCATGCATATCGATGCACCGACGGTCGACCACCACCACTAACGCCGCCGCCATGTGCAATGTGATGCAACGCCGTGGTGTCGGATGGTGGCCACTGCGACGAAACAACGGTGTGTAATCGCCTCACCGACGCGTGTCGAAGCTCCCTTGTGCACCCCACGTCATACGGTCGGGATCTAAGATTAATCAGTACTTACACAATTTACTGAATTTCGTAATTTTCATATCCAATCTTTATCCAAGAGTGGCGGGGGGGGGGGACCCATAACATCGCGGCGGCATGGCGGGCTTGGCTTATTACTGCTTCTTCTTTCCTGTTGGGCTTTTCGTGCGTGGTTTTGAGTGCGATGGGCGCATTAAAACTTTGGCTGCTGTTTTCGTGTTCCATCAGTTGCTTTCTTCGCGAGGAAAGAGAATGCGTTTTTAACATACTTGCAGCAAAAAAAAATGGCTTAAGCTTAAGCTACTTTATATTTACTCGTAGATAGATGAATAGATGTAAAATGGATTGCCCAAAAATGGTCTAAAAAATATTCTTGGTGCAAATATTCCTAAACATATCCTGGTGCCAATTGATGCACCAGGAAATGTGAAGGAATGATCCAATAAAAAACAGTCCCATTTTTATTGCCATTTTCATTGCACCGGCTTCTGATGTTGAGGCAATTATTGAGACCGAACCATCATAATAATCATTGCAAACGATTCGTGCATGTCTAATGAGATTTGCGGCACCGTCTCAACTGGCTGCGATTGCGAGCTGAAAATTAACGACAGTGGATTGATTAATAAAAATTTGCATTATTTTATCGACCTGTAATGCGATCTTTTTCGTAAGCCCTGTATCTCGCCGTAAGCTTCATTAGGTTTTATGCGATTGCAATAAGCGGTGGCAATAAAAATCGTTTAATGTTAATCCTCGTTTTTCCGGTGCGCTTTTTCTAATTTTCTCCAGTGGAGCCACCACTACTACCCAACCGTGTTCGGGTGGTGTAATAAGGAAATGAATAATCAAATCAATCGACATCAATCCCCATTTCACGCGTTATTTGCAACGAAGCGGCAAATTTTGGTTTTTATGTTTTTTTTTTCTTTTTAATATTTACGTGACGCATTTGAATCGAAACCGACGACGCCTGCCGAATGATGCAGAGGACTTGCGGTAGTTTGAAATATTTCACTCCGACCGCTTCAGTCGACGCGTGACGCGTGTTTGCGGTTAATGGCCCACAAATGGGCTAGAACGAACTATTAACTATTAGGTCCCAGCTACCGTTGCATTCTACCGCCCAGTTGCCAATTGCACGCTCGAAAGCCAATCGAAAAAAAAACCGATCAATTACGCTTCGCACACGCTTCGATCCGGCGCTACGAAACGGTCGCATTCGTAGAACGTGGAACGCTTTTCGTTTCTACTGCTGCCGCTAGTGCTGCTGCAAAAGCACGTTAATTTCATTTCCATAGCCGTCCATAGCCGGTCGCTTTTATTATACGCGACCGAACGCGGAAATGAGTGCACACGAGGCACAATTATAATGTGCACGTAGTGTGAGGCCAGGGGATAAACCACGGTTTTCTTCCCCAGTCGAGCACGTTCCGGTTTGCGTTCTTCTAATAGTAATTTCGCAACAAACGTCACTTAATTGCTGCTAATGAGGAAATGGACCGCCGTACGGTGGGCTCTTACGCTCGGTGGCGGCGCAGTTATTACCGGAAATACGGTTCACGTTGGTCTTCAGAAATATTTGCACCAATTGCGAATCATACTTGTTAGATTAGAATATTTTCAATTGAAAACATACCCCGTGCTAGTGCGCAAATGACTTGGTCAAACTTGGTGTGCATTGTGCCCTATTTTATCTAATTTATCTTCACAAACTCATTGATTGCATGAACTCCATTCAAACGTATTCATTCCATTCGTAGAATCAGATCACATTACCATTCATTAGTATCGACAGCTGATCTAGCCCATCGAAGCCACAGAACCGCATTGAATTGAAATGTGTTTTTCCCATTCCGAACGGCTTTACCGATACATATGTATACCACCACCAACACCGCCTCCGCTCCGTTTGATTCGGATCGATTTCCGATTTTATTGTATCCACGGATTGGTAGCGGAGGCATTCGAGCGATAAAATAGCACCACCAAACATCGTAACATTGTTACCCGTGTAGAAAAATGCACACACCGAAGGCAGCTATAGAGCCCAAACAAAGCCGCGCTTTTTTATAGCGTGCACGCGAAATGGTTAGCATGCGGCAAATGGCAGGCAAAAATCGGTTTCAAATTACATCGCTAAAAAACCCCTAGCCTAGCGTAGCTGGTGGTCGGAAAATTCGGCGCAACGGAATTGATGAACCGGGGCGGGTGCCTTTAAAATGTGCCTCCGACAGTGGGAAAAGTTCAAACATTTACCATGTGGGAGATGCTCGAAAACGCGAAAAAGAAATTGACTCCCTCAATTTTTTGACAAGAAATGATACAGACAATTTGTGAGTTTGGCGAGCAGCTATCAAAATCGGCAATTAGTGTGTTAAGCGTTTGTTTTCTGTTTACGGATACAATTTTAAATAGCTATTTTATTACGCATTCGAGTGCGAATGGTGACTTCGTAAATGCTTCATAAAACCGATTGTTTTGATTCTATTACCTATACGAGGGTCAATATCGTTTCAAGCGACAATCTTCCTCGATTGAACGGATGCGGTTTAACTTCATCCCACGTGAGATTACGCCCATTTAATTTCCTTTTACCGGCCGAACTCATTATGCTATAATCATTATATGCGCATGTAGCGATGATTAAAAATAACTACCCATATCAGGCCACAAACAAGCGGGAGACAAGTACAGCACTCAAACGGCATCAATAAGCTCTCGTCGGTTGCGTTCCGTCAAAATCATTCCGCCGTTCCTCTAGGATGAATCCACGTGTAGTGATGATAACACTATTATTGAAATGTATTATAGCACCCGTTCGAAAAAGAAGTGTCCGATCGATGTGAGCGCTATAAAGTTTGATTTTTCAACCTTCATTCTGCCTTGATGATGAAGTATTGGATCGGAATCTTGGCTACTTACCGGTATAGCAAAACGTGACCACTCAAAAGTGTGTACATTGGAGTTTTGGATGACCTTTCAATGATTATTCTCTTACAATCGTCGGTAGTGGCAGAAACAAATCGGTGAACGGAGTGCGGATCACGCGACTTTCAGTGGTCTTTTGGAGTGACTCTTCAGAATCTTCGCTGAAAAAAAAAAACAGGTTAACCCCACTTCAAGCCAGCTTTGGCGGAATGAGGTTCACAGTACGATCGTTTGCGCAAAGAATCTTATCGACGATGGTTTTCCGGTGGGGTAGACTCATCGTTCGTGTGTACGATTTTATCCCTCTCTCTCTCTCTCTCTTAATGTATCTTTCCTGCACACTAGCACCTCTCACACAATCAGCCATGACCAGCATACTGTCCGCGCCGGGCAAGTACCGCTCGCGGAAGGACTACAGCACCGGCTCCATCCCGACGCTGGTGTCGCTGGATGAAGAATCTAGTCTCTCGACAACGACGACGACCTCAGTGAGCAGTGATACCGTGCTGCTGCAGAGCTTGCGCACCGCTGGCCATGCCGGTACGAACTCCACCCACACCAGCAACGCTAGCAGCAACAGCAGCAGCAGCAACAGCATGAATATTAAAAACGGACTCACCACAAAGCCACCGCGGCGTAGCTCGCTCGGTTTGGCGCTGCTCGGCGGTGGTTCGCGTGGCTCCAACGGCACGGAGAAGGGCAACAAGCGGCGCAGCTCGATCGCGGTCGTATTTCTCGGCGGTGGCCGCAAGGACTCGTCGGCAAAATCAGCTGCGTCGCCCGTGTCGGGCAGCAGCAATGGTCACCATCATCACCACAGCGGCCACTCGATCAGCACGATCCCGGAGAAGTACAGCAGGACGGGCGAATCGGACATCGAGAACGATGCACCGAACGGTGGGGACACGTTCGTGATGGTGGGCGAGCCGGGCTCGAACGGTGGAACGAACCTGCCGGATGTCCCACCGCCTGGGTACGATAAGAAGCGCCGCCGATCGTCCTCCTGGCAGACGAAGCTCGAGCGACGCCGACGGAAGGGCATGATGGCGTCGCTGGACGGGAACGATGCCGCGCAGCAGGATTCGGCCAGCTTCAGCAGCTTCGGCTCGGTCCAGGGTCTCGATTCGTCACCGTACTCGGCCCCGGGACCGGCCGGGAAATTTGGACGCGAGAAACGTCACTCCTGGTGGAACATCTTCGTCCCGGACAATCTCAAGCAAAGGTGAATATACACGACTTACTGCACCGTTCGCGCTATGTTTACTCTCGGGCGAGAACGACTGCAAGGGTTCGTGCAGATTGGGTCACTGAACACAAGGGAATAAGCAGCGTGTTGATCCCCTTCGTTTACGGCATTTTCATTCGGTGGCACTGAACGCGTCAGTCCGCTGTTTGTTGATCTCAACTGGCGAGAGAGAGAGAGAGAGAGAGAGAGAGAGAAAAGTCAGCACCTGTGGCCACATAACCCACAACTGGAGTTGATTATCCGGCTTGAACCTAAGTATGAGCATAGTGTAAACGGTGTGTTATCTGTTTTGATACGACCATATTTTGCGTCCCGCCGACGGAACTTACATCAGACGCCCACCCCGGCCCCAACCGGTGGGAGGTCTTCGGACTTCGGCACCGCCGTTGGAAGTCCACATGTATGTCGTTCGTTCTGCCAGTCGCACATGTCAATCCACCCTTGACCTACTTTCTATTGCACCAAGCGCATTGTTATTACCGCGTTTTGATGTGTTACCTCATCCGCTCTGGGCTAGCTTCGGTTCCCTTAACCTCCTGCGTCGGTCGACAAGCGACTCGATAGCTTACCGGATGAACAACCAACACCGGATGAACAACCAGGCGTTACCGGATGAACAACCAACAATTCGGCGTTGCGCGTCGTCACCTTATCAATTCCGCTGTTCACTTCCCTGTTTACTGTTGACGAACCACTGGGAAGTTTACTGTTCGACGGGTCGTCACGAAAGTTCTGCGTTGTTTTCACACTCTCCTCCACCTGGTTGGACGTTTGTTTGGTAGCTCACCAACGCACACACACACGCGCGCGCAGATGATTGATCACAATTAAGATCTATCTCGGTGGGAGGCTGTCATGCTGCCATGGGACGACGGGGTTGATTGGCTTCAACGATCCCTTAAAAATTCCACTTCCTCGTCTGTTTCCACCAATCCCCCCCGCCTGGCTGAAGGCTGCCAACCGCTCGTACGAACCGCGGTGACTACGTGACTGGTGACAGGCGGTTTGCGGCCGGTTCGTGACATCATTCCAACGACACCCGGTCGCTTCCGTTGATCCGTTTCATCACATTCAGTGCACAAACAAAGTTTGCTCAGCTTGCCTCGAACGTGCAGTGTGCCACATGCGCATGTTCTTTTGCAGCATCCCGGTAACCCCGTACCCGAACTGGCATGTCGTATATTCCAAGCTTTAATCCGCTTTCGTAGGCAAGCGTCAATGAAAATGCCATAAAAATCGCGTTCTATCTTCCATTTGACGGTGCTGTGACATTTTGATTTCATCACCATTCCTCGATTGGCATTAGAATTCTATAGTTTTCTTACAATTCTAGAAAAAAAACAGTCATTATTAACTTATTTTTCTCGATGGACCTTGAGAAGCTTTGATGTTTTCTGTGTGTATCATCCGAATATATGTTTCACTGCAATTTCGAGTTCGGCTCGTCGATGGGTCTGGATAACGAGGATTGTACCAGTGATGATATTATTATTTCCATCCAATTCCATTTGCCTTCTTCAATTTCGCCATGCTTGCCGTATACCGGTAACCTATTTCCTATTAGATAACCTCATGACACCGTCATGGCTATCTTCTCCGGAGATAGAAATGAATGATGCATCTTCATTTATCTCGTTCGATTCGACAGCACATATGCTGTGCAATCAGTGCCTTCGAGGGTTTTGTGCAATGTCACAAACGTTTGAATAAACAATATGAATCACGGCTAATTTCGCGGTGTTACATCTGTTCGGACGCTCGTTGAAGGGTTTCTTATCCCAGAATTATAACACGCAATCGATGGCCGACTCACAAAAAAAGGAAATAAACAAAATACGGTCCATCGCTGAATCGGATGGAAGCAAAACACGCACTCGCTCACTGAATCCAAAACACAATCCCTCGTAAAAGGATTAATGAGGTCTTTTTTCGGTGGACGACCGATTTCGATAGCAGGTTCGATCCCGCTATCAGGGTCCCTGCCTTGATCACGTGCTCTTCTCCGTAAGGGTCGCTTCCTCCCAAACACTGGCCCTGTAAGTATGTGCGTGTGTTTATGTGTGGTCAGAGCTAAAACTCAAGTGGAACCAAATTGACACACTCATGCCTCGCGCGCCTCACCCAAACCTTGTGACGACAAATATGCAACAATCGCGTCTCTTCGCGATGAGTTTGTACTGCGATAAGGGCGCCTTAGGCGACCAGCTGGGTGAAGTGGAGACACGGTGGTAGGACAGGGGCGGTAGGTGGTTCGTTTGTGTGCAGGTCTCTGTTTCGGCAGGCTGGGAATCAATATTTGGGATCACCTGCCACCGCTGTTTCGGCCGTCGGTAGACAGCGGCAGCAGCAGTCAACGCCGACTTGTTGAGAGCTGAAATCTTAAACAAACCCTTCTCCACCCCAAAAGGAAGCTTATCAGAAGTGACAAGGTGGATTGTGGGTGCGTTTGTGTGCGTGTGTGTGTTGGTGTCTGTTTTCTTTAGTCTGCATAGGGCGAGACAGGCTCGTTATCGGTTGGGGGAACGCATTTCGTACCCGTCCGGTCGTCCGGTACGACGACAATTCGGTCCATTTTCCTTCCCGATACTGTGCAACAAACATACCCGTGGCCGTTACTATCGTTACGCGTGTGCATTCTGGACGGTTGCATTGCGGGGTAGAAGCATTGCAACAAACGTATCCATCTGTGATCGTAACCTCGCATTTCATCCGTGCAAATTTCACCCACCGTGAAGGCGCTTGTGTGACAATTAATAGCGTAAAATATTGTGGGAAAGCGATACAATAGCGTAGTACCGTGTAAAGAATCCACTGAAACGCGTGAAGTTTTGTGATTGGTAGTGAAAAAATAAATCAAAAAGCGCAAGCCTTCGTAACCGCCGCCGTGTTAACAGTCAATCGCTCGCAGTAACCATTGCTGCCATTTGGAAGGATTGCAATTGTTTTAGCTTACGTTTGTGTGAGTAAATCAGCGTAACGAATGCGTAACGGGTGGCGATAGAGTTGTGTGACGAAAAAGTTGATAACACAAACCGTGGAGTGATGGAAAAACCAAAGAAGCTTAAAAGTCACTTATCGAAATTTAAGGAGCACTACTGGTAAGCTAATCCCGTGTCGCGACTTTATCTCAATGCGTTTCGCTGTTTACTCCTCTCCGTTTGCCGTTGGTATTGATGTCCGATCGGATGATTCATCACCGCTGTAACATAAGCTTCCCCATGGATGTTGCGCGAAATCATGTTTTGTTTGGAGTGGATTTGAATGGCTATGTCACCGCTAAAGCATTCATATCTCCAACCCCTTTTAAGTGGGAAACCACCGTGCAATAAACCGTGTCGTTCGATCGTTTATTGGATATTTCTTCCTTTTTTACATGCAGCAACCCTTGCTGTAATTGGATGGCCTATCAGTGGCCTCGCGGGACAATTTGATTGATTTTTTTTCTCACCACACCATCTGTGATTGCTTTTGTTTTTCGGTTATCGCAAGATTGCAGGGTCCATGAAATATCAGCTGAGAATTGAATTTCGTACGCGCCAGGTGCCAGGCGTAGCGTGATGATCACCTTGACGTGAGCGTTGCATAACGCATTCGATTTGTTTTTTTATTTATTCATTTTATTTCTCTATATTTTTTTTTGTGCCATTCCTCTAGCTGTTCTGTTTATTTCTGTTTATTTATTTTCATTTGTTCCTTTTTACTTTTATTTGTTTTATTTCCGCTCCTGCTTCTTAACGTCCTTCATCCAACCGATTGCCGTCCGACTGTCGCTAATGGCATGCTGTGTCTATGCTCGATTACGATTGTCTGTCTACGTGTCAAAAAAAAAAACGAATCATCTTTCCGTCATCTGCACGCAGGACTCGTAGAGCTAGTCAGGATGTGATACTGTCGAAGAGCACCGACACACTCAGTAGTCCACCGTATCGAAGGTTAGTTGTTTTTTTTTTGGTTCCATTATTATTTACTTTATGTTTGTTACATATTTTTATCATTTTTATCCTAGTTTATGTTTAAGTTTCCTTCGCAAATAATTTATTTCTTCCGTCTTCCCAAAGCTCTCGCTTGATTGATTAGGCATCGACAGCACGCTATAGATGGTGTGAAATCCTCGCACTCGAACGAACAGCGGGCTGATTAATTATGCTCATAAATATGTTCTACAAATGATTTCGACAAACACTACCGGTCTTGACCGCACGCCACAAAGACACCGCTCGTCGCAACGCTTCATAGTTCTGCTTGACTTCCGCCTAAATTAACACGCAGTTTTGCCGCCCGGTGGGACGGTTTGTTTTGGGTTCACGTGAGGTAGACGCTCCAAAATCGCTTCGGTTCGGAAGCGACCACCAGCCGGCTGGCACGGGCTGTTTTAAGTCTATTTTTATCTATCCATTCGCTCGGCAGCTGGCCGAGGGCATGATTCATACCATGAAATTAAGCGTACCGCAGGCGACGGCCCTTTACTATCGGGCCCTTGATGGATGGTGTACGAAGGCACCAATAACAACAACGCGCGGGATCGGTCAACGGCGTCGTCGTAGACTTGACCTTCACCCGCAAGTGTTTCTCGCGATCGGTTTCCTCCCTCCTGCTCTCCTCCTCCTCCACGGATAGGCAATAACCAATCGTACACAATCCGTTTGTTGGGCAGCTTGTTTGATGTTTGACGATTTATCATCATATTTTTATGCCATCTTCCAACCACCCTCCTGATGGGGTAGGCTATAGCGCATCGATTTGTTTTTATTCGTTTTTAATTCATTTTTGACCATCGCTATTGGTTTATTGTGCGCCACGCAATACAAGCGTGCACCATTGTGGTGGTTTCTCAATCGGATGAATCAAAATTCATTTAAAGGAAGGCCAAGCAGTGAGGGTCTCACTTTTCCGCTTTTGTTTTGTGTTTTGGATTGAAGAACGAAGCTATGATACAACCAGCTAATAAATCTAATTTAAAATAGTAAGTTTAATTCCCAACATTAGGTCCTGCCATTGGTTGCATCCAGCACACGACCAAAATGCGTGTGGCGTAATTGGAATTCGGTTTCGGTGCTCCTTTTCGGCTGTTTGTGTGCACTAATTAGCTAAATTCATTGTCCAAATTCGAGTATCTTCGCGTACGGTAGCACCCAAGGGCAGATTTCGTAACACGCGTTACATTGCGTGCTGCGCATATAATGGTGACCATGTGCTTTCCTTTCCCCGCTTCAGCCGGGGAGGGCGCTTGATAAAAGAAGCAACAATTAGTTGGGTTTTTTTTTTTTTGTTTTTTGATTGGAGAGGAAGGAGGTAATCTCACTATGGTGCATCACCTTGACACGCGACAATGGAACGCGGTGCGTAACTGCAACTAATCCAAAAACAATTACGACACGATACTCCGCATATAGGCCCGCGCTAGTAGTGGTGAAATGGTGACACCGAACCGACCTGCCCAGTGTCCTTCGGGAATTGATTTCTCATTACACGCAACCCGGGTGGAGGAAAAAGTTCATCTCCGATCACCAATGTCCCGTGAATAATTATCGATTCCCCCCGGTACGGCTATCAGGTGCTTACGGTTTAAGTGATCGACAAAAAAAACGGATCCAACCCATGCAGAAAATGGCACTCCGATGGCGTTTTCTTACCCACAACCCATTGTGGCTCACACAAAAACCAAAGCGCACAGAAGCGAACGTGTACCATTCGAATGGTACTTACTTCGCAGCAGGAAACCGACAACATTTGCATATCCCATAATGCTGCGCATAAAAATCGTCACCCGGGGCCATACAAGGGCGGGCCCCATAAACCTGCGTCGGTTTTGTGCCTGCTTTAGCGACGGATCTGTACGGATCGCAATAAAGCGTACGACGTCCCACATTCTAAGGGACCACATGCGGTGTGTATAGCTTTAAATATGCTTAATTTTTGTTTCAAAATACTTTAAGAATTGTGTGGCAATTTCTTGCAATTTCCCGTAACAGACAGTGCAAGTTATGCAAATTTTGCAGAAAAGATACACGGGAAAGAAATATTTAAAATACTACTATTGGCAAAAAATTCTCGAGCGATTGCGATTGTTTTTCACTGATTTTTGAACGTTGATTCCTACGATCGATCGTGACAGAAACGGAAAAATCCTACATAAACGTGTTACGGTCAATGTTTGAAATGTTCGCATGGTCATTATGCTCTTCAAAGCCGATAGTTCCATGACCGCTTTTGCTTCACATGAGCCTCCCATGAGAAAGGAAAACCGATTCAATCTGGACCGTGACTCCGCGCACGTACCAGTTAGGTCGAGATGTACCCAGTTACAACTGGTGCAATCCTAGACGGCGCTATGTTGATGAATCGTGGCAACATCAACCCGGTGTCCAAAGCGCACGGAGCGAAGTCTTTTACTTTGTGCGAATTTAATCGTTTAGTAATTTTACGATTTTCCGTCTCCATATGTGACCATACCACCACACACTTAAAAGTTAAAGTTTCATGGAACATTTTATGAGCTTCGCGAACTTAAAGATGTTTAGTTGGTGATGTTAATTTTAGATATATTTTTATTTAGCTTCCGTACGGTTTCTATTTTCTAGCCGTCTTCTCCGCCCAGCAAACGGGAAAGAACGTTCTCATCGTGTTCGCTCCTAGCAGGGTTCGGTTTGTCCATGTCGTGTGCCAGGAAACGATGGGCGCAACCCTTTCCGAATGGGTTCATTGTCGCTTCGGTTGCGGTTTTCGATTTTGCTCGATTGCCAACCGATTGGGATCAATTTCCGGCCGCGCAACCTACGCTGATGGTCAGCCCGGATTCGCCGCATTGCTCTTGCGTCCGAGCACCGTCGGGTGCTTTGAACTTGAGATTCTTCGGTGCATTGGAATTCGATAGGCTCGCACGGTACGGCACACCGTAATGCCCTCGATCGGCCGGCCAAAGGGCTCCTCATGTATAAGCGCACGTGCCGGGAACGCACCGATGCGGAACAATCGGGTAACGCACCGTACAACACCGTATCCGTATCGATATCCGGCGAGCCCTGCCAAAGGGGCAATGGGGCGATGGCCCAGCCGCGATAGCCTTTTAGTTAATTTCACTTTTTAGGACGATATTTCCTTCCCCGGGTTGGGCAATGTGTGCCAAACATGCCGCGCACCGTGGCGATCGGATCGATTTATCGCGCATAATTTAATTAAAAGTCTCACTGGAATCACTTTTTTTCAAGCACCCTAACGCGGCCCTCAAACAAAACTGACGGACTTGATTGCTTTTAGCGTCAGGTGATAAGATCTTTCTCTCTTTAGCCACTGACCCGACACCGCCTTTTAAGCGTGCAAATACACAATCACCCTCAGCAGCCTCAGCCTCATCTGTCGCTTAATGTATCGCGAAGATCTACAACCATGCTCAGCATTCTCATCCTCCCTTCTCGCCCGGCGCTCTCCTACTCTCTGCTACTGCTGCTACTAAATGACAGAGATACCATCCATCTCCGCTGTCTACCAGGTGTTACCCGGGCTGATCCTTCGCCCGGTCACACGCCTCGGTGTGGAGGTAGTGCCCATTATGTGCTATCGATTGCGTTAAATCTACTGCCGATATGTCATCAGTACCGACGCCGATTCTAGCTGCTCTGCAACTAACCTTCACCGCGGTGCTAAGACGATCGCTATCGCGACGGCTGGCTACACGGATCCGACAGCCCTGCGACCTGCGACAACCAGCCCACATACGTCAGCGGCATCGGCAGCGATTGGTCGTGTCAAATTTGTGTTATAATTATCTTGATTCACGCCGCCGCCGCCAGCTATCAGGTGCTGTTGCCCTTCTCAGCCGACGGTAAAGTAGTGCGACAGGGACTGTCATCCAATTCCATCTAGAAACACTAGACTTCACTGTTCACTGTGGTGTTGCACCGGGGATCTGGCTCACCGGAGAGCGGCCCCCTGCGGCGATGAGACACTCGCAACAAGCACACATACAGCTGCTGGGAAGGACGTGGAGAACGGGGTGTTAAGTGAGAGCGCACGACTTCGCTGCGGTTAATCGCCCTACCGGAAGCATAAATCTCGTTTAATGTGGTGCAAAATTTTTCCTTGATCGCTGCTGCGTATGGGATTTTCTCTACCCTACCACCCCGCCCGTGCCAGCCTTCGTTCCGTGCGACGGTTGCACCTGTGACCGCGAACGGCTCGCCACCAGGTCACTGGCTCACGCGTCCGTCCGGCAAAGGGATGAGAATGGTCGTGTCGCAGCACTCGTCGTGATCGTCGCAACGATGAAGCGATTAACTTTGAAACCGGTAGCGTGCGCCAGTGGGGTTAGGAAGCGTTGGGAGATCCCTCGGCGACGCTCCGCGACACCGCGTCTGCGTTCAATGACAACCGATTAGACGCGTCTGTGACTGTTAGGTGTTTTGTTTGTGTTCTTCCTTCTGCCAAAGCTAACAATGGGACCGTGAAATTTCGCTCACTACAATTTCGTACTTTCAAGCGTATTTGAACGCCCGTGTGTGGCATGATTAATGTGCCCCACCTCCGGTTACATCCAATCCTAGGCTCTTTCAAGGAAAGATGCGATTGAAAAGGGAGATCGCCAAAGGCCAAAGTCGGTGGGAATGGTTTCGGTGGCGGTGTCGGAAGCGACATCATAAATCAAACACCCAGCGTGTAATTTAGCCCAAAGTTTGTTGGTCAAATGCTTGCAAACCTGTTGAACGTTGGAGGCCGAAAATCGTAGATTAATCGTAGCATTCAAATCGATCTTTTACTAGCGTTTGATTTTTTTTAACCGATCAGACGCTCTTTTAAAAAAGTTTAAAATAACCTGTGATGTGTGAGATGAGATAAGGTATAAAATACATCCCTCCTTAAAGCAGAAATACAGGTTGTTATGAATTGCATTGACCTTCGCATAATACATCGAACACCGGAACTAGGGGCACATAATGTGATGACTGGAATTATGCGCGAAAATAACAGCTATCAGGCTTGTAGAGACAAGTAAAATAAAACACGAACAAACAACGGACAGCATTCGTTCGAATTGACGAGAAGTGTAACCTCCTCGGATCGAACCATGCCATCCCAAAAAATGTGCCTGCCACGCTCTATAGATAATACCGGGAGCCGTTCGATGTCCTTCCCGTCACACTTTATTCACGAGTCATTCGCCTCCAAATTGTCGCCTCTACCACCACCGCTGCACGAGCTTGCTGCTGGCGATCAAAGTGCTGGTTAATTGAGCGACGAAGAATGCTCGTGTGCAATAAAAAGGGTTCCCACATGTAATCAGACATCGGGATGTGTGTGGACCTTCCGTTTATGCTTCTGTATAGCCGCCGACGACGGGGTAATCGGGAAGCTCGCGGTAGCAAGTACGATGGCCGGTACAAGAAGGCAAAGCAACACGTTGAGCCGTGGGGTGGTGTGAACAACAGCTGTTGGTCACTGTAATTATCCAATTAGTCCAGTGTGACTTCCCGCTTCCACGGAGAGCGGGGAAACCAATGCGCACCGATGGTGTTTCTGTTTTCGCACCTGAGACCTAAGAATTTAGTGAGATCTTAATTTGATGCGGGGCACAGGGAACACGTCCTGTTTTTGGGGTGTATCAAAATAGACGTATGAACAACAAAAACAAATAAAGCTTCAATACATTTGCACCTGAAATGATGGGTGTTAATTGGCAAATTTGCGAACTTCGAGTCTCTTAGTGCAGCATACGAAAAAAAAGCATGTTAATTCAATCTACGCGACAGCAGTTTTGTATCAATTCTAATTAGATTAATTATGATAAATCGAACCTTTGTTCCTATGATTTATTTAATTAGATCATTTTACTAATTTCACCTCGCCTATCTTACCGCCATATCATATCTACCATATGGTAGAGAACATGTTTTCTTAGGCGAAAGAATATTTATCACCTACGTAGGTATTGTTTGAACTAATTTCATTTTATCAAGCTCAAAGTATGGAATCTGCCAAACTAACCCCTTATTAAAGCTTTAATTTGCACAGTTTTAAACATGCTTGCTGGGTTTAACCGTACCGACTAAAATCCATGCAATATGAAACGACAAACAAGTAAGTAGCAAGCCACCAGTAGAAAACCATTAGCTCACGTAAGTGTTCATACAACTCGAAGCACGTACAATAGCCGTAGAACGTGTGCATGGCATGCCTCTTTTTTATTATTTTATCAGCCATATATTACCTGCCGTGGTGGTGGGCTTATCGAATTCTTCACATCGCTAGCGCGATAGTAAAAACGAACCTTTAGTGTCTATTTAAGTGAATTATGGTTCGGCTCTTTACGACTCCACGATGCTATCGGTAGCGGGCAGCGCAGGCTGCATCCAACCCGTTGGCATCCGATAAATGCAACCCGTCGTCTTAGCTGCTGGTAGATAAGAGTTAACATTTCTTCTTTCTTTTTTCTCTCTCTTTTTGTACCTTGCTACAGGAGCAAATCCAGGAGCGTCGATCATGGACTGGCAGCTCCGTTCGATCTAGACTCGCTGCGCTCGAAGGTTGAAGGCAGATTTGAAAGCATCGACCGATTATCAAAAGGTAGTAAAGATGTTGAAATTATGATGGAATAATGATGATCATAACTGAAAGATACATAGAAAATATTTTTCAACTGTAATAAGTTTTGTAATTGTACAACATTGTTTGTGCAAGGGGCTAGAATATCGCTACACTCTGGATTATGTCACAATGTTGCCTACATCTTTTAACAATCGCAACAATGTGTTGTGCCAATTTTGCGTTACAATGTTTTAAATCGTTAGCATCGCCATCAAAATCTGTAAAAAAATATCAAACAAATGCGCGATTCTTTCAACTTATTGTATGGATCATGCTACACTTTATAACAATCTCAACACGAGAGCCTGACAAGTGGCTGCTCCTATTGAGCGTCGTGTATTTCCTGGAGCACATAGGCTCCCTATGGACGAAATTCAGGCACATGCACTTGAAAGTTGTCCCATTCTACCAAGATCTTTGTTTACATTTTTACTTCCGAGCAGTGTTTGTGTAAGTCGGTGCCTACTTTGTTTCAAACAAATATGAGCCCTAATGCAGGCAGTCTCTGAATGTGCTGCAGTCAGCAATTTTATCAAACATCACTTCACTGTACAGACCACCGTCGCTGCTCTCCGGATGGGCAGCGCAAAGTGCATTTTGTTTTCCATATGATCAGTAGTTTCAGTTGTGGAAAGACGCTCGTCGGTGGAGTGCTAAGATGGACTCATCGATGTGCGTTCGAAACGTTGCGTTGAAGAGAAAAACTTTTATATTGTGCCGCCGCGAAAAGCCTTTGCTAAAATATGGTTTTATGGTTGTGTACACCAGAAGTTTGCAAAATTGTACTACACTGAGTATCGATTCATCGTACGGATTGTTGAAATATTCCTCCATGAAACAACAAACCATCGGTAGTAGTAACCGTAACAAAGATGTTCAAGAAGCGGGCAGTCGGACGCTTATATTGCGGTGTTTCATCCAATCTGCATGCATTCTCTTCCAGATGGCGAAAAGAAACGATCGATGCCTACAATACCCACCATTACGTACACAGTTAAAGACCGGGACACGCTGACATCCGTGGCTGCCCGTTTCGATACGACCCCTTCGGAATTGACCCAGCTAAACCGTTTGGCTAGTTCGTTCATTTACTCTGGCCAGCAGCTGCTGGTGCCGGACAAGAATGCCAAATCGAGCGTGGACGGCGAGTCTGACGCCAGCACAGAACGTTCCTCCAACAGCCCCACCGAAGGCCGTCGCAAGAGATCGCAGGAAGATCTATCGCAGGATGAAAAAGGTAAGAATTCACAGCAACAATTTATACAGACAGCAAAAGTCGATTCAAAGATTTCGTAGAAATTGCGATAAATGAAACTGTGGCCATGAGAACCCTCGATGCCGCGATATACTGTGGCAATTTTCGCCCTCCGGCGAAAACGATGCATGGGGCGAAAATCGTACCGAGTGGCAGTGACGGCAATGGTTTTATTACACTAGTCGTCTCGATTGGTTTCGTTTGCCGTAAACTGATTTTGTTTTAGGATATATTTATGCTTATTTTGTCTTTCTTAGATAGCAACTTACGCCAAAAGTATTAGAATAGTAGAGTATATCCCTTTGCATTCAACCGTTTTCGTACCATTGAAGTTTTTGAACTGGTTAAGAGTTAAATATTTAATTTTCAATTGCTAGTGTTCATCTCAAACGGCAATTATTTTCATTGGAATCTATACAACTTAAGGAGTTTAGATGATAAATCATTATTTTTTCAAAAAAAAATACTAGTGATAAAAAAATTCTATAATATCTATACTATTGGCAACACTGCTGCAAGACTTGACAGTTCGATAGAAGTTGTTGGCAAAGAATTTCTTCCACGAACGAGTGTAAACAATACACGGTGTGGTGCTGATCAAAAGTGCATTTGATGCAGTGCAAAAAGTTGTTTTCTTTATTTTTGATCAAAACAAGCGTGTAGATTCGTACGTTTCGCGATGTAATACTACACAAATTAATCACTCAACGAAGCGTACGAATCATAGTAAATGAAAAACAAGTGAATTGTCGGTCAAATGTTAAAAACAGTAGTGTTTTGTAAAAATGGAGGTAAGCGTGCGGAGGAAGTGAATTATAGCATTGATCAACAAATGGTAGTTAAAATGCAAGCCGCAAATTTAGTATTCATCGCAGGGCGGAGGTGCATCCATCTCGCATTGTTGTGGTATATTTCATCGAAAGATTGTTGTGCTCACTCAACAACAGTGTATCGAAATTGAATGTAATTTGCACCTTGATGTTGACGACTGAAAGAATCGCGTCGACTGAATCGCTATTACTACACGTATTTATTAATCCATTGATTTGTGTGAATATGTGTTCATATTACAATAGAAAGAATAATAGAAGAAGTAGGACCTTCATTGTCGAATCATTTAAATTGGACCGGTTTAAGTTAAACATCATAATGGTGGTTATCTGAATGCATTTGTCTGTTATTCGTCATATTGGATGGTAAATGATTTCCTACAATTAAAATTCATCCGATTTTCTATGAGTGATTTGGCGGCATTTTCGTACTATATGACGCGGACAGAACACGACGGCATTGATAAGAAGAATAAAACGAATCGCTTTCACTAACACACACACACACGCCCGCTTGTAACAAGTCCGACAGAACACTTTAGATGAATCGTGTTAATTGTGTCCCCCTTCAATACAAACGCAGTTCAACAGCCGTATTACACGTATCCAACAGCCGGTGCAAACACTGTGCGCCCATTCCTGGGGCTGTGTTGGTTAAACTCTTTTTGATAAGATCATTCCTACTGCACGAGAGTTTGCCCGTATTACCCACAGCAGAACCAGTAGTAGCAAAAGTGAAATAGCGCCAGCTGTGTATGGTAGTTTCGACGTCGCTTGTCCGTACACCCATAAGCCAGAGTAGTATTTTTTCACACGTGAAAGGGCAATCAAATGAGTTCGCGAACGGAAGCATTGCTGTTTGATCGACTTACCGTTAAAATTCGTATTCGCAAGGCCGTGTGATTCATGCGATAGTGCACGATGGATTTCGGTGCAACATTTCTGCGTTGGAAATGGACAGGTTGGTTTGCATTCTGTTCGACAATATTTACTCTTCCATCAGCGTCACGAAAAGATCCATTTAAAAAGTACATGTCGGCACACTTATGAATGAATGGTGAAATATGTTATAAGCGAGCAGCAACTTGTTTATCTAACTGGTACTGATAGGAAGACGGCAAAAAGTGGAACGTACCCGCGGCGACAAATGTTTCTCCACTGCTTGCCGACTACTTCACGCTCATGACGCAACTAACCGTGTCCGTGTTTGTTTTATTCTTTTTTAGATTTGTTGGAAGGACTTCGGCCAGGATCGCCGAAACCCGGGCACATCGAACGTGTCGCCTCACCGAACACACAGAGCGGTGGCGCTGGCGGTGGTGGGGGAGGAAGAGGCACCGCAGCCGCCGGCGGCGGCGAAGAGGATGATCCCGTGACCATCCAGCGTTTCCTCAAGATAAACGTGCGGCACATCACCGACGGGCAGGGAGTGGTCGGTGGTGTTCTGCTCGTTACACCGAACGCCGTCATGTTCGATCCGAACGTGTCGGACCCGCTAGTCATCGAGCACGGCCCGGAGAGCTACGGTGTGATCGCACCGATGGAGTTCATCGTGAACGCGGCCATCTTCAACGACATTGCGCACATGCGCGTGCAGGGTGCGGTAGCGCCCGGCGGTGGTGGCAACGAGACGGCGGAAAAGGCCGAAATTTATCATCCGGTGCCGGTGGAGAAACCGTGCTCGCGCTGCGACACCCACTCGCCTGGCAAGGACTCGCTGCTGGTGAAGGATGAAACGTTCCCGGAGCTGGGTGTTGGGTCGGTCGAGGGCTGTGACGATCAGGAGTCGATCTGCTCGAGCAACGAGCGCGATGGGGATGCGTTCCCGAAGGCGTTCGAGCGCGATCTCGTGACGCCGAACAACCTGCAGCGTTTGCATGGCGACTCGACGGAGAGCGGGGGCAGCTCGGTGGAACCGAAGGCTTCATCTGCCGAACCGCCGCTGTTCCTGTCGTACGATCGCGACTCCTCCCAGTCCCACACGCCCAACTCGCTCGATCACAGTGCCGGCGCTGCAGGCGAACTGCAACAGAAGCAAGCCAGCGATAAGACTGACCAAACCAAGACCAACCACAGTATCTTAGAGGATCCCACCATGCGCTCCCTGGAGGAGCGACGGAGAAGCTTACTCGACCAGCACTGGGCGATTCCCAGCAAGGACAGGTTAGCTAGCGACGTTCTGTTTTACTCACCTGTAGTAATAATATTTGTTCTCATTATTTTTTGCCCTCATATGGAACATTTGGTAAAATTTACTAACAATTTTCCTTGCCTGAGCTACTAACGACTTGACATGAATATTGTCTAAGAAATTTAACTTATTGTGAATCGGGAAAATGCATGGTAGTTCCCAATTTCATATCCTGAATGGAAGTTCAACGGTATGAGTAACATTTAGTAAATAATAGATTTATTTGATTTAATGAACAAGCTTACACTACCACTATTTTTAATATTTAATAAACGACATTTAAATTAGCTTTGTGAAACTTTTCCCGGATGTACTTAAAATCTAATGTTTCAATTTTTATAACTAACTGGCAATCAAACTCAACGCTCAGTGAATCGAATTATTTTACGTCTAACATCCCTGGGATACCAATGGAAAATTGTTGAAAATTTTACTATATCATATTTTGTCTGTGCTTTTTGTTTTCGTTTCGTTTCGTTTCTCTCCCGCTTTTATGTCCCGCCCATTTTGCGATCATGCTTCATCAACACCCTTCCCTGATCATTTCGCCAATGCCAATTCTCCTCGCCGATGTTTTGTTCACTGTCGATTCCGGTGTACGCGGAGCGTAGATTAAAATGTTATTGCGATCAATCGTCCTCCCGAAGATCTCTGGACGACGAAGAGGCGGCCAGCACGGGCAGCGGCGCAACGGCAGCATCCTCCTCGACGGCCGGTGCGAGCTCGATCGGTGGCGGTGGTATGTCCGGAGGTGCCGGCGCCCATCATATGCCGATACCGCCGATTATCGAAGCCGGCGGTGACGGTCAGCTGGTGAAGCAATCGTGTCACGATTCGGGCATTGACATACGCGATCCCGCTCACGGTGGCTCGTCATTAACGACTGGTATCGGTGGTGCGGCCACCGGTGGCAGTGGTAGCAGTGCGGCTAGCTCCGTCTCCAGCATTCCGATCGTTGCACCGATCGCCACCAAGAAGGTGTACAGCGACGCGGACATTGTGTTGAGCGCGGACTGGGTTCCACCGCTTACGATCGCACCTACCCATCTGCACGATAGCTCACCGCGCAGCAGCAGCTCGCTGGTGTCCTCCTCGCAACAGAGCACCTTATCCACGTTGACATCGGATGCCGGCGGACGCAAGAAGACGTCGAGCGTAAGCTTCAGTGTTGACGAGCATGATGCGCACGGAGGGTCCGTCGGTCCGGCCGGATCCGGATCGCTCGACAAGGGTGGCGAAACGAAGAAGAATAAGGTAGGAGAAGGCTCGCCCTAGTGTATGCGAGCTGTTGAACGCAAGTGCTAATCGTGTGTTTTACTCTGTGCTTTTAGATGTTGAAACGGCTGTCCTATCCACTGGCATGGGTTGAAGGATTGACCGGCGAAGGTGGCAGCAGCAGCCATAAATCGGATTCGATTGAATCCGCACCCAACACAGGCGACTCCAATCAGAGCGTCTTCTCAAAAGTATTCTCCAGGTATGCATTGTTTCTCGAGTCTTTTATTTTTAAGTTTATTTTAGTTCGAAAAACACTTTCCCCTTGATGATGCTAACGCAAACAGAAATGAAAAAATTGAAACAGACAACATTGCAACGTGTCATCCCGAATTGCAAATGTTACTGCAAATCGTTATCTATGTCCCATGCACTAGTTTTACGATACGCACAGAACAAGTTTTCTACCAAAGCTTTCGTTTCGTTGATAATTTTAGCCATACATGTTATGAAAAGGAAATACTCGTGGTTTTTGGTTTTTGATTTGTTTTGGTTGAGATAAAAAAAACACTCCCATAATATAATCGTGTGATAAATTATGCTAAATTACCTTCGTATCATATTCTTTTTGCCATCGGGTCTGCAAAACAAAAAAATCGAATCGAATAAAAAATCAACCTAATAGCTCACCCATCACATTGGTTTCGGAGCTAGGCGGCAATTTGTTTTTGTCCAAGACGCCATCGGAAGACTCCGGAGGCTCTCCAGTACCGCCACTGACACCGCACGAAGCGCAAGCAGGGGGGTCGGCCACGGCCGGGTAAGAAACGAACTCAACCATCCTACGACAGTCAACTAAAACCATCCTTGATATAGAGCATATTTTTATATATGTTGTACCTCCTACCCATCATAAACACTCTTTCGCTGTCGTTCTACGCCTTTGTTTTATCTTTCACCTTACGTACTGTTTATCGTTTATCGTCACCTGTTTTTTCTTTATCACTGGTTTGTTTATTTTGTGATAATATGTCTAGCGATTTCGCGCTGTTATTTCTTGAACTTGTTTATGACCAAGCTGTTAACAGCTGTTATTTCATTTTCAACTTTCCCCTCTTATACCTGTCTTCAAATTATATATGCGTGTGTGTATGTTTTGTATATATGTTCGTGAGCGTAAATTTGACGGTATAATTTCGACTTCATGCTTGAAAATATGTTGTAATACAATCAATAATTGATCACAAGCATTTTCAATTTCATTTGCCTGGTTGTCGAAGATCATTAGGGTCGTTTAGGAGTATGTGTGTTTTGTTTTAATTTTCTTCTCTTCTCTTTTCCACTTCACCGCGAGTGAAACGAAAGGACGAAGACGCAACGTTGGTTTCCGTTTTCTACAATATGATTTTTGTTCGGAACATTAATTCCGCTAATTAATTTCACTGCCGCTGATTCATCCACAAGTGTTGTTCTGTTTGGGATTATTTTTCGGTTTTACTTGTGTTTGTCAACACAACAACTGTTCCCTTCGCTCCTATCCGAATTCAAAACGCAGAAAACTTTTCGTTGTGTGTAGTTAATAGTAATCTGTAGCCCGCCGTGCTCCACAAGTTTTATTGATGTGTTATGCCTGTAGTGTGTATGCTAGAAATATCCCTTTCCGACCAGGCGATGGTTCTTCGTCGTAAGCCGGATAATAATATGGTGTTTGCTCCCGATTTCAGGCGATCATCCATCGGTACGTTCATTCGTCAGCATCCGTCGGAGGGCAGTGCGAATAAGCAGAAGCCGGCACCACCGAAACTGGACTATCGCTCAATGGTGTCCATCGACGATATGCCAACGCTGTTCGTTAGCTTCGACAGTAAGTATCGAACGCGCGCCCATGTGTGCCACTGTTACTTGCACTAAAAAGTTTTCTTTAGTACCGATGTTACGGTTTTATTGTTATTTTTTCATGTTCATGTTAATTCTTTAAGAATTTGGTATGTTTTTTATTGTGGTTGAAAGTTTGTTAAAAAATGTTACAATCTCTTATAAACATTTCACACAATGTGTATAGATAGAGCAACTTCTATAACCCAGCGGCACAAGTTGTCCAAAGCAATTAGCACTATATTGTATAATTTCGCATTTTTTTTAAATAATACATAGCTCGATAATGATAGTCAACATTTACTTCTAAGCAAAATGATTCAATCATTATCTTTTATATATTTACAATTGCCCACTCACACCAATTAATACTAGATTTGCGCTATACAAACAACATCCTCTCACTCCACTGCATAGAAGCATCTTTTGCAAATTAAGGTGCTGTTTGTTGGCTGTTTGGCTTTATTCATTCAAACAAATCTAGCGGAAAAAAGTTTACTCTTTGAGTACTTTAAAGCACATTTGTAAAGAGTTACTTTTTTGCCGGGTGTACCGTCAGTGATACCGTTTACAGAAGGACTTTGAGTACAAATTGTTGTTTCACTGTTGTTTATACGATCGTATTTTTTTATCTAGCTATGGATCTGTATTTTGAACACATTTTCACTACTTTGTCTTTCTTCTTTATATCCTCTGCTCAACGCTCATACGCGCGCTCTCCTTCTATTTATCTCTCTCTCTCCCTCTCTTCGATACTACTACGTGCTTTACTACAAAACCATAACTACCCCATCGCCATTGTACACAAACAACCAACAACTGCTACTTCTACAAAAAACCTTTGTACCAAACAATCATCACTACAACAAACATCATCAAATGAACCAACCACCAAACACCGTACAACAATCCACCGTTGCTCACAAACTCTCAGTGAAGGCCCCATTGTTTCCTCAACTTGAGAAACTTGGTAGGTGAAACAGGCGCACCGTCCCCCGTGGCATATGAGCGCATCATTCACTAACTCATATTGAAAATCCTGGTTTTGTTGTCTCATGTGGTTCCATTGTTTTATGATAAGTTTCGTTCACTTGTTTTCATATGACACAAATTGATTACGCTCTACCCTATCTTTTCATACATTTTGGTTTTCATTGAACTATGTTTCCACTATTCTTTCTTTCACTGTCGTGGCTCGTTTTCATGTATACCATCGTGTTTTGAGTTTTACTGACAACTGTGCCCTTTCGTCGAACCTTCTTACTGTCTTCCGATTGTATCAATACTAAGCCCTTCTGTACCTCTCTTTCTTGTGTACAATGTATTACGTGTATCCTATTCGAAACAATGTTTTTTTTTTTGTTTCACCTATCATTGTGCTTGATCGATCACATCGATCACATGTTGTACATGGGCATTTCGTTTCCATGGGTTAATATCTTCGTAAAATATGTGTGTGACAGCTTTTAGTATACATTTGCAACAGCTTAACATTTAATTTTTCGTAAAACAAATTTCCTTTTGTGGAATACACGTCCATTGGGGTCCGTGAAAAGTTACGCTAAAAATTCAAAATTCATAAAGCAAATTTATATCATTAGATAGAACCCCATGTGTTCTCGCTTTAATTAGTGTTCATGTTTTAGACAAAGTCAAAAATAACAATGGTGTTTTTTACCATTCATTTAAATATTGTTCCTACTTGACGATTGCATGTGTGATTATTATTAGAGTATTGTGAAGAAAAATGAATAGAAAATGTGATAGTTGATACTTGTGTCTCTTTTGCATGATCAACGTTGCTTGTCTGTGAAGAAATATTATCCTCTCCCAAGTAACTAAAGCGAACCTGGGATGCTTGCATTTGTGCACGAGTCAATGTTCGTAACTGCTTATGCATACTACAGTACGAATTGAATAAACTAAATGAAATTTGAAACATTCAACCATCCTGGAGTAAATAAAAAAGGGAACGATGTGCATCTTGACGCACCGAAATCACCGAAAACTAGTTTATTCAAGTCGAGGCTGTATGCTAATGCTCATCAGCTCATCCTTCCATTCCACGCGCCACCATTTCATATGCTCTTGTCGCTTTCTCGCAATAGAACTGATTCCGCGACCGGCCCGCGCCTGTCCGGATCCACCGATGTATCTGCGGTTGCGCATGGGCCGCAAGATTGGCAAGAACACACCTCTTCCGACGACGGTTATGTCCTACGGCAAGAACAAGCTTCGTCCCGAGTATTGGTTTAGCATTCCAAAAAATAAGTAAGTGTAACTGCAACCTCATCGAAATATGCTATCCTCCGACACGATCTCTAACGTTTCTTCTCTTTCTCGTATACGTAGGGTTGATGAATTGTATCGCTTCCTGAATGCCTGGGTGCAGCATCTGTATGGCGAGCTGGACGAAGCCGCCATCAAGGAACGCGGGTTCGAACTCATTCAAATGGATACCGAGTGGGCAGCTAAAACTGGCAGCCCGTCTAAGGTAGGTAGCACACCGCAAACAGGCGTATCGATTTTACCGTATTTGTTTCTGAGCGTTTATTTACAATTTTATTCTTTCTCACAGGACGGTCGTTCCGCCAGTGAAGGCGAAATCTCCGAGTACACACGCGAATCGTGGGAGGTAAGTTTTGTTTACATACAAATGTTTTAACACCTACCGTGTTTATTCGATACGCAACATTTCACGGAGATTAGCAAATGCGAGTGTTTCGCAGCTAGGCAGAAGCAGATGTGGATGTTTGCGACAATGTGGAAAAACAGTTGCCTCACGCAACGTTATCTATGCAATTGTCGTTGGAACAATGTGACCAATTAATACATATTTTCTCGTCTTTATCTCCCTCCGTTTATCTTCTTCTTCCGTTCGATTCCACTTCTACATTTATCCATCGTTGTCGATGCGGTGCAATTTCGTACCAACAACAGCTGCTAAAGGCACCGTTCGTTAAAACCTACAATATAATCAAAAGTCAAACTGGATCGAACGATTTGGATGGTTGTGAGGTTAGAATTGATTAAACCATTTCTGCTAAATTTGTGATGAATACTGTTCAGACAATAGAAGATGTAAAATGCCACACGATCGCATCGTAGAACTTGTACACCTATGTTATTATCATGTTAACCTATACAAAACAGAATCGTTACTGTTTCTACAACACTGCAACAGATGTTACTTGTACTGTAGTAGTTGTAGTGTTTACAAACACTCCCTGATTGCTGTTTATGCCACTTCTTGTCCTATCTCCTATATATGCCTCTTAATTTCTCACTATCTCTCTCTCTTTCTCTCACAATTTGTCTAAAGTATTTGCTCGACCGTAGTGTGTTGATACACATATAGATATTGTGTAATAGAAATATGGATTGTGTTGCATTGAAATAATTGTGTTGTTTTTAGTTCCGTATTTTCCTTTCGGTAACACAAAGAGGAACACAAACGTTAGTCGGACCAGAACATCATTCGATAAGAATAGATTTTTCATTTTTCAGAATCATAATTTATGCAATTTTTTGTTTATGGTATCGAAAAGCCTCCTCCCGCATTTTAATTTCAATTTTCCCCTCCCGAATACTACTGGCTTAAGAGTAATATCACACTCAACAATGTATACTGTTCGCTCCTTAAGTGTACGATAGTCACAAAATTGCATCCCACATAGTATGCGTTTAATGTTTAGGCAATTTATAACCATAACAACCCTTTCGGTAGCTAGCTTATTTGTTGGTTCCGTTGCTATCGCTTTTTTGTTGCTTTTTTATCCTTACTGATTTATAATACGGCCTAGCTCGAACGTGAACCGGTATGGAGTCTTTCGTGTACCTTACGATGCGTAATTGTATTGTTGTGAAATCAATATAACATCGCTGTACATTACATTCATTTTATGTAAATTATATCTGTTTAATTTGTTTATACCAAAGGAGCTTGCATAATTAAAACTAATTAAACCTTTGAACAAAATTCCTTCAACGTCGTGTTCAACGAACGAATACAAGTATTTAACATAATCATTCGAAACATGTTTTTAAACAATCATGTATACGAAAATAGATTAAAGAAAAATTCATCATCGATTCGTCCCACTTTTAGCGTTTCGTCGAAATGGCTATAAAAACCAATACAATGTTGAAAAACGAGCCGAACCTTTATTTCTGTCCAACGTTTCCAATATGTAAACATCATCCAGACAGATGACATAATCGTCATCGTCGGTAAATGTTTGTTTATAAAAGATTAATGTTGGCGGTTCGGTTGCGGTAATCGAGAGGTTATCAAAGCTGTTGGGAAACAATCGCGGGCTGTTAAATTTTGTGGATGACTTGCGCGCGCGCCGGTCGAGTAAGACGCTGGTAATGCGCAATTACAATTGTTCAGTTGGCAAGAACATATTAAAAAAATATAAGAAATTTAGAAACCCATATTTACAAAGCGATAGACTCGAAGTGTTTCCAGTTCTCTTACTAAACACAGACATGAAATGAATATATCTGTGGCCGTCCTATGCAACGTAATACATTCCATTGGGCAATTACTTTATCCCCGCGTGTGTGAGAGCCCTCTACCAAAAAAAAAATTACCAACAGCATTCAGTCCATTAGTGGTTCCATACTCTCCCCCCAATGCTTCCTTTTTCTCCAGCATCCAGTGCTCAGTTACAGCACTTTTTGTTTGCGGAATAAACAATCGGAACCTGTTTTTGGAGACGCACCTGAAACAAGACAAACACGCAAACGGCGGACAAGAACGGTGAAATTGTAGCCCCCAAAAAAGCATCCCCGGCAATTTGGCGGTCTAAAAATAGCCCTGCAAGAACAGGTTTTTCGCGCACCGGGGTAATTTGTTCGTCTTTTCGTTTCATCGCGTCGCGCGGCCACATCATCTTGGTGTGTTCATGGTTGAGATGATTCAGTGACTATTGCTATATACGATCGTGTACAATCGATTACATTTCAGGCTCTCCGTGGCAGATGAAACCTTCAGAAGGACGTCGTTCTCCGGTTGGAATCACTGAATAACGCCACTAGGAAATGAATTGCAAATTTTCGATCGATCGCGTGACTTGCGCCGTCCAGTGCAACGATATATGCCACGTGAGCATATGCTCTGCGCGATGTGAGCCACTCTTAGTCCAAGGATTTTTCAACATTTAGTCCGACTCTGGTTGGGAAGAAAATGAAAGTACGCTGTGCGTGGACTATCATGAATGTCACCGGTCTATCTGCAATTAATTAGTCTCGGGTTGTGTTGTGGCGCTTCGGTTCGGTGCGAAATGTAGACGCATCCTGCCTCTACCACTGGCAGCGTGGTCCTCCCCCTTACCCGAATACGGCTATCGCTGGAATGGTTAATGTGTTTTAGCGCCGCAATAAATCGAAGAATCATTGAATATATACCCTTATACAACCCACACCGGGCGAGGTGGTGAGGTGCACGACGCGCACGACTCACGGTTCGAAAGTTACCATCCTTGGGCAGTCGCGGTCTCTGCACGGGCACTTCTGCTCTATCCGACTGCTTCCTGGGTCCTGCGTCCTTCAGCCGGTGTATCCCGGTCGCCCTCTGGGCTGCAGACGTTATTGTAGCGGGGTCATCGAGACATACACACTAGCGCTGCTCGGCGGTGGTAAATTAAAACAATTAGTACAGATACAGAAACACAAGGATTTTCAAGCAACGCCATTTGTATGTGGACGTTTAAGTGCAAATTATTGTGCGATTCATTTTTTTTATTCTTTATTGAACACAACAGCAGCAAAACCGCGTACTGTCTCAGCATCATTTGCGCCATTTCTAGCGTCGCAATATGTGATTTTTTTTGTCATGTTCATGTAAAAAGGCGCACGCTCCTAGAATTTCGCCTTATCGGGTGAATGTTGTTCAAAACAAACCTATTTCGCAAACAAACAGTAAATTATGGAGAGTAAGGATGACGCAGTGATGACTATTCAATTTCCCCATCGGTTGAAGTCTTTCGCTTTGACCTTTTTTGAGCCGTATTACTACTAATAGTAGCAGGCAAATTGTGTTCATATTTCTACATACATAATTAAAAGCTATTATGGGCACAGGAAGCGAAGCTTGTTTGTTACAATCATCGGCACGATCGGCGGTGTGGTTTCGTTGGAAAATTCCCAAAAATATTAGGAAATGAATTGGCCGAAAAAAAAAACAGGTCCACCACACAACAAGTTTTTCAGCCGCGGCACCGTCTACCCTGCGTTTCTCGTGGGGCAGCCGCTTGTCCCTTTATGCCCCGCGGTGGGTTATATTTTTCCCTCGGAAATCCGTCCCGATCCGTAAGTCGAGACGAACGTGTCGCCGGAAACGTGATATCAGTTTGGAGGGATTTGCCAACCAGCCAACCATCTTGCGCGAGCCCGTGTCGCGTCCGGCAAGGCTATTTATGGCGTTCGGTCGGACACAGCCGAAAATGGGACCAAAGTCTTTCCGAGGCACGAACCCCTGACGGTGCTTGTGACTGAAGCCGCCGATCCATCCCTTTCCGTGGTTGCGATCTCTTGCGATCTTGTGGCGCAAACCGAGGGGTTTTGTTCTATGTTGTTTTTTTTCTTCGTTCCCCCAGTATCGTGTGACCAAACATAATCGGAAGGGGAGGATAGTTTACATGTGTGTGTGTGTGTGTGTGTGTGTGGTGCGCGTTGGGGATACGGTTTGTTTTTGTTTTGCTCCTCGTCGCAGCGTGTTGTGTATGGGGATTATTTCAGGCGAGTAGACCGAGAGAACCGATGACCGCGAGTAGATGTGTTACCTTGAACTGGTGCGGGGCCTGACCACACAGCCCCCCCCCCCCCCCCGCACTGTTTTCGCTCGCTCTTCAAAACCTTTCACCCATGAGTGATCGCCGAGAACGAACGCACAAGTGTAAACATGTAAGCACAAGCAGGCGAAACGCACAAAATGGCCCCACACGGTGTTGCTAGTTAGTTTGTATCGGTCCGGGAGGCGCAGATACCGACACGTTTGCAACACACAATACCACCACCAACCCCCCTGGCCGTTGTCTTCATTCTGGGGCCAAAACCACACAGCAGCACAAAAACTCGTACTGACAGCCAGCAAGACCCCGGCGGCGACGGCGACGGCAGAAGCACACACGCACGGTGCTCGGTTTTTGGATTCGGTGTTTCACCTTTGCCGCTGCCACCGGCCGTCCGTTCGTGTGCGTACGAAGGTGCGGAAGAAAGAGCCCGACACACGAACCACACGAGCGACGGTATGCGTTTTTGCGCATACACATACGCGCACGCTTCTGCGATGGCCACCGGTCGGCTTTACTGACCACCATCCCGTCGTCGTCGCATTTTGTCTTCATCTCCGCTGCCGATCGTTTCGCGCGTGCTGGAGGGAACAGAGTTTTTCGGGGCTGTGTGCTGTTGTTTTGTGTTTTTTTTTATTTTTGTTTTGTTTTATCACCTAAAATAGTAGTTTTGGCATGCAACATGCACCCCAACCGTGGCCGAAGGACCTTTCCTTGTGGCGCGACACCATCGCGACGATTTTAATCGCATCCAGTGAAAAGAGGCTAAGGTGTGCCAGGTGTGTCTAGTGCTTTGAGTCTTTTTGCGGGCTTAATTTTGTGTTCTTGTACAACGAGTGCGCTGCAAGGACATTTTTATTTTCGAAAATGCCCATTTAATGTGAGGGAAGGACCCCCGCACGTTCGTGAAAACAAACCCTCGAGCCAAAACAAGCAAACCTTCACATCGGACATTGGAAAACGTGCGAAAAATGCACGCTTTTCTGCTCACCCAAGTCTATGTTTTTTTTTTTTTTGGCGGCGGACGTGAGACGGGTGTGTGTGAGTGTGTGTATGGTTTTTTTTATTGTGCCACTGTGTTGTGTCCACTTTCATTTCAACAACATCTGATGTGCGCGGCGAAGTGTGCAGTAGCGCAAACGAAGCGCAAATCAGGGGTGTGGTGGTGACCGAAGTGTGGCTGTAGCTGTGCATCATCTTTATTTTATTTTATTTTTTGTTGCCCTGGTTGCTCTGTCTTTGGGCCACGAAAAAAGTCTCACTCCGCTGCTCTCCCTCCTGGTGTGTTGGCAGCGGATGATCGCGGCAGATGATCAGTATGATCCCGAGCTTCTCGGCGAACGGATTGTGATATCGCTCTTTCGCTCTCTCGCTCTCTATCTCCTTCTCCCCCTTTCTTACACGCTCTCTCCTCTACTCGATCGATCCGTGAAGCGTGTTTTGCTAGTGTGTAGTTGCATTTCTAAGCCAAATTTACGCTCTCTATCCAGTGTACGATCGCGATCCTATTTCATCACGAGCGCGCTTCTGTGTGTGCGTGTGTGGTGTGGTTGATGGCGAAAAGTGATGCTCTCTAGCAAATAGTCTTGAGCACCATAACCATAGCAACAGCTCTCACCCGAGTAGTGTGTGTGTGTTTGTTTGCCTTTCTCCGTGAACTTGAGCAGCAACCGTACGTGGGGAGTTGGACGAGTTTCGTTCGATCAGGCGTAGAAGAATCATCTTCGTTCGTCGTTCTGTGCTGTGAGATGCGAAGGGCATAGTTGTCAACATCATCGCACCCTGTCCAAGAGTGTCCGGTGTACTGTGAACTCATCGTACCTCCGCGAAGAAACCATCATACGTCGTGATTATTGTGTCTGTGAAACGATTTAAATGCCAATTTATCCTAATTCGGCGCTTTCTCGGTGTGCCCCCGAGACTTTCCTTCCCTTAGTGCGAAAAATGTAAACGAGTGGTGCTCTCTGTTGAAATAAATCCTCCCAACGATCACGAAAGGAAGCAAGAGCCGGTACTCTGTTTCTGTCACGATTGGAGCGCGTGAATTGTATGCTGTGCTGTGATTAAGTGTTAATACTCTTACCCGAAAAATCGTCTCAATTCTGTCTGTGATACACATCGCGAAATTGTGGTGAATCCCAGTGAACCCCGTAGTCGTTGTGTCTCATCCGCAGCAAGGCGAGTTTGCTTTCGATATCGTGTATTTTTATTTTTTGGATATCGAAATATAAGCGCGCAAATGATGTCGAAATCGAAAATTAACAAACTGACCAAGTACCTGAAGACGAAGGTAAATAGACGTACGAATACCATTGTTTCTATTTCAATAACATAGACGGGGATTAATTTCATGACACTAGGCTGAAAATATCTCGTCTCGATGCTGGAATCGAGGTGCTTGTTTAATTATTTTTTCTATGAATTTTTTTAAAATGCTACAAAATAAGAATGAAAAAAGGCGAAGGGCGTCATTTTTTTTTGCGGGTATATTTGCATTTACGATCGTTTACGATCATCCACTTTGTACGTACACTATCGGTCGATCTTTTCTAATACAGCAATCTTTTGTTATTACCATTTTAGAAGCACCACAAAACACTTAACCCCCTTGCACCCGATTAAGGTGACTGTGAACGAAACAAAAAGAAAATCGAAGCAAATCACCACCGCAACTCTGCGTTAATGAAGCGATTCCTTCCCCCCGAGAGGAAGGAGGGGTGGGTCGTGGGGGGAGGACGTGTGCGCGCACGTTTTGTGTGAACCCAAGAAATGCTAATCATCCTAGACCTTCTAGGACACATGACACATGAGAACCCTTCCGATTGAGGTGTTGCACCCTTAACCGCGCACGGGAGCAAATTATTATTGATCAGCCAAACCAACAACCAGCAAGACAAAAAATCTCACCCGTAGCAGCAAACGTGTGATGTTGCTGCTTTTTTTTCTCTTGCTGCTGCTATTGGTTACTTTACAATATTCTACGACCAAGCAAGCGTTTGTTGTGTTGTCCCATTACCGTAGTACGGCGCGACACGCGTTGGCTGGTTGCGGCGATTTCAGTGCTCCTAGAGAGAGAGAGAGGGGCCTAACCTTTGACGACCCTGACCGGGCTGCTGCTGTCGTCCTGACCGGTTTGCGCTGATGATGCTGGTGATGATGAGGAGGGGCAAGGATGGATGGAACGACGGTGGGTGCGGAGTTCACCTGTTAGGAGCAGGTTCGGTTCATGATCTTGATCCGGAGGCTTTGGTGTGGTGGATAGGAAGACCTCCGAAATTGTTCCGGTTAAAGACAGCACAAAACAAATGGTTTCGATGAGTCCTTTTTTTTACTGGCGATATATTCTAATTGGTGTTTTTTTTCGAAAAGAATTTTATCTCACATTTTATTCGCATCTATTTGCATTCACAATCGGACATTCCTAAACCGTTCAGCAGTAAAGGCGAATAGTGTCTTTCTTTTGCTTGTTCCTTTTTTTTGCATTGCGATCATCGTTAATCGCATTCACCAGACAGACAGGCCGTGCGCTTCTTGCTGCATATTCATTTGTGTTGCTGCATTTCGTTTAATTTGTTTGCTGGTCACATTTTTGCTACCTAATGTGCCGGTTGGCACGCGGGGTGTGTACGGACGCTTCCATCGCCTCCTTGATCGTGTTAGGTCGGTTTTATAAACAGCACACTCTTGCCCCTCTCATACCATCATGCATGCACATCCTCGATGGAGGTCGGTACGTTCGAAAATGGCACGGGATGCATCGAAAAGTTACGTAGTCTGGTTGAATTAAAACAAATATTTGGTGATTTTTTCCAATAAGAGAATAAGGGGATTTTTTAACTATATCAGTGACCATTTTTAATTACATGTAAGATATTGTTTACCTGCTGATTGCTTTTCTGTGAACTACAACAATGTTAATTTATTTTTCTGATTTTTGTGAGACTTGTAGATGTATTCTTAAATTAACCAGTCCAATATCAAAGATAAATTGCTACTATAGAACAATGGTGATTAAGGATTCCTCGCCAAATGTTTCTCGATTCCATAACAGTTCTGTTTTTATTTTAAAAATGTGAATGGAAAGGTACTTGTTGACGAAAGTAAAAAAAATGGTATAACCCGCGTCACGGATCACCACATACTCCGTCCTTGATTCGGGGTGTGGGCAGGTGTGGTCAGCATATTTATAAAACCGCCCATAACTGGATCATCGATAACCGACGGGGTTGTATCATTGCGAACGTAACACTTGAAAATAGTAGGCTGAATAGTAGGCCGGTTGTCGTTCATATGAAAGCAAATACACATGTTTTTAGAAATCAGAAAAATGCAACAAATATAAGAACTAAATTGATTATTAATTGGTTCGAAGACAGTACCCATTGGTTAACTTTTAACTGACACCTACATGAATCTACAGATACATCACGTGCGGGGTTATAGTCAACAGTGATTATGTATCGTTATCACCTGCCCCGTGAAATGAAACACATGCACGTATGAAAGCTCACACGAAAGCTCTCCCTTTCGAACGACCTTGTTCTGGGTTGATGAAGCTTTTGCTTTTTCTCTATAGTTTTTATTGGTGCTCTATAGCCCCGATCTCCCCTACGCTGGAGGTGTTTTAAGCGAAACGAACACATGCGCAGCACACAAGCGAGCAGAGACAGTGCTAGTGAAAGCCTCTCCACACACACCGGGTAGCGGTGACTGGTCGGTGTGCGTGTGCACAGTTTTACTTCGAGTATGTGTTCGTGTTCTTTCTCCCTCGGCAATCTCAGTTAACGCTGGAGCGAAGGAGCGCTAGACTGTCAAAAGTTGGTTGGCCTCCCATTCTAGTTCGGGTTGCGTGTGACGTTTAGTGTGGTTGACAGTTTTTCCGCCGGTGTGCCGAAAAACTGGATGGAAACATTTTTCTCGCGGCTCGGAAAATGAACTGAAACGTTTGGTGAACCTCTTGTCAGTGCCTTAGCAAGCGCGGAAAACGTGACAGCTACAGAAATCTGAGGTTTCTAGAGTGTGTGCCATTAAAGAAGCGTACACCGTTTGACTTTTCCCCCACCGCTATTGGACCACCTTCTATTCTGTGGTTTCTGCGCGACATAAATACCGGTTGTGTGAAACACCTTTCCCTTTGTGCGATAAAAGAACCGTGTACAAAAGGCAGCAAAAAGTGAGCCAGCAAGTGCTGCATCTCACTTCCCGTAGCTGCAGTTGCTGCTCCCCGATATGTCACGAGACCAGCCTACTTAGCTCCCGAAACATCCGAGTCACACCGGTTTTACGTTAGCAGAGCAGGCGACAGTGAAGAGAAGCGGTGGTGCAGAGTGGTGAAAAGAAAACAACAGCTCACCCTGCCTGCCTTTTGGTGTGTGCCATGCGTGCTGCTACTTTGCTACACTGGTGGAGCAGAAAACAACAAACACAGCTGTGTGTGGTATGAAAACCACCTGACCACACGAACGCACACACTCGTAAATTCATCGTAAAGGTGGTGGAAGTGGAGCGTGTGTGCGTGTGCTCCCATACCTACACGGTGTGGTTTTGAGGGTGTGCGCAAAGTGCCTTGTACTATACGGTGCAACCATTCGTATTGGTGATTGGAGCGCAGACGCTAGTAGTGTGCGTGAACGCGCGTGACAAGACCGGCCCCGGGGGTGTAAACAGTGTGCGGTTCGCGTCACGCGGAACAATATAAACATAAACATTTTTAGCGAACGACATAACGACCGGACCGGGCCAATTTAGGCGATATTTTTTAGTATCCGGCGATGTGGTATTTGGTGGTGGTGGCCGTTTTGGCCGCGGTCTATCTCGCCACCCGACGATGGGGCCGCCAGCTGTACTACCGGTGGGGGCGCCTCATACCCTTCCGGAGGGCGATCGTAAACAAATCCCGCCCACCGACGCCTCCACTCATCGAAACCACCGTTCCGATGGTGCCGGGGGGTGGTGGAACCGCCGTCGAGGAAAGCTATCCGCTACTGGGAGCCAAAGAGGAGTACGATGACGATCGGTTGCATACGGTACGGAGAGTTTATAAAACCATCATGTTTTATATTATAGACCTGCCAACGATGGGGCTAGCACAATGATACGCTTATTTTAGGGACAATTTTGTGATTTGATTAAAAAGCGAATATTTCGTTAACATATAGTTGGGATTTCAATTACTTTATAGGTCCTACATTCCTCTGGTATAAAGATAATATACTGTGATAAGTGATCCAGTTTCCGTTCACTTCTAAACCAGCACAATCGTTGGTGCTTTATCAAAAAACGATTGTGTTGAAATTCCTGTCCCAGATTTATTTTCTTCAAATTTTTTTAACTATAAATTTTCCCTCCTTTTCTCTTTTTTTTGAGTAGCCAAACAGCGTTATTACCTTGGTTTACCCTTACACAGTACCATAAACTAAACCAAGCGCAGATCTTATTCAATGGTAAAAGCTATAAAATAACCCACTTCATAATGTTATATATTTCTAAATAGTTTTACAATTACCTAAGAGAAACTACAAAGCTCGGGTTTGAACTTTTACTGCCCTAGACAATTTTAATGATCAGAGTTAATAACCATAACTGATAGTGCTCGTGGCTCAGCTGCAACTGCAACGAAGATAACGTGCTGCAACATGCGCTGACCGCTAATTGTCGAAGAGGAGGGCTCTTTTATATAATAATCTCCGTTCTATTCGGTAAGCCTCCCGTGCATCATAATGGAATCATTCTAATCAGAAATGAATATTACAGATAATGCACGTCAATCAAAACGACCGGAAAAAAAAACTTAAGCACAAACCATCTGATCCTTGCAGAAAGCACAAACGTGCACCGTGTGTTGCACATGCTTAGCAGGATTGTTTGATTAATGTTCGCTTACGATTTCTACACGAACACGAATCAGTCGTCCCCGTCCTTTGACGCAGATAACGTGCCGGAATGAAATATACAGCCTCGCAGGGGCGCTGCTGATAAGGAAAGGAAGCACATTGGAATTGATTTGCTTGACATCTGGATGACCGAGGCCGTTAGCCTGCGCTCGGCGAGGAGGGCACGCACCAGAAGGTGGGAATTTTCCGTTGCCTAGAACGCTGGGCGAGAAGTTGCATTGACCACAACCCCCGCCCTAAGGAGCAGGCGCAGCAGCCTGTTACGCAATCGAGCGGCAGTTGAGTGGTTCAATGCACTTCCTTGTGCCTCTCTGGCAAGCGTCTCTCGATGCTATGGTGTAGCCCGCAAAGGAGTCAACCACTTGTCTCCACCGTTCAAGGTGGCGCACTGACAGAAACGAGCAGATGATCAATTAACTCCTAATGACTACCGATCTCCTCGTGCGGCGACGGTGGACCATTTTAAATCGTGCAGGCTCTGCTGCGTGGTGATTTATGGAGTTGCTCCCGCGGCGGACAAATACAGCAGCAGGTTTATTGACAGTTGCTGCGTGCGAGAGAAGCTTCATTAGGTGGTTAGGTTGCACCTCACGTTGCGCGTTACCATTCTTTATTAGATGAAGGCTCACAGCTAATGTGCGAAAGATATTGGCTAATGTCTATTACTGATGATGCAATACTGGAGAATACTGGAAATTCCGGTGCGTTGTCTCAACAAACGCGACAGCAAATCACCGAGGAAATCGCCCGTGCACGAACGTAACTGTAAACAGCGCTCGGTGCGGTGTGTTGGGAGGGTTGTCTCGATATCCTGTTTGTCCCCCCCCTCGCGCACGAAAAGTGTGTTGAAAAAGGTGTCAAACTGGCCACAAGGCAAACACACACACACACACACACAAGGAGGAAACCATTTAAAATGCACGGAAAGCCCGCTGGCGTGGAGTTCGATCCTCTCTCCCAAGGTAAAAGGCGGATACTTCATGTACGGAGCAGGCAATAACTGTACTTGCTGTATGCGTGTGCAAGCAGTGCAAGCGCAGGATGTGTTTGCGCGTTGTGCCGCACGTCAACGCTACCCAGAAGCTTGACCGGACCTGCCTTTAGAGCCCGCCAAGTATCTTCGATCTCTCGAACGCGAGTAATCGCGCCCTATTCATATAGTTTTGTGCGATCATCTCCCCAAGCGGCATTTGCATTGGCTTTCATCGTTCGCGAGGGTAGGTTTGTGCGAATTCCGGGCGCCACCCGTGACCCCCCTCCCCCCGATTTCTCCCAGATATTCTTATCCGATCCGAGCGAAGTTTAGTCATCATGGGCCTGTGGCCGCTCATAAGCACCAACTGGTGGTGCTGTGTTTTTAGCTGCATCACAAACAATTAGCTGGCACAGCGCACAGGCTTTATGACGCACACCTTGCGCACCTCCCGTGCGACGCATTAATTAACTCACTTCCGGTCCTCACCGGGCTTACCGGGCCTTCAGCGGGTGGTTGCTCAGCGAAGAGGATCGTCCCTTCTCACTATCATCACGCTTGGGTTCTTCTTATTTTCCCAATTAATAACCAATTCGGTGCTGTGTGTTAATTATACATGTTTCGGCATCATCGATGCATGATGAAATCCAGGCAAGTTGCGCGCTCGTCACCGTGTAATCGTTTGAACAAAGTTTCGATTATTTCCCTCAATTAACACCTGGTTGCTATGCTACTTCGTTTTAGGCATCCGCGAGTCGGCTCAACGCGACGGGACACGACGGGTCTTCGGATCGACCCACAAGACATGTGGAAAACGTGAGCGAGCAATGTCAATACGAGAAAAAACGAGCGATTGCCGTCGTCGTCGGGACGTGGATCGTGACTTCCTAAATAGATCTACAACTCACCTCAACGGGTGTGTGTGTGTGTGTGTTAGATCAAATTTCGCCAATTTCCTCTTCCATCCGGCGGCTTGTGGACACCACCGGGGAGAGCTTCGTTTCATTCCGTCAATCCCAAACGCACATCACCTGTGTGTTGTGCTGTGTGTTGTGCTGTGTCTTTCGGCTGACAGGCAGGCGGCTGGCTCAGTGGCTGAGCGTCGTGTTCTCCACCACCGCTGTTTGCCGTTTGTATTCACAGTGGGCTTTGATTGAGCGGGCCCACCCTCGCCCGTCCCCCCTTCCGCTGATAATCTTCTCTCCGGTAATTGTGGTTTTTTTGTTTGTGGCGACCGGACAAATACCACCACTTTAGGTTAATTGAGCGCGACACCCCGTGTTCGCCCGATCGCAAGATAACACATTAAATGGAGATGTTTCCGGTGTGAGATGGGGCATCTTCTGTTTTGTTTTGTTTTGGTTAAAACTGCACTAATTTCACTTTCACGACACCTAGTGTTCCTTCACCTCCCGACGCATCCCGGGAGGGGTGGGTACAATAACTCACCGGTGGCCGAAGAAGTGGCGGCACTTGTGCTTGTGCCTGCTTTTGTTGTTGGCTCGGTCATGTGTGTGCACATAGATTTGCGCTCGCGTTGTCGCGACCTCCGCCCGGACAACGGAGGCGGGCGGGCGGGCAGGGTTCGGGAGTACGCGGGCGTACGAGATCTAGATCTGACCATAATAGCAAGACAACGGGAGAGAGGGTAAACGGCGGCAACGCGGCACTACACAACAAAGGCAAATTGACTGACGCGCGCGCGCGCGCTCGCTCGCTCGCTCACTTGATCGCGATCAGGGCTGGTTGGGTTTAGTTTAGCGCGAGACTTCTACCGGACTGGAAGTGGGTGACGCGGGTTGCCGCAAATCGATTGCTCAGAATCTCAACGCGAAGGTGCGAACTAGCGCTATTGCTGCTGGCAGCACCTTAACACCTTACTCGGCGCTTCGTGTCGGCACAAAACGAGAGCAAATTTTCGGCAAGAGAAATCTCGCGCCGGAAATTCTACACTCAAAAAGAAGCTATCTCATCGGAGTAGGAGGCTTCTCCTACCGATCCCTAAAGCCCAGGAGGGTGTGTGTGGTGCGCGAGTGCGTGGTGATCTCAGGTCGTGCGTAAACAGTGTAATTAAACGCGCGAAGCCTCTTTCTCTCGCCCTTGCGATTCGTTCGTGTGACGCCATTGTGCGTGTGCCGGTGGCGTGGTGGGTGCTTGTTTTTTTTTGTTGCCACCCCTCGTACCTGAAGCAAGTGTTAAGTGCAACGTGAGCGCCCCGTTTATCGGTCGTTTGCACGCACGGTACTGAACTGTCTGGTCTGGCCTTTATGTTGGATCATTTCGGGTGCATCGTTTCCTCGGCGAAAGACGAGAAAAAGAGCAGCCACCCCACCGCGTTGTACTGTGCTGAGTGGATCTCTTCGGAACGTGATTTCGATTGGGCTGCGCTTGTTCTGCCGCTAATCAGCTCTCCAGCATACACACACACACACACAGACAAACTCAACGCACGCAATCATGTGTGAACTGCTCAATTTGGCTCCGTACGGTGAACAGGTGCGCTTTCTGGTGCTAATTTTAAGTTTCTTTTCCTTCTTCGCTACTCCATCGTGGTCAGTCCAATGATACAGACATCACACTTGCTAAACGATCATTCTTCACTGCATCGAAGATCACTTGAGCGACCGAAAAAATCAGACATTAAAAGAGTGTTTATGTATTCCAAAATCATTAAATGCCTTTATGCATTTTTATTGGTAATTTTGTTATTTTGTTCTTTTTTCTTGTTTTTTTATTTTATAAACAGAAGAATCACAACGTATTTTAAATTGAATGAATTCATTAAATTCTTTGCCTTATTAGTACCAATGATAACGGTTTTAGTACTATTTTATAGAACTGCTCTTATTTTTGAAACATCTAAAAACCGCAATAAAACGTTATGAAAATAATTACCTTGTTGCTTAAAATAGCTAAATTCGGTTGAATATTATGTTTAAAACTATTTAAAAAACGCCACTTAGTGAGAGTGGCGCCATCTGACGGCAATTTTCGTAGCCAATCATGCCTTTTACACTATTCTAAGACAGCTGCTGCTCTACTTCGTTTATGGGGCAACTGGCAGCAGCCAACAACTTTTGAAAGCTTTCTCGACAACCGAGTTTTCCCTTGAAATTCTAGAAGGCTCTTGAAGTACACAGAGCTTCAATTGTGTGCTCGCTCTACTGGCTGTGTTCACCTTGGTGCAAAATTAGCCTGAGGAGTACTGCACTAACTTGTGCATTTTTTGTACTCTCTATTTGTGCAATCAATGCTGCAAACGTGGAAAACTTGCCAGAACCCACACATTTTTAAATTGCCCAAATAATAATGCAGATTCTACTCGAAAAGCGAAAATTTAGCTTTGCATGCACACTCCCCATCGCTGTCCAACTGGGCTGGATGCTAGCAAAACAATCACACAAAGTCGTCTTTCATCCGAACCAACCGATCATCATCATCTGCCGTGCATGGAACGATGGCACGGTGTGGTGTGGTGTGCGTTAGGGATGATGGAACACGGAACGCTATGGAACATTCCCGCCCCAAGCCGACGAACGCTGCTCCGTATTGTTTGTCGTGTGGTAATGATAGCATTATTGCATTGAAATGCTGTGTTTTTTTTCGGTTTTTTTGCCACTTTTCCACTGTTATGATTTTGCGTTATGATGTTGTGTTGCACAATCATCTCCCGTTTGGTTGGAGGCAGTGAGGCGAAAATATTGGTTTTTTGGATGCTCAATTTATGTGCAATTTTTTACCCTAATCTGGTGTCGTTTGTGAAAAATGTTCGTGATGCTTTGCGAGCGCTGCAACGATCGTCGTACGACGAGTTGATAGGAATGTCGTTCGAAGAGTCATTCCAAATTGTCATTCAAATCTCTCCAACCGGTTGAACCTCCTCCGTCCCAGCCACACCGCGCCTTCGTCCGTGCAACAACCGTGGTAAACCTAAATCGCAACAAAAACAACGCATTGAGTTTCCCACCACGGTGGGTGGCGCCGCCCACGTATCACGTTTCTCACTACTTTGTTTTGATAGAGCCGGGTGGAGGTCGGTGTGGATCGCAATTTTACCTCCGATGCTCGCTTGCCATATGACGGAGGAGAAGGTGGGAGACGAGAGTGGTGAGGGGGAAAGGGAAGTAGATCATCATCACCGTTGCGCGATCTGCTCGCCACTTTTACGCATCAAAAAAACTATCCACGACGCAATGGGGCACCGATAAAAGTTGCGCACGCTCGTTGTTTGCTGCGGACGTTTTTGCTGCTTTCCCTTTCCTCTTTTCCCGTGCTTTTCACGTTGTGATAAAGTGGTGGTAGGTAGCATCAAATCCAGATGCAATTGCAGGTGAATCATCTCTAAACGAACTGATGATGCCGCTCCATTGCTACTAGCCTTGTGACAGTAATAAAGAGCGCTTGAAAACACCAGCAACTTCGAGAACGATCGGGTCGGATTACGTTTGACCTCGTATGTCTCGGATCGTAGCGCTTTGGAGCTTATCAGGTCGCCGTGTGCTACCTTCTCCTTAAGACTTTCTCTTACCGTGCAAAACCGGCCGGGGGTGTGCAGCCGTGTGTTATTCTAAGCAAGCAACAATTCATAGACAAACATTTCCCGCGTGAAGTCCGCGATGATAACGACGCCACCCGCGGTCACATGCTATACACGGAAACCACCCACCATCTCAACCAGGGACAACCACCACCACCCGATGCCGTAACTCGGGTGTGCATGATTTACGAGCGGCGGCGGGGTGGTAGGTTGGTATGCAAAATTAATCTCCAGCTAAAGAGAACGCGAACCTTTGCGTTCCAGTTTCTGCGTCCACACAGGTGGCTGAATTTATTCAACGCGAACGCGCTTGGAGTCTAAAAATACTTCCCATATGTTATTTTGGGAGATAGGCGAAAAAAGCATGGTGAGGCTAAGGGGAGGAGGGCACGAAAC
>KI915040.1:10504523-10524467 GCA_000473445.2 Anopheles farauti | reverse complement strand
GGGGGGGGATAGTCTCCCAAGTGTATTAAAAATACTGCACCTTGCTGTACGGTACCCTCGCGGTATCGTTTCCCTCGATGTTCATTACCAAAACCATCAAAGTAACCTGCGCTCGTTAGAAGCAAAACGTTAGAAGCCAAAGCCTGTCTCTGTACATTTTGCACATACTTTCAACGGTCGTTGTACTATGTTGACGTGGCGTTTAGCGTGTACGTTTGGTGTCTTATGTTTTTTTTTGTAATCTCTTCCTTCGGCTCTCTTATACGTTTGTAGTGAACACACTCGGTGGCTAATATACGTACTGTCTGTTGTGTGTGTGTGAGGTGCGAGGGCTAGCCTCGCTAGATTTAGTCTCGTGCTAGAAGTAGTCATTTGCGCTCGAATGTACCTTTTATAATACAACACCGCTTGGCAAGAATCTTCATCTTCATTCACTGCTCCCATCCATCATTCCCACTCTCTTCCGTGCAAGCCTTGTTGTGTAGATCAAGACACTACTCCTCAAGATCAAGCCGCTCGTTCCCTCCCCCTCAATTTCCCCCTCACCATTTACCCGTAATCTGTAATGTATCATGCAATCAACAGCTTTAATAAACGTTCAACCTTTCCCACAGGTTCTGTCTATGAGCACGGATGACTACCGAAAAGCGGCCCTGTTTGCATCCGGTTCGTTCGATCAGGACTTCCAGATCCCCGACCTCGTCGGTCAGACAGAGATCCTCAGCGAGGAGCATAGGTGAGTGAACCGAGGTCCATCCGATCGAAGTGTGTTTTTTTGCTTTCCAATCATCTTTAAACCTTCTCTTCTCCCATTGTTTTTTTTTCTCGGTCGAACAGGGAAAAACTATGCGCACACCTGCCGGCTCGTGCTGAGGGTTACTCCTGGTCACTCGTGTTCAGCACCTCCCAGCACGGTTTCTCGCTGAATTCGCTCTACCGAAAGATGCACAAGCTGGAGAGCCCGATACTGATCGTGATAGAAGATACGGACCACAATGTAAGTAGCTCGCTTTTGCTCTCTCCGCGCTGACGAATTATACACATTCCAATATATGACGTGACTAAATGTTTTCGGTTCGGTCGGTTTGTATCTCTTAGGTGTTCGGTGCGCTGACATCCTGCTCGCTGCACGTGTCCGACCACTTTTACGGCACGGGCGAATCGCTGCTGTACAAATTCAACCCACACTTCAAGGTGTTCCACTGGAGCGGCGAGAATCTGTACTTCATAAAGGGCAACCCGGAAAGCCTGGCGATCGGTGCCGGAGAGTAAGTATGCCTTGATAAGGCGGGAACTCGGTTGGCGCGTCGGAGAAGGACGCATTGATGGGCAGGATGCAGCCGCGACTACGGCGTCATAGTGCGTTTTTGTTATTGTATCGTTGGGTAAAAAGATCACGAGATCTTGTGGATGGGTGGGTGGAGAAGGATTTGTATATCTGTTAATGGTGATAAGAGGGGTAGTTTCACGCTCTCGGAGTGTGTGTTTTTGTTGTTCTGGTGAGAAGCCTCATGAGCCTCAAGCGCCTCACATATTTTAATTCTTGCGCTGCTAATCCCGACGTGTGTGCGGTGTGATGCATCCATCCAAGCGATGAATCAGTTGTTATTGTTTTCCATCATATTCACTTTTCTCTAACCTCTCGCTTTTTTGCTTGCCCTCTTTTTTCTTTTAGCGGAAAATTCGGCCTTTGGCTCGACGGTGACCTCAACCAGGGTCGGTCGCAACACTGCAGCACGTACTCGAATGAACCGCTAGCCCCGCAGGAAGATTTCGTCATCAAAACGCTCGAATGTTGGGCCTTCGTCTAAGCGAATCCCGGCAGCGGGGCAGCAGCGGCGAACCGGCACGGGAACCCGAATTTGCTCGAAGCAGGAAAAAGTGAGCCGATTCTTATGCGCATGGATGAGAAGGAGAAGGGAATGGAGGTAATGATCGGTAAAGGTGAACTTCTTTCCTTCTCCCCTTCCGTGATGCAAGTATGGATGTGTGTGCGTGTGTCTGTGTGTAATAGTGATATAGTAAATAGTAGCCGAAAGATTTGTTTTGAAGTGGGCGTGTGCAGGCAGGCGAAACTTGATTCGGTGGTAGCTAAATGCTTCTTCTTCCCTCCTTCGAGCAGATACACCATCGGTATTACGATCACAAAACACATACACACTCGCATGTTCCGGGTTATAAGCGATGGAAGCTGTGCATCTGTCGTGTTGTTGTATTTCAAATATCGCCCCTCTTCATCAAAGAAGGTCGTAGTCGTCGTGTGGTGTGGCACGCCACGTGTTAGTGAAAGATGCAACAACAGCAACAAAAAAAATAAAAATAATAGTACTCGCTTTTGCGCATAAAAGTAGCATAACACACGGCAAGAGAAGAAGGAGCAAGTGCGTGTGTGTGTGTGTGTGTGTGTGGCGAATGTGGTGAAAATTCAAATTAATTAGGCATAAGTAGGTGGAGCGATCCGACGGAGAAACATTTACTGTAGAAATATTAGGAAGAACCGCGCGAATGGAAGGAGAATGAAAAAACGCGTGTTCATACCGCCCTCTCTTACGCATATGAATGTTATTGAGGTAATAATAGAGAGTGCGCATGGTGCATAAGTAGCAAAAGCGAAAGAAAAAAAAACGAATGCTGGATGGAAGAGAGGGAGTGGAAGTCAGTGAAAGGAAATGTTCGTGCGGAACGGAAGTATATATCTATATTTAAAACAAAAACAACAGAAAAAAAACAAGCAAAAACACACATACACGGCAAGAAAATTGTAATCAAGAGTAATCAATATGTGAGCGTGAGGGGCGCATGCGAATAAGTCGTGGAAAGTAGAAGAAACAAGCAAAGGAACAAATGAACAAAAAAAATCCAAGAGTTTGCTGAACAGAACCACACACAACCTATTATCCATTATCACAGGATCATCATTAGTAGTTGGCTCATAGCGGGAGACGAAACCTCCCAAACCCTGTCCCCCTCCCCTCTCCCACGCTTTAATGGCGATAGAAAACCGATCGGTTCCGCTTCATTGGTAGGGCAAATTTTCCAGCTCGGTGCTAGAGCGTCGTGATTGGGTATGGCCAAAATAAGGTGGTGCTAAAAAGTTGTGCAATATGCGTTCACTAAACTGTTGCTAACCATCTCCGCACATCCGGACGTAGGCCATTTAGATGGAGTTCTTATGAGAGCGTCGTAGTGTGTTTTTTTTTCTTTCACACAAATCCTCAAACGCAACATCAAACTCCAACATCTAATGCGGCGGCGGCGAATGGTGGTGAATTGTTGTGGCGCATACTTTTGTGACAGTGTTTTTGTTTTTTTTGTACCTTTGCGTCTCTCTATTTTGCAACAAAGTCCAATGTGGTGGCAGTGAGGGGAAAACATCCTAAATGCAAACGCAAAGGTATGAGGAAGAGAAGAACGTTGAAAAGGGATTGTTTGTAGAATGCAGCTGCAATTTGCAAGCAATTTTTGTTTAAATTAATCACCTTTTCCTCTTTGTATCTTGATTTTCCCCTCCAGGTAGCGTCCTCTTTCGCGCATTCTTGGCAGCGGCTTAGAGAAAACTCAATGGTGGTGGTGAAACGTTTGGAAGAACGGAAATGAAAATTCTAATTCATTTTTTCACCTTCCTTTCCGTTTTCTTGTTGTTCGAAGCAGATGTAAGAAATGAATGAAAAAGAACAGCACAGTACAAACCAGAAGACGAAGAGGGGGGGGGGGGGGAGAGATAGTGCTTCTTTACAAACTTGCGTAATCGCGATGGATTTTGTTTCGTGCCTCAGTTGCATCAGGTGAGGTGGATGTAAAAAGGGATGAGATCTCTGCATATATCTTTCTTAGAAAAAAGTAGCCACACAACAACCACCATCTGGCCACTCTGTAAATATTGTTCCATTCGATTCGATTCCATACCACGACGACGACGACGACAACGACGACGACAGACCCTCTCATTTCATTTGACACACTTTGTGATATGACTTTTGTTTCCCATTGCACCTTATTGCATTATGTTACGTAAATATGTCGCCATTCTTTGTAGAAAAAAAAAATGAAAAAAAAACAACATGAAATTTAATATTACAAGCAACTGTTGTTGTTTGCTTTTTACTTCCCCTCCCAGAAGCATTCAGAAGCATTTTCAGAACATTCTTTTCGTGGTATTTGTTTTAAAAATGCTTGCTACGTCGTCGACAAACCGTCATCCACCACCACCACCACCACCACGACCAGTTCTATTTATTCGACGAAATCAGTTTGTTATGTTTAATTTTTGTTTTATTTGTCTTTGTTTTGTTTGTTTGCGCGCCGGCTGGCACTGGACAGGGAGGAAGGACACGTGGTATCACCTAGCTCTATTGCTTTTACGGTTAAATGTGGCCCGCTAACTCTCGAGTGGACAAATGTTGTTTATACTGGATCAAAAAAAAGAAAAAAGGCAAAACAAAACAAAAACCAACAACAATATAATTAAGACAATATAGAGAAGTATTCAGCGCTTCGTAACGAAATGAATAAATGTATCTATTTAAATTTATTGTTTGACAATGAGGTTGTTGTTGCTTTTGGTGTGTAACCGAACCGCTAAAGGAGGAGCTGGGTTCTTAAAAATGTTTCACACCCTAAACCTATTGCGTGACTACTGTTGATTCAGACGGGGGTGGGGTGCACGTGTTTCACGGCCGATGGTAAGAAGCCCCATATTCAGGACCGTTTGTAATTGAAAAACGATCTTTGATGGTCGCACCGTGTTGTTGATGTGAGCAAGAGGGCTGATGTGAAAGAAGAATGAAAGAAATGAAAAAAAGTAAAAGAAATTTACATTACTTCACAGTTAAAAGTGAGAGACGGACAAATTACTAATCTTTATATTGATACGAGAGAAACGAAGAAAGAGAAAGAGAAAAAAAATGAAAAAAGGACAATGCTAGTTTTGTATGTTTGTTGCAATAATCCCGCTAAAAAGGGGGCAAAGTGAGCGTGACGAGTGGGTTGAGAGTAAAACCCTGTACGGGGACACTAATCCCTATGCTGCACTATGAAACAAAGATACGGTTTTTATAAAAGCTGATAACAATAAAACGAAGCGAAGATTGATAACTCAAAACACAAACCTAGCGAACAAAAACGCAAATCCAACACAACCGATGTGGAGAACGAAAAACAAAAATCATAGTACACTTTGTTATTCGTGTTCTGTTGGTCACAGTTGGTTTTCTCTTTTTCACTTGTTTCCTTTTGTTCTTTCTATTCACCTTCACTTATGGTACACCATGTGCAGAATTTGTTGTTTTGTTGCTTCATATCATCCAGCTTTATTTAGGAGTCGCTTCCGAAAGCCGCAAAAGCCGCCCTCGCCCCTTTTCGCTCTCAGGTATTTATTTCTATTTTACTTTTTGTTCGTACATTCACAGCAACTTTTAGTAATTTTAATTTTATCTCATTCGTTTCATACCTTATTTCAGCATTCCAAACACACCATACCGAACACATGGCGGAGGCACACAAATACACTAGTTAAGGGTTGGATTGTTGGATCGTGGCAAGGACCAGGGGCAACACAAACATTCCCACAACACAAACCTCACCCACCCCTCTCCCATGCTTAACGAGTTGTTAATGGTAGGTGTAGCAAATTTAATTCGTCGGTGGCTTTTGTGTGGCAAAACCCGAAACCCGTTGTGGATTTACCAGACCTGCCCATCTACCTATCCTAAACTCCGCGTTTAAGAAGTGCAGGCACTCTGTACTGTACTAAAATCTACTCGACCGTGTATCAACCCGGAAGTAAAACTTATCGATCTCCTCTAGAAGTAGTAATTATCGAACCATTTCGTAGTGAAAGATGAGTGTTAAGGCTATTGAATATAATCACACAGAGCAGAACAAGGGACACACAACCACACTCACACATAAGCCGCCGTGTATCCTATCGTATAATCGCATACGATAAAAAACGGTGTAGAACCTCGTTGGTTATTAAAGTTTGGAAACTTTTAGATACATTTATCGAACATCTTCTTTTCTTCTTGGCGCGCTCGAGCAGACGAAACCGATATCTTTCTAGAGAAGATATATCATCACACACTCACTTCACAATACAACTACACGGAAACTGCGAAACGAACAGGAATTTCATCGCCTGCTGCGCCTAAGAGAAACTAAACGGATGCTTTAACCTGAAACACCTTATGACACACACACACACAGACAGATGGCAAATCGTGGCGGTCAGTTAGTAGCTACATTTGGAGAGGTCTTAGCGCAAACGTACATGCATTTAAAAATCACACACAGTTTGTAGAATATTTTATATGCCAAAATGCGTACACAAGGCGGAAGGACATTATGATCGTGGGAGAACAGCCAGGATGGGGCAGAATGCTTCTCCCTCTTACATTGCATATTTCATGTTTGAATGACAACTCAACGAACGTCAAACTGGACGGGTGCTGCAATCTAGTAGGCCGGGTAGAGAAATCTTTCGAGAATACATGCGGCTCTCTCAGTGCAATCGAAAAATGCAGATACACGAATGCAGATCGAAACGAATTTACCCTCAACATTACACAAAAGCGGCTCATGTAACGCGAAATATACTTATGGCAGGCACACAGGGCACATGGGGAGAGTGTTCTTAAAAGGGATAAAGACGACACGTTTCATACTATATTGAGCTATTGTGAACAGTTTTATGGGCAGCGGCTCCGGGGATGCGGCACACTCACTAATCTCTTTCGACCAAACACATTCACAAACACAATACTCTGCAAAAAAAACACGAACCAATTGCGCGGGGAACGGTTTTTTGAAAACGATCTTACTTTTTTAAAACAAGAAAAGTGTTTAAAACAAGTGTTGGGTATGACGTTTACCATACATCGCATGATGGAGCGATCGGGCGAGAGTCTGTTCCATAATTCCTTGTTTTTTCCTACTACTTGATCACGCCGGAAAAAGTTCCGAATTCTGACACGTATACCGATCCGGAAAGGGAAGAACGACCGCGGTACGACTCGACACACGATGGCAGAATAAAACTCGTTAACGGATAGCAAAATTTATAACATCTATATACCCATACTCAATCAAGAGCCAGTGTGTGCGCACAGCAGCGTAGATACCAATAGCAACAAAAAAAAAAAAACAAAGAAAAAATATATTGCAAATAACACTACACTCGAGTGCTGCTGAATATATAGCCTATGACGTATATATTGTATACAACTATGCAAGCAAAATCGATAAACTTGATAAAGGGATACATTATTAAAAGCATAAAAAAGGAGTTTGAATTAGATGAGCCAAGAGGAGGAAATTAAACAAATGGTTAAAAAAATGTTAGTGAATATTAAGAAAGTACCGTGAGAAGGAGAACCGACAAAAGATGCCCATTTAATGGACGGCAAATGAGACGAGTTCCAATTACCCAAAAGTTGACGCAAAAACCCTAAATCCAATACCAATAAATACCATTAAAATTTAAACAAAGAAAAACAAACCTAACAACACAATGATCCCAGCAGGCTGACGGCGGCTTGGCCGTGGACGTGACACGACACAAAAGGGTGGCAGAGTAGCGAACGAGCGATAGGGGAAGGTGAAGCAAACTTCTGTCAATTACAAACGTAGAGACTGGAATAATGTTAAAATCGTCATAACACAAGAAGCGGAAGAAGAAGAATAATTAAAAGAACGATGAGAAACTAATCATTCACACACACCCACACCCACACACACACACACATGGACACCCTGTCTTTAGCCCAGTGCGAGCAATCTGGCAGAAGAGAAGAAAAAATCGAATTGGCAGAGAAGAGCAGGTCCTCGAAAAAACAGGATGAAATGCGGAAGCTAATTCCCAGAACATAACTACCAGTTTTACTAAGCGAACCAGTAAACCTACTGAAAATCTAATTAAACTTCGTTTCATCAACCATTGCGTGTGGGCAAAGGAGCTGTCACTCGGAAGCGAACTGTGTTTAGTACTGTCATCTGAATACCGCGCGTAGTAGGCCATGTTTTGCATCACGGAGCATAACAAATGTTACCGTACGAATGCAATCATAGATTGATTGCGCTGTTTCGACATTACTAAACCTTTGCATGTGAAGTTTCATAGTGGCAACATTTTGAAAAATTAAAATAGTTAATTTTGTTTTTTTCTCTATATAGAATAGAGTTATATATTTCTCTCTTTGTTTCTCTTTTCTATAACTATTTTTTGCCTTTTTAAAATCTGCCGGAAACTTGTACAAGGTAAAACCAGCATTCTGTCTTTGTTGTTGGTTCGCAATTGTCCCAAAATGGTTTCTTGCACGTCTTTTTCTCGGCACCATTTTTAGGGTCGCAAAGGGTGAATAGAATTCGACTAAACACCCCAAGAAAAGCATACACCGCACCGGATTAAGAGGAAACGATCTTCAAATTATTACAGTCAATTAATTCGGGTACGGAGCCCCAGCGAAAAAAAATCTCCCCGACTGCTTTTTGTCATTGTTTTTCTTACACACGTTGCCCTCAACGAACCCTCTCAAATAATCCTGGGGTGGCACCCGCTGGGGAGGCAGGGTGAAGGTGCGCATTGTAGCAAAAATATAACAATTAAAAAACAAAATATGACGATACACGCTGTCTCTGTTTTTTTCTTTCTCAGCTAGCCAGCCAGAAGATTGTTAGTTCATTGTTGATTATTGATTAGCGAAATAATTCTCTTGTTTGGGCGTCGGCTCGCCAACTGGTTGTTACCTACACGCTAGAGAAAAGTAGTATGTTACCCCATTAAAAAAGGGGTAGCGATAAGCCAGAAATTATAAAAGTCATATGCGCTTATTCAGGGGGTTTGGGAGTGGCACAGAAGCAGAAGAGAAAGGGCACTATTTACAGCAGCGCAGACACACAATGCAGAGAAATTTATTCGTTCTTATTGTACATGACGATCAGCGCGTATAGGAAGTAGCTAAACACCTACCATACCAAGTTTGATGGAACAGATGAGATTAGTATGTGTTTGTGTGTGTGTGTCAATTTGTTAGCATATTTCAAAGAAAAGAGAAATTATGTATTTTTGAACGTTAGGCTTGTCATGCGCGCATAATAGCACATCATTACAAATCCTGCAAATTTAAAGGAAGGAATTAAAAAGGAAAAACACACACATGGAACTCAAGTCGCGAATACACACATACGGATCATTTATTAGGTAGCTTTGATCGTACGATGCCTACTTACGTTTTTTTTCACTGGCTGCACACGGGAACATGTGGAAATTTCATCAACACACCCTTAGAAACACAACAAGAAAAGATAAGAATATAAACAGTTGCACCACTCGTTTCGAACCGTTTCGAAGCCATCAGGTGATTTCATTTAGCCTTTTATCATACGCGTGGCGATCGATTCGCGATCGAACCCACCCACTGTGTGTACTGTGTGTGGTCGTCTGTGTACGTGTGCGTGTATGTTTATGATGTACGTTGAATTAGTGGAAAATGGGCGCGTTACATTTGTGCACATTGTTCGCAAACAATAAGGGTAGCAGCAACCAATAAAATCCAAACGGACACGCAAAACAAACACACACATACTGCAAACACGGTGGAGGAAAACCTCAAAGAAACATATGAACGAACGCAGCAAAACACAGGCTAACAAATAAATGAAAAGCGCGGACAAATGATGAGCATTGCAAGGGAAGCAAACGAAAATACGGATCCAAACCAAAACGAAATAAAAAACCGTACATGACCCGCTCTGTGTTTGTGTGGGGCTGCAGAAATAGTACCAGCGCTGCATATTATTGCAGCTTTTGGGCTGATAAAAGCGGCCGTTGTAGGAAAATTAGTGACACAACCGACCACGGTTTTGGGAAGCGGAAAACAGAACAAAAAAAAATATAGAAGTTAGTTGCAGAAAGAGAGTTAAAAATCTATTGAAAGTATAAGAAAAAAAAACAGCAAATAAAAGTATATATATATACACATACATGAATACAAATATAAAACTGGCAGTTGCTTTTTTTATTTTAATGTTATTCGTTTAAAAACAATTTGAAAGAAATCCGCTCACACCCGTAACGCTCGAAATCGCCAACGCCATCAGCTGGTTGCTACGTAACCAAAGTAACAGGGTACCATACAGAGGACAGGGCATCGTCAGCAGCGTGTCAACAACAGATACACACAAACCGTGGCATGCGTGCGTTGCCTAGGCAACGCGTTTCGATCGATCTACTAGACAGCTGTCGCTTCGTCTCTCTCCCTCCCTCTCGCTCTTTCTCGCAGGTCGACTGGAACGTGACGGAATAGCAGGGTTTCGGATGCTGCTAGCGTGGGTTGGAAAGGAGAAAAAAAAAATAAATAAAACCAATATTAACAGTTTTAAACAGCTCTTGTGGTTTATATTTTCTCCATTTCTCCGACCCCGCGCGTGTCGTGCTTTGTTGGCGATTTTTTGTTTTCGATTTTTCCCATTTTTTATTTGGTTAGAAGATTTTAAGTGTGGAGCAGAGGGGCTGGAGACGAGTGTATGTGGTGATTCTTCGTTTTTGAAGGTGTTTGTGATTAGTGGTGTGTGTGTGTGTGTGTGGAAGTGATGGTGTCACTTGAATGCCATTTTGGAATTTTCTACTCCTATCTTCTAATCGGAATATATGCGCTTCCGTGATTGTTTGTTTTTGTGAATTCTTTTGCAGTAAATGTGGAACATGAACGTCCACCTACACCCTGTCACATAGTGTTCGCTCGTAAATGGTTCTTTTGATGAAGGTGTCGTAGGAAAACGTTTCCCCATTCTTGCTCTGCCTGGTCGGCTTAATCTCCGCACGTTTTGCTATTTCGAAACATAATTATTTCCAACTCGCGACGCCCACTCACGCTTGGTTAGTGTTTTTATCTTATCTTGAAAATCGGTATATTTTTTATGTGATTTACGATTTTTAAAGATTCTTTTGGATTTAGGTTACGCACGTGTATGGGGAGTGTAGTAAATTTCATTGACTTTAAGCTGTGTTCTGTATTATTGCGTGTAGAGAAAACGAATGAGAAAGAGAAAGAGTAAGATATATGTTTTGTTTATAAATTGTTGATTTTGAGTCTATTTTTTGTTCGTTTTATACCATTTTTTGTTTTCTCGTTATGTTGTAATGGGGACATGAGGTGAATGTTTATCGTTCTCCGGCAAAATAAACAAAACAAACACAAAATAAGAGTAGAGTTGGCAAAACGTGTTTCCTGTATAGCGGCAGGTTGCACAAAGAACCAAATATCTGCAGCACTTGTTGTAACATTACATACATCGCGTTTTGTCCATTAGAAAACTCGTTTAATCGCAGACTGGGCAAAGATAAAATATATGTTCTTAAAATAACTCCCGCTCTTTGCATGTACTGCTTTACTTTGTATTTCTCTCACATGCGCGCACACACACACACACGACGCACACCCTTAACATATAACGAAAGGACCATCATCGCAACATAACAAGGCCAGCTTGTTTACGTGTCCGATTTTTTGTTTGTTTTCACTAAAGTTTCTATTCCGCACACCTTTGTTCAAGTCACCTGGTGTCACCTGGTGTTTTGGACGCATTGCACACTCCGATACTATACTATGATGAGGGAGGGGCGAAGGGGGTGGAGATGGCGCCCACTGCTCACTGGATTGGGGAGGGGTGTGGTGCAGCTAGTTTGTCGTGTTTCTCTCGATTTCTCGATTCTTCGATTCTAATAAATTCAAACATCGTTTTAACATCTCACCCTACGTACACAACACGGTAGCGTTCCGCATTCCCGGTGTATGGATGTGCTTGGGTTAGAATTTATATCTGCTAGCTTACATTCTATGTTTAATCCTTTTCTTTCCATTCCCACTATTACCACGGGCCTGCATCAATATCTGCGATATTCGAGATTAGGATTAGTTTAGTCTGTTATGCGTACTCGCGTACGGTGTTGTGTTTCACTACTATTACCACCAACACTACTACGTGCCCTAAAGGTGTCTCTGCTACCTATTGTTCCTACCACTCACTGCCCCTTGTGGGTGGGTCGCTATACGCTACACATCCGACGCGTGTCATTGTACACCAATGAATGTAAAAAGTAAAAAAATAGAAAAACTCCAACCAATACGCCATCCCGGTTGCGCTGTTTGTACGCGTACACAGAAACACTTGCCGGTGTTGTATAAATTCCACATATGCGAGGATTTCGACCAGAGTTTACCGTGCTGTTTACCGTGATTAGTAAGAAGTTTCGTGCATATTGTTTCACCTACAGTGTTATATTGTTCCCGCCAAGTAGCTCAAACGTTAAGCACCGGATGGGCGCTCCGAAACATCGTTCCTCAGTTTGACACATTGGTTTATCTTGTGCACATATACACACACATACGCATACGCACACTGACATAGTGACAGAGAGACAGACGGGAGACTACTACGATTTCGATTTTCACCTATCCATCGAACACGACTAAAATTGCTTGTTCGAGATGGCAGCAAACAGTGCTGTTTCTATCGCTGCTAGCCCATGGGATTTGTATACTCTACTCATTACCACACGCATACACAAACACAACCGGACACGGCTCACACAAGGACATCAGTGCCGCTAACCGACTCGTACCCGTTCCGAATGAAGTGTGATTTGTTGCAGATGAAACAATATTAGCTCGTCATTTGCAACTATTTACCACCGGCTCGCTGCTAGGGTATAAGGAACATAGCAGAAATACGATCACAGTGCAGCAGCAAACGGAAAAACGGTGGTATCGTTTTGCAGTGTATGTGTATGGGGGCGGGGTGGATGATTTTTTGTTACGCTAATTGTGTGCCTTATGTTTGCGAGAAAATGGATCGTTTGCCGTGAGCGGGGAAAACGTCTGATGAAACACACTTCACAGCTGGCCACGATGTGGTTGAAAATACCATTTGACAATCCCGCTAACTCTTCCCGTATGCCGCCTCTGCTCTTAGCTTAGATAAATGCCAGTTTCTTACCACGTGTGCGCAGCAGTGTGTCACCACATGAATTAGCTAATTGGTTTAAATAATACGCTAGAAACGATTGCTATGCATTATTTACAACGAAACGAAACTCAATCCCTCATTCTCGTCAGCGTTCGTCATTTCTACTCAGGTAAGAATTCGAGCATAGCCTGCTGTGATCTAGAAAGCGCGCTGATGTAAGTTTGAAAGAATCCTCAAATTTTCACACGGGGCCCAGGTGGTAGCCAGATGGTGGTTGAAAAATAGTTGTGCACAGCACATACACAAAACATAACTACAGAAACACACATACATATGCATACACGCACACACACACACACACGTTCGCAAACGTTCAATCACACGTACACCATCCAACCTGCCCAAACGGCGCAAGTGATCGACTAAATGGTAAGACTAATATCCAAAAATTACTCATAGCTTAAAAATGTGGTAAATTAGTTACAAAAATAGTGTTAGTATTTAGTTGGCTTGCATGTACGCGAGTGGCTTTGCAAGTATTTTTTCAATATTTTTCGTTTTGCTTCTTTCGTTCTCCAACCGTGGGGTGTGATGTAGGGATGCGATAGAGTTTCGCCAAAGGAAATTGAATCCCCGGAAAACTGTTACAGTCTAGTAAAACATAACTCTTCTTGCAACTTTGGTATTCGAATGTGTCATTTCCAGTGTTGTGTAACTTAATCCTAACAAAACGCAATAGCCTAAGGAGCTTAACTTAAGCGTAGTTAATACTTCCATGGGACATACTCGATATTCGATCGTCGTTTCACTACAGTGGGACGTTAGAGTTATCGCGTTAACAGAATGAAATGTATCCGTATAAGTAAAAAGACTATCACTAAACACGCTAATTTTGCATTTTTGCCCCGGACGTGAAATATTGCACAGCTTCGATCGGTTTGCATTAGATTTACTTTTTCGAGTTGCATGCTCCAAACGGTTTAGTAAACTGAACTTGGCTTTAATTGTATATGTATATTAAGAAAGTACATTCCGAATCGAATTAAGGAAGAATCGTTAAGCAGACAATTTTGACTAAGTATTGCTAATCATATATGCGTGCATATGCTTTCTTTGCTAAAAATCAGAAGTTTTCTGTTTCGTGTCATCTCACGATAGAGGGCGCTTGCAACCGGCTCTTTCGACAATATCTTTGGCATTGTAGCTGTGTGTACGTGTGTGTTTTTTGCTGTCGGTAAAGTGAAGACGTTTTGTCAATTCAGCATTCCTCCTGTCTGGCTTCCTCGTTCTACGCCGTCTTGATCGGAACGGGCGAAGTGACGACGGTTGATGCACCACCGAGCACCGTTGGCGTTGCGTGATCGACGATACTGGACCGTCGAGTGCCACCCGCCGCAACCAGCTCGATCGGTGACGATCCACGCACGACCAACCCGTCCGTCGAACCGGCGCTGTTGACCGAGAGAGATGCCAGAAAGCCGTGATGATGGGCTCCACCAGCTCCACCGCTACCGTTGTTATGATTGATATCACCGTCACTGCCGAGATGGCGTGCGCCTCCACCATCAACACCGCTCCCGCTGCCGAGGCAATTTTTGATTACTCGATGCTTATCGCTGAATATCGTCGAATGGCGCCCGGTGGTGTTGGCGTGCGATCCCCCACCGCTCGCACCGTTCGGATTCACGTTCACCTTATCGCGGACGATCGAACCGCACGACTGCGCTTTGTACAGGCGTCCCCGCTGGAACAAACCGGACAGTGGGACGTAAATTTTCTTGTGCACCTAGAATGAGGATGTGACCCGAGCGAACGGGAGGGAAAGTTAAGAAAAAAAGCGAGCGGATTAGTCACGGATGTATACGGTCATTTGTACGAGAATATACAAATTCACAAGGTTCGTATGGTAATAACTCTTTTCATGGTATAAATTCAGGATTCAGGAGATTAGACATACCGATCCAATTCAGAATGAATAAGCAACACACACATTTAAATTTCATAGTGCAATCATAACAATAAGTAGTTTGATTTGGAATATGATGGAGTCAAAGAACTTCAATTTAAATTGAAACTTGTGTAGTTAGGTGAAACAAACTAATTGCTACGCTACTCATTATCATCGTTATCAATTCTAAAATTTTTATATGAATGAATAAGAGAATGAAGCAGTTACCATTAAGCTTAGGTTAAGCGATGTTTATATACCATACATTTTTTTCTCTTAACAACTCATCCCACAAATCAAGTGGAATATAAACCCAAAACTAGCCATCTGAATGCTTACCTGGAAATATCGTCCCAGAATCTTTATCTTCTTCGTGTTGCCACTTTTGCCACTCTCCGCCGTCGCATTGTTCAGTGCTTTGGCCAGCTCGACCACGATCTCGATATCGTCACCCGAACCGTTCGACGGTGGATCCGCCGTCAGGGCCGCATTGGCCGGGCTGACGACGGGTACGGTCGTGCTGGGTGCGGCCGCCGGTTGCTGCTTTTTGAATGTGTGGAAAATCCGTGCACTAAATCCCTTCGGTTTCGACGTCCCGTGGTGATGGTGGTGATGATGTTGTCGCGGCGAACCGGACGACTTCCCGCTCGTCACCTTCGAGGTACTGGTGGGCGGAGGCGTACTAGTGTCCCTACTCGCGGCCATTTCACTACCGCTGGGTCCCGTTTCTGGATTGGCTGACGCATCATTATCACAACTTTCCTGGGCTTTATCAACTTTCTCCTCATCCACGGATGAGTCTGCGGATTTACTAGCCGCCGTTGGCATCGGGGCAGGAGCAACGACCGTACAACCGGTGTTATGCTGGGAATGACCACCACCACCACCACCAACTTCCGACTCCTGTACCTCCGTAATTCGGTTGAGCGATTGGCTTTCCCGTAACCGCGTCTCGACCGGTCTCCTTCGACCCCGGTGTCGCCGGAAGTCAACCTGCTGGGACGATTTCTGTCGATTGTTTTCCTGGGTACCGTTGCCATTACTGCCGCTACCACCACCACCTCCACCGGTGCCACCATTGCTGGTACCATTGCCATTGGTAGCGGCGCCGTCGGAAATGTGTTTTATCTGCGCTCTTCCCGCGCCACCTCCCGCCACATTGCTACCCTGATCCTGGGAGTCGCTCGAATCGTCGTGTGAATCTCGCCGCTGCGACAGTGGCTTAATGGTCGCGTCCACTATTTTGTGTGCCCGTTTCTTCCGATTCTCCGAATCGTCGTCCGACGCGTCCGAGCTGCTGCAGGATGCGGTTCGTGATTTGTTGAACTTGGTGCGCCGATGCACGTTGTTTGCCGGACCGCCCGTTGCGCTTCCGGAAGCCGGCGCCGGTGATCCGCTGGTCCCATTGCCCGTCGGTTGACTTTGCTGCCGTGCCGCAACGAACTGGCTGCGTATGGCGGGCCGAGGCGTGGTGCTGGTACTATCCGAACTGCCAACGTCCGTGCCCTCTTCGAAGATTTCATTCAAGCAGTTCGTCGTCGCGGTAAGGATAGCGTTCGAGCGTGTCGGTGATGGCATCGTCTTGTACTTCGGTATGGTCGATGCGGTCACGATGTTGAGCGTCGGAATGGGTATCGCTATCGTCGAGCTGTCGGTGATGATTTTGGTCGTGACGAGCTCACCGCCACCTCCACTAGCAATGCCCCGCATGCACTGATCAAACGATCCCGACCGCACGCCCACACCGTCCGTAATCTTCACCAGCGTCGGCTTCAGTATGGAGGACTTCTTCGAATCGATGCTCCCACCAACGTGTCGCTTCAGTTCCGGCATCGGTTTGCGGTGCAGTCCACCGCCGGCGATTCCTAACCGATCTTTGGTGTTACTGTTTTCACTCGTCACCAGCGTCACGTTGCCAATGCCACCGAGCAGCGGTGACATCTGTGGATTTTGTATCACCGGCGGACGATGTTCGTCGACGGTGGCGTTGCTATCTACTTGGTCCACAGTCGTTTGATCTGCATTCGATCGCTTCCTGCAGTCGTCATCGGAGTTGAGCCGACCGGCCGGATGATGCGGTTGTTCGGGCTGTTGATACTTTTTTGCCTCGAGCTTCAACCGCTCCGATTCGGCAATTCGATCCTGCACCGTAATGTTGATGCGACCCTCCGATCGCGATCCTCGCCTGTTCAGAGGCGTCGACAGTTCCTCGTGGCCAGCACAGTGAACGTCGTCCTCGTCGTCTTCCTCCTCCTGTACGATGCTGCACTTTCGACTTCGTCCAGTCTGAAATGGGGTGGTAGCAAAACAAACAATTACAATCATACCGAACGCAACGCATTTCCTTGCAACGCCTCGCATACTCACCTGTCCCGTTTCCGTGCCCGGGGTTCTGGGAACGCTCAAGTGCATCCCCAATCGTGTAGATAGCAGCCCATCCTGCGTGTCCTCATCATCGTTTGAATCATTTTTCTTAAAATTTTGAAGCAGCCTGCAAAATATGCCGTCATAAGTATAAAGTTTTTCTTTTTTGTACGATCGGAAGCCTGTTTCGCAACGCATAACCTCTCAAATGGAGAGCGAATGTGCAAACATACTGTCACACCGAAACATTTGCTAACATTAACAATATTTATTAAACGTAATAAAACAAAAATAGTACATCCGCGCATCATGCGTGTTATGGGTGTAGTGTTTCGCTCGAAAGTAAGTTATCCATCTTGAGGTGGGGAAACAAAAGATTATTATCGGTTAAAGGAACTAAATAAACCACCGCGCATTCATCATATATTTACTGAACCAGTTATGATGCTACAACAAACTACATGCCAACACTTATTCCCTGCCACGTGCTTTTAAAAGGGTATCCCCAACACTGTTAGATTCCTGGAAAAATAGTATTAGAAAATGTGAGAGAGAGAAAAAAACACCGTGTTAGTGTTTAGATGTCTGACCGGCCATAGTAAAAGGCCTTTGTGTGAACTTTTTCAGTATGGTCGTAGCTCCGTCGTAGAATGTAGCGAACTATACATTGTAATGATCGATGCGCTTACACTCGAATATTTTGATAGTCATTACGAACGAAGGTACGTACAAGCACGAACAATGAAAGTTTATTTATGGATCGATTGTATAATGGTTTGGTGCTCTTCATTTTCTTCATGAAAACAATGAAAAACAACAATGAAAACTTCATTTTTTTGATTGTAATGGCGTTTTTGCACGTCACATTCATAACACTCGTAAGATTCGTTGAGTTTACAGAGTGTTTATTATTGCAAAATTGGGAAAGCCCTTCGGTGCACGAATTTTTCAATATTCAAAAGACGATTATTATAATCCAAAGCTTTGCAATAAAAAAGTATAAAAAATAAATAAAAAATAAACAAAAATGATAAAAAACAGCTAAAGCAAACGCCATTTATTCTAACACAAAACGTACGGTGTTATAAAAAGTCGGAAAAGGACAATGCTACAACGCCTATGTCAATGACCAAAAAAAGGGTTAAGAAGTATAAAAACATCTAAAATAAACATCAAGATAAAAAAATAAAATAAAAAGACGAGGGTATTATATGTTTCAACAATTGCTAATGGAGAAACCCTGTTTGAAGAATACCTTTCTAAACCTTCCTAAAATTCCTCAGATGTTATGTAAGTGAAGAAAACAACCATAATAATGTGAGGAAACTGCAGCAGCGTTACAAAACAGAATCAATTAAAACAACAATCACAAGCACATAAGTTATATGCAATTAAAAACATGTAGAAAAAAGAGTATGAAAAACACTTAATGCGGTATTTTTTAACTAACCATCAAACCACAAACAACACTACAAACTGATACTAATACGTTGCGATTAATGGTAAAACGAAAATGTAAGCAGTAAAACAACACACCCAAAAACGACACCAATAGCTAGAATGTTATTGCAACAAATGAGAAATACACACACACGACATAAAGACGCAAGGTTCATGTGCAACAAACGGTTAGCTATGCATTGGCCGCGATGAACGAAGAACGCAAGCAACAACCTACCGTGTCGAGTTCGAAACCGGTAGCGATAGCTCCGGTTTCCGTTTTTGCGCTTCCTCCTGCCGATGGGCACGCAGTTTACGTTCTGCCAGCAGGAAATAGGTAGCCGTTATGTGATTGTACTCGTTGCGATCTAGAGCCCTGTTGGGAGAGAATGAATGCTCATGATCTGATCGAAAAACAAAAAACAAAAACATTTGCATGCAACGGCGTTTACTTACTCTAATATTTCCTCTTTGGTAGCGATTTTCCCATTGATCATCTTCTGGATGATCAGCGAATGATCCTCTTCACTCACTTGCTCCCGGCTGACGAGCGGTAGATTCTCGGGTGTCTCTTCGCAGCTACCCTCCATCAGCCATTCGTCTACGGCGATCTGCTGCAGTGTGGCACGTTTTTCAGGCTCCCGTACAAGCATTTTGCTGATGAGACTACAACACACACACGCGATGTAAAATGGTACATTAATCATCAGAATACAAGAGTATGCATTAAAAGCAGTAGTTCCTCAGCCATGATACGTACTTCCGACAGCCGTCCGACACGTGTGCCGGCATGGTATACTTGCAGTCCATGATCATCGTTAGCGTTTCGGAATCGTTAGCCTCCTGGAAGGGTGGATGGCCGCAGACCAGCATGAACAGTATCACACCAAGCGACCACACATCTGTGAAAGCAGAAACGAACACAAAGTTAATGATTTGCCTACGATCGAAAACGTTGCAAGCAATGCGACACTTACCAACGGCTGGTGCATCGTACGAGTCGCCTAGCAGAATTTCCGGCGCCGAGTACGCTAAACTTCCGCAGGAGGTCTCCAGTTTCTGGCCCGGACAGAATTTATTACTAAAACCAAAATCGGTAAGCTTCACAACGCCCAGCTTCTCGAAGAATACTACATTTTCGGGCTTCAAATCTCTGCACAAATAAGGGTCAGGGAGAGAAGAAAAGGTAATTGATTAGAACCGATGGCCACTCCACACACTAAACACAC
>KI915040.1:10483603-10502016 GCA_000473445.2 Anopheles farauti | reverse complement strand
CCCCCCCCCTCCCGAGCACCGATGGCGCGTTTCGATACCATATCGGACGAGACCTCGCGTCGCGGGCGGCATTAACCTACAGAATTGTCACCACCAACAAGCGCCCTAAACTATGGCAAGTGGATGGTTGGTTGGTTGGGAGAAAGAGAGCGAGACACACTAAATGCGAGGGACAGAAAGGGGAGAAAAATAAAATTTTCACCCCACACAGCGACAAATAAAAAAACAAAAAACTAGTGCAACTATTCCTGGTGCGATGCTGAAACAGAACACAAACGTGATATCGCAAAGGAGGAGAAGAAATAGTGTGTGTGAGTGCCGCAGGTACGTGGGTAGGACGGCTTAATGCTGGCACACCCCACAAAAGAGCTCCAAGACGGCGCGCGAACGGGCAGCACCACCCACTCGGCGATGCCCACCTATGCCTTCGCTCTTCTCGCCTACGATCGCGGTCCATGCCGTTTCCGGTCCGGTTCGGTCTGGTTTGGAAGCAAAACGGAAGCACGAAACCACACTTCGCCACCGATATTGTGTCAATCATCAACGGCAGCCGGTGGGGCGGCGGGTTGTTCCGCGCCTAGGACCTTTTATCGCTAGTCAACCGCCAGCCAGTCAGCATTCTGCAGCACCAATGCTGGATGGGTAGCGTGAAGAAGACGGTAGTAGCTTCGTGTCTAATAGTGGTGCAGGTGACAGTGATGCGAATGGCTAGTTGGCAGAAACTAACAAATGCAAATGGGCTGAGTGATGTAAGATTTCTAGATGAATTTTAGGTTTTTTTAAAAGTAAAATACGTATTTATTTGGAGGCTCAATATTAATGAGAACGTTCGTAGTACTAGTAGCTTTTGGTCCTCATTCAATCATAATTCAACAGTCCCTCGTTTGTTTCTTGTTTCATATCAAAAACTGTCAAGTTCAGTCTTGCGAAGAGGTCATTAGATTAAAGATATCAACCGCAAGAAATGCCTCGAAATACACTAACTGTTGAATAAAACATAAAATAAGTTTCCTCAGACTCAACTTGATCCCATCCAAAACTATCCCAGTTGAGTCGATTCATATGTTTCCCACCCTTATCATTCCTTTCCTGCCGCTTCTGTAGACTTAACATAAATTTCATAATATGAGATAGTACATGGCTCCATCACTAATGTTTTCATGTACTGGGGTAGTAGGACAGTTAGATTTAGATATGATGTATTATCAAGGTAAAATCCAGGAAGCCAACGCGGGAAGCAGTTTCGTAGTTACATGGTAACTTATCTTTATCTATGTTATCTGCCATCCGCACGTTGTAGCAACTAACGCTTCTATCGTTCCACCTCAAACTGCTGGTAACTGCAACCGTAGGCAGTTCTAACCAGGTAACAGCAAGGCAAGAAGAGCTTCACAATTACATAACCATTCATGCCACCATTCCGAGTCACCGGTCAATCATTTCGGCTTAAAAACCTTCCGTCGTGCCACCCCAAACGCGGGTTCGGGTCCCGCGTTACGTTGGCAGCGTCTCAAAGAGATACATTTGCCACTTTGCCAAAACGTACTTGCCCTGCATACACCCACACACGCAGGCAGATGCCCTTCGATATCCGGTCCCGCACGGTTCCCAGCTGATTTAATGTCAACGCAATGCCCCCGTCCGTTTTTTGCCCCTTTCCTGGGGTCCTGGGTCGATCGGCACAATCTTGCCCACCAAAAGGCGGCCACTCGTTTTTCTCATTCGACCGACCTCGGGAAAGACATCTCGCGCTTTGCAATGTCGCGGCGCGCAATGTGTCTCGATGGCAAGCGGTCAGTGTCGGCAAAAGTATGTAGAGCAAAACCGCTCTCCCACTCGACTCCTACCGGGTGTCAACCCAGCACAGACGACGCCGGTTTTCGTGCTCATGCCAGCCGTGTAGGAGGCGGGCCACAGAACACGATGGCGCTTTACGATGATCAACAGTGGTCAGCCGGTGGTGTCGGGGTGAGGGAGCGGGGAGATGTCGGTTGTATAATAATAAAACGACGCTTGACTAAATAATGCGACCAAAGGCCGAAAACCGCAGCATGTTTGGGTGATGTCGTTTTTACATCCTCCCACTGGTGGGAGGTGCGTTAGCTGATGCTTTTCGCAGCGCAAGACGACGGCGAATTTAAACCATGTTTTTGGACAGTTCGATCATGCAACAAGAAAAAAATTTGAAATGGAACGATTTTGTCAAAAAAAAAATGGAAATTTTTTGAGGTGTTATGTTAACAACGATCATTGCATTAATCGAATGATACTTTTCCAACTGTGAACTTCTATCGGTTGTTCCGAAACGATCAGAGCGATCGGCCTCTAAACATGTAGTGAAGATCAAGATATAGATGTAGGACAAACTATCGCTTTATGACAACGTCTGAATAGCATTCAATTGATCAGATACTTGATCACTCTCCATCCAACCATCCACTCTCCATATTACAACCACAGATAGAACAGTCGAAAACATTCTATTGCACCAACCACCACAGTCGTACAAAAAAAAAAAACACACACACACACACAGCTCACTGCGATGAAGAAAAATAATAGCCACATACGGGCCCCGGAACTACTGAATGAAAATAGCGCTCATTCGCAAGAGTTTCACGATATTCATTCGCAATTTTCCAACCACACCCTGCTGCTGGGAGAGCCTGGTTCCTTCGCCCCATCCCACCCAGCTTGCTTACATTACCTTGACTCAAACATTCGTGCCGGTGGGTGGCAAGGTGGAAACGAAGGTGGCATGAATCTTCCCCTCGTCCAATGAGCGGAAACCGCGTGCTGGGTGGTGTATGACGGATTGCGTAGGAGAAACGATCAGTGGTGCTGCTGCTGGTGCTGGTGCTGGTGGTGGTGGGTGGTGGTTAATTTTGGCAACAAAATGTTTTTGTTTTCAATTTTAAATTTAACTTTATACCAACAGAGGAACTCGCGCGCGCACTGTGTTCGGTACGGCCTCGTGCGGTTGATTCTGGGGTTAAGAATCAGACGGGAGGAGCTGACGGCGCCGCAGGAAAAAGCACGAATCCACCCACGGTGTTCAAATATATCGGAACTAGTGTAAAAGCGGTGCGGTACTTCGCTTCAATTTACCCACAACTTCATCATCATCATCACCATCGGCATTGCGTACTTCCTCTTCTGCTTCCTCCTCCTCTCAGCGATCAATGGGAGATTCTTCTAACGTGCCGAATCGGTGCTCTGTAACGTTATAAATAGACTCCCTTTTCTGTTTACGATACACCGCCCCCTTTCGTTCGCACGTTGTATGCAAATTTTGGGACGCGTTAGTTCCTGTGACCCTCACCTAGAGATAGTAGCGAAGTGCGCTTCGAGAGTAGTCAGTTTCACTTGTGATTTCAATCTAACAGGAAAAGATTATGCTTGGGTTCATAAAACACTTTGCATTTAAAATTGTAAACAAAAAACCTCACGGCAGTGAGCTTGCACTGCTCACTTCATCCAGACAACAAAACGACCTTCTCATCCCTCACACATCCCACCATCAGGAAAACGTTGATCCGATAACGAACGCAAACATGCACACCGGGAGATGGAGTGTATCTTAGAGCGACACATACCACAGACTAGCTGGGGCCATCGTCACCGTCACACCGTGTGACCTTGCTTTTGTTGTGTTAAAGGTTTTTAAGGTTTTTTTATCAACACCAACACCACTTCCAACCTCTATCAAAACCTGCGCCAACACAGCGAAAGGTCCATGAACTTGGAGGCAAACGGACGCGCTGCGTTGGCTGGTGCGATACCCATATCTGGACGCGGGTGTACACATCCGCATTTGCAGATAAGATGGGCTAAGGGAGAGAAGAAGAAGAAGCACAAAAAAAACCCAACACATTCGAAACCGAAGATGATTCCGAACGGGAAGGCCTGCTGTCAAACGACACCGATTTCCGTGATGACTCATCGATGTAATCGATGTTGTGCAGAGATTAAAACAATTAAGGATTACCGGGAATGTGTTTGTAATGCTCGCAGGCATGTTGTGTTTCAATAAAAAAAAGTTTTTTTTAAAGCACGACATATGTAGTTGAATTTAGTAAAACTGGAAAAAATTTATAAAAAAGGAAACATCATCCTCGCAACTAGAGGAGTAAAATAAGCCGAAATCAAACCAACGAAAACATGCATCATAAAGTAAGGAATTTAAAATTGAATTCCAATCATTACACGAGTCAGGAAGAATAAAGATACGTCTCTCTTTGGGCTTTCAGCCCAATGTACATGAGCTCACGCAAACACAACCCCGCACACATTCGTAAACTGCATCGCACTGCAAACTGCATTCAGCAAAAATGGAAAACAATTTTAGCAAAACAAATACCAACCGAGCGATGGAAGGGAAAGCCATTTCCTCGGCGCTAGAGTAACGATAGCTGTTCGTGGTAGCTACGGCGATGATTTACGTTCGATTAACTACTCCCCGCGCCCATTAAACGGAACGCATGGGTATGATTTATTGCTTTACGGCAAATTGGTTTGGAAATTTTAGTGGAGTTTGGGAAGCAAACAGTGAGCGACGATCGGGGAACGATCGGGGAACGTTGTGAAGACACAGCAAGTGATTAGTTGTGTGGATGTTCTAAAAATACACTTACTTAATAAAATTTCCGACAATGCCAACCATAACGCAATAAATCTTTCATAGGATGCATTATTGTTGGTGAAACACAATTAAGAGTAAATAATACACTAGATAAAACCAAAAGTCATATCGTAGGGCACCATCCAATGTGCACCTTGGCGCAACAGAGTGTGCAATAAAAGAAAACGACGCTCACATTCGCAGACGGCCACGAAAAAGTGGCGCATCGTTGTGCAATAAAATTATACTAATAAAATCATAAAAACTATCCCGCCATCCGCGACCCGAGAGATTGTCGTCGTTTGAGCGAGCCTCGTGGAAGCCGTGGAAAAGTGTGTGAAAGCGATATTAATAAAGAAAGAAAACAAAAACCACTACTACCGCCACTTTCCCGCCACGATGGCAAGGCCACACGCACCGAAGGACGGAGACAGTTTTTCGTGGCAACAAATTTACGATCGACCCCAAAACTTAAGGCCCACTGGGGGGAAAATCGTCGTATTTTTGTGGTTTTGCGTGCGCGACACGTCTGGTTCGATGGTTCAGCATCGCCATTCCCTGGACTCGGAAGGTAAGGTGTCACCACTTAAAAGCGGTTCCACCACCCGTTGCGTTTGATAGTTTGTAAATAATGTTTATTTTGGGTGCTGTGTGCGAGCGTTTGTTCTGACTGAGGGATTTGAATCATTTTGATGATGCCACTAGGGAAGGTAGTCAGCGCAAATATTGTGTCGCAGAGCATCAAAACAAATTTTACGTAAAATGTTGCTATAATTGTTCCATGAGGTTGCTATTATTTTTATAAAAATTCAATGTTTCGATGACGTGGTAGAAAAGAAAAGAAATCTTTGATTAAAATACAACCCCTTTACCGTGGCATTAACTTCACACGAATCTGAGCAATGCTCAGATAGAAAACATGTCTTTAGAATGCAAATTTTTAAATCATCTACCGCTGCCGACACAAGAAAAAAAATCACACACACCGGAGGGGCTTCCTTCAGAGCAGCCAAATGAATATTGGACAAATTTGCGTCATCCACCAAAACACGTTCGCTCGAATGGCGGGGTGTTACCACCACCATCCCCCCCCCCCTCTCCCCCCCGGTGAACCTTTTCCATTTTCGAAACCAGACCTGGCCTGGTCAGACACACAACGAACTGGCTCTTCCCTCGGATCGAACACAGAACAGAACGCACGCGAACGTCGCGAATCGTCCTGTCTGTCTGTCGCCGGTGAGAATTTGCGTGGCCGTGGGGTGTGTGTGTTTGTGTGTGTGAGAACGTGCGTCACCGGCTCGTAGTCCTCCCTTCCTGGTCAATCATTAATCCTTCCCAAAACGTGGCCCGGTCGCCGGTGGTTGACGTGTTTGGTTCCCTGATTTGCTCTCATTTGTTCGTTTCTTCGCATCTCTTCACAAACGACCAAACCGTACGTAGGTGATACGCAGAAAACGATGGAAAAAACACAGGCGAAGATGGGGCCAACAAAAAAAAAAAAAAAATATCGCACCATCGTACATCTATTTTCGCTGACGATTGGCTTCTCCGTGAAGTTCATTGACAAAAAGGCGCATGGTGACGATATGATGTCAAGAGAGACGCACGAATTGGTGTGATGTTTTTTGGTGTTTAAGTTTAAACACGTTATACGTGTGTGTTGGTAGAGTTTTGACCAATCTGGAACCAATCTGGCATATGCCGCCCTCCCTCCAACACACCGGTGGTGACCTTCTCGGCGGTTATGCACACGCATTTAAATTGCTCAACACATAGTCGTATCGCAGCTCAACAGCTGCCGCCGCTGATGCTGCTGGACTGGATGCTACCGGATGCAGTCGGGTGCCGTGTGTGTGTGTGTGTGTGTGTGTGTGTGGGGGGGGGGGCGTGTGTTGACATTTATGCCGACCGGTGGCGCCCGCCGTTGGCATTGATTATTGCAATGAACCACGCCGTAGTCGCCCGATGAAAGAAATCGTTCTTCGCAACACAGTGTTACTTCCTTCAACGAGAATCCCGCGCTGAGTTCAGCAGAGTTGGAGTGTGTAATCGATGGCCACAATAATACCTTAATTTGAATTGAAATTTATCACAGCAATCACAACGGGAAGCGCACAATACAACGTACACGTGACACGTGAGCACGAACGAGAATCGACGCGACATTATAATGCCCATGATCTTCAGGCACAATTGACGAAAGGACCTTGGTGTGGTGAGTTTGCATACCGCTGATGTTGTGAATAGCGAAGGAAACTTGTGAGATTCCAATGCAGGAATGCTTCCATCATCTTCCATGACAATTATTTCAACTTATTAAAAACAAATTTCAGAGTTTATATCAGATTGTCTATAGAACGCTCGATATTACTAAGACATTAAATTCCCATTTTTAATCATATTCAGAAAGTTTAAAAAACGATCGTAATCAACTACTTCCAGAAAAGTACTTCGAATGGAGGTCGAATGGAAGCAAATTTATTCTAACATTGCTTTACGGCACATGTTGTCTGTTTGGATGGGTGGTAGTTTTAGTAAGAACAACGAAAAAAAAACTATCCCCATTCAGTGGGTGAGTTTGCGAGCCGGATGAATATGCGATTTCAATTAGTACTGTGATCAACTATCGCTGTGTGTTATTTCAATACACCAACCGTTCAGCGGCATCACGAGAACAGCGCAGCACGATCGGATGCACATTTGAGTGCACCGGCGAAGGTCAAAACCCCATGCATGCCTCTAATTCCTGTGCCACATTATGTATGTTGGCAGCTTTTGTTTTGTTTTGTTTTTTTCTTCTAGCTCCTGCTGCAACGTTGCTGCAAGCGTGTTTTTCCCCCTCCCCCTCCCCACATGCGCTGCCGAGACGAAAACACGACAGTTGATGAACTAATGGCAAGCGGGTGTCATTATCGTGCACACAGGCAAAAACCGAACCGAGGTGCAGTGCCGCTGCGTTCTAAATTTGGAACCGATCGAACTCGGGCACCGGGCGCGTTGGACGGCTAACGAACCAATTTCTTCTCCCCCCTTCGCAAGCGGAACTAGTTAAAGCTAAGTGAGATGAGTAAAAGCAGCCAAGGGTGCGCTGCTCCTGTTGCTGCAGCAGCACATTATTCAAGCCCGTTGATTATTGAGATGCAGTTGATGGTAGTAGCACGCCGTGGATGGTTTAGCACGGAGAGGATACATTCATTACTTTAACTCGACGATTGCGAGAGACAGAGGCAGAGAGAGAGAGGGAGAGAGAGAGAGAGCTGCCAAGGGCTAGGCAAGGGACAGTGGCTGTGTGCGGTTATCCAGCGATTCACACATCGGCTTCCAACGTACGTTGCCTCCGGCCGGCGTAACGAAATGGCACATCGTGGTGGACGACGATTGCACGGAATCAATCGAAGATGGATGGGCGGCTGATTGATCGATTGATTGTTTGATTGATTGATGCTCGCAAGCGCCCGTTTTGAGGAGGTGGGAGTTTCAACCAGTTTCGCTATCTTTTGCTCGTGCGCCGCACGGAAGTGAATTATATCCTCGCCACCGGCGCGGGTGACGATTATGCAAGCCGGAAGTAGAGAATTGGAATGTTTGAATGTACGGCAGTGAATGCTTACTTTATGAGAAGTAAGTAGAGTATGCTATAAAAGAGCGATAAGTGTGTTGTAATTTAGCAAAGACACAACCCCTTCGCGAATCGAAGATGATCTCGCTTAAGATGTGCACTAAAAAATATGAAATCGATAGACAAATGGTTATTTTTATGCACATAAGGAAGCTCGTACCTAACCTCCCCCCGAGTTCTATAGTAGTGGTTTTGTATCAATTTATGGCACACGTGCGTGTAAGTTAAGCAGCCAAGACAACAACCAACCCACACGGGAGCAAAAGAAAGAGCAAACCCACAGTTGCACTAATATAGCCAGCTGTTGGGGAAGCGAAAAAGCCCGTGACCATAAGATGACGCTCGAATGTGTCTGAGAGTGCCCCGTTCTCGAATATTTGCATGATCACTTCACAACACGAAACGGGCGCACGGCCACAAATGATGCGTGTTTTCGGGCGAACTTGATCTTGACAACAGTGCGACGAACGTTCCCTGCTGGAAAGGTACATGATACATTGAAATGTCTTCATTTTTTTCGTTCGTTGCAACGGTGTGAAATGCGCCATCTGTGTGTCGTGTTTCTCCCCCCCCCCCCAGGGAGACAGAGGTGACGCTCGCCTTCGTCAGACGGTGCTGCCGGAGGAAACGGTAAACAGCTGTGTATGTGCATCCCGGCCGGACGATCCGCACGAGACGTTTTCGAAGGGCCAGGGAAGTTTTCGGGCCGCATCATACCACGCCAAGCGTCTGGGAGTCGTTTCTCTTTCCTTTTTATTTCTTTTAAGTGCTCTGCAGGGCACCTCCTCCGTACCCGTGGCGGCTTCCTGCTTCCTGTTCGCACTTTGCGACTGTCACTTCTCACTTCTTAATTCAGCGCTGGGGTGAAATGGGTTTAAAAATAAACAACCGCCCTCGCGGAACTCCAACACGAACGCCATTTCGTTGGCGCTGCTGGCTGTGCCTAGAGAGCTGGGGGCTACAGGGTGACGGTAGAACATTCTTGCGTTGTAACCGGTACACCACCGTTGACCCAGAGAGTTCGAATGAAACACGGCTTACTCACAACAGCACATACGATAGGAGCGGAAGGGAGGGTCCTTCTGAGATGATGCGTAGTGCTGTAAGGGGCGATATTATTTTTGCTCGTTTTTTGTTTCTCTCTGGCCGAAGAAACCGCGTGCAGACAACCGCTTTGCGTCAATGCCAAAGTTCGTGTACACCCCCCAGGCATGTGCGCGAGCTTGTGGGAGCAACGTTTGCTTTCGTTCTACTCCCATAACGAAATTTGCTATAATAATGGCTAATTATTCTCTGCAGCAAGAGTGAACAGTTTGCCATAAAAAATATGAAATATATGCCTGCATTTGCAGGATCTTTTGCAAAAAAAAAGCGCGACGCAAGACTTATGTTTCTGTTGTAAAAATCTATAGCATCCTTAAAAATCCTGTTCATTTTGTTTTATTTTAGATTTATTGGTGTAGTTTCTGCAAATAGGTGAAGGAAATAAAGATCCAACTGGACTCTTCAAACGTTTACCCCAAACCGAGAAGTCCTTATTGATCACGATCTTGAAGCAATAAGTTTGAATTGAGCAGACAAGGGAATATACGTAATATAAGTAGAATTAGATCACTGATGGTTCAATCGTTTTTTTTATACAATCGATAAAGAATATTCTAAAAATTTTCCAAAAAAAACGCTGATCGTAAATGATTGTACTTACATATTATAATTTCTCTGACAGGCTTAGAAGTTGGTGATAAATCTGCAAAACAAAAAGATAAACACAAACATAAATATTTTTATTATATTGAGCCCATGATTCGGTGCAAATCATTCCGATCATGCACCAAACAAAAACAGAACATAAAACCCCAACCGTGGCGAGATGCAGCGTACCCGCGGACACTAATTGGCAGGGTGGAGCAACTTAAAATTAGAAGTCGCTTCACGTGGCCACTTTCCCGAAATCACCCGCGGACCACACGCACAATTCGCGGGTGCATATTTTGCCAATCCACTTAGCCCCAGCCCCGGGACCCCTCCTGCATATGCACAGGAAACGTTCACGCAAATGTAATTAGAATCGAATGGACGTGGCTGCCTTAATCGCTTGTCATCTAGTTGCCTGCCGAATGGTCCGATTTTGCTTTGCCTTTACGTTGTCTGATTCACGCACACCGTTGAAATACGAAGCTTTACAATTATTTTTTTATTTTTTATCCCAATACTAACGGCTAAGGAAAAAGAAAATTGATCTAATATTGATCTTACTACATAAAAAAAAAAAACAAACAAGCCGACCGGGTTCGATCATTCGTGCAGCTATGTGTGTGTGTGTGTATACTCGCGCTTCATTTCCTATTTCTGGCGCTGGTTCCTATTTCTGCCGTTAACTGCCAATTACTTCCGGTCAGTCGATCAAACGGACGCAGCATACGAGCGCCACGAACGTGTAAACCCTCACCGAAGTGCCGTTCGCATTCGCTGCGAGTCGGGTGATTTGATCAGCGAACGAAAAGCGCCTGGATATGGGGGAAGCAGCTGGAAAAGCGCACCATTTGGTGACCCCGATATCGCTAATCAAGTACAACAAAAAAAGAGCAAGAAAAAAACGACCCATCATCATTAGCCGTTTTGAAGAGCGCGGACTCGACTCGATCGAGTTGCCCGCTACCCAAGCGGCCCATAAACGTGCGAACGACTTCAAGTTCGAGCCGCACGTTTGCTACTTATGCTGTCCAAATACGGCGCCCAGTTAGGGGAGTGGGGCGAGTGGGAGCCCCGGGCCTGACTGTTCGGTGTTGCTATCCATCTTCGGCCATCGGTGTTGGATAGCGGTGCTATTCCGTTTGTTTAATCACCTTCTTTCCACCCTCCCGTACGGTGGGTTTCCATACGTTCCCTTACGTTCCATTCCCCCAAAAGCCAAACACTAACAGGGAAAATTTCCGAAATTAGTACTAGCACGGTGTTAAAAGCAGTAAACACACACACACAGCACACAGCAAGCAACTGGATCCAATTTCTATGCAAACCTTTCCGATAAATGAATAGCGGAAGGGGGGTTATTTTTTGTTTTATTTTGTTTTGCGTGGAAATAGTACCTGTGCGCGCCAGTGAAAATCCCGTTTTCCCCAAACGGTGCGGAAGAGCAGGTGGCAAAATGGAAAAAAAACTAAAAAAATAACCGCAAAATCAAGCCCAGCCTCCAGGATGCCTCGAAAAACCTAACATCACGAACGTAGCGGGCTATCTCGCGGGCCCCTTTCGATAAAAAAAGTTTAAAAATTTGTTTTTCTTATCTTGCAACGCGAAAAAAAAACCATTAATGCACACGCCGGACACGATCATTTTCATCCTATTCGGCGTTCACGCGATTGTTTCTTTTTGCTTTGTTTTTTGTTTCACCAAATTCGGCCGCGGCAGCTACAAACAAACAAGATCCCTTTTTAAAGCGAAACCCCCTGACACACTTAATCGCTGTTTCGATGAATATTGGCTGATTTAAAGTGAAACAAAAACTCATAGTCCAGAACCAGGACGAACGACGAACACACGGTGGGGTCAAGCAAAGCAGCCCAATAAAAATAGCCAAACCAGCGAGGCAGACGGGATTTCTTATGATGATTCTATGAATAGATCGTTAACATATCCTCCTTGCCTCCTCGTCCCTCTGCCATCTTCAATAATATCCCTCTTCAAAAACGCACTGCCCCAGCAGCGAGAACACGGTAGCGGCCCTCGTACACAGCATAAGAAGTTTACGGTGCCGCATAATGATACCGAAAACACAACAAACGGATGCTATTATTAGCAAACACAAAAACACCGACACTTTATCGTGCGGATATTTTCTCTCCCAATTTATCTAACACCGCAATACGCCATAATTGCAGCCTAGCTCACCGCGGTGAGTTTATTTGTTTGCCGCCAAATGTTCGTTCCTTTTCCAGATTGGTGGTGCATGAAAAATAGTGCAACGATGAAGTTTACTACTACGAGGGGGAAGTATTATGCAGACAAAAATCGAAAGTCAATCGGTTCTAATTTTTCGATTTTTTATGCATTTTTATACGTTTCATTGGTTCAAAGAAAAATATGAAAAATATGAATATGAATAAATATGAAAAATATGAAAAATTGCGCTTACTCTTGAAAACAAAACAATATTTGCTCTAAATAAAATAAAAATTGTATTTTAATTATATTTTAAATAATAGTAACTAAACACCAGATGAACAAGTTATTCGAGATACAATAGTATGCCATGAAGCTAAAAGTTTTTCAAACTTTAGAAAGCCTCCCCAAGAACCATCCATTAGCCAGCCAACACTACATCTAATAAGAAATTTCACAGTATGCTTTGCTTCATCAGTACCTCCAGCTAGAGATTCTTTTTTCATACCACTACAACCACGTGCGTCACAACAGCCTAGGAAAACGCCACTCTTCGTTTCTTGCAATTGCATTTTACTGCCGCACTCCGGATCGGCGTAACCCGATTTGTCATTCGTTAAATTGCAACCATCAGGGACGGCAGAGTTGAGTTTGATGGAGCCACTGCCGGAGAAATAGCTGCTCACAGCAATAACATACCAGAACAGTAGCAAAAAAAGAAAAATGCTTGCTCTCCCGAGAAAGTGTCACTTGGCAAGAGAGAACACACTTGGCGTGACACCGTTGGGATGGGGAAGATCCCAGGGGAAGGTTGCGTCCAGCTGACTGCCAGCCATTATTCGCTGGCACTGTCACCACCACCGTCATCTACCGGCCAACACGCTTCCGGTCCACACGCGTCCCCGTCGTTCCCGGTCAACATCAATTTAATAGACGTTTCAATCACCACACGCTGCAGACGACGATGTGCAGGGAAACAGCGCTGCTGCAAACGGCAGCCGACCGTAAGGGAACGAAAAACATACAAAAGGCTGCGACGGCTGCTACTGCGGCAGTCCTGTGTACGCAAGCACTGCTGCGCTACCCGCAATATGTCACACGGATGGATCGATGTTGGAAGCGCCGGAATTGGAATTGGAAATCAAACGACACACAGTCGCACATCGGAAAACGCAAAGTCCACCAGAAAACGCAGCACCGCTCAAGGGGGCGGCAAGTGGAGCAGCAGATGGTGGAGTCGATTCGCACGGACGTTGGGCGGTCGTCGTCGCACACGCGCTACGTGTGGTGTTGAATTATTACCCGATTGACCTGCTTTTGCCGCTGGAATTGGTTCTACACCCCGTGCCAACCCCGGACGCTGGAAATAGCTCGCTGGAAACAGGGCGCCCTAAAGCGCACAACGATTGGATGTTTTATTCCCGGGGAAGGTTCATGAATTTCCTACTCCTGCAATATTGAAATATCAATATTATTTTCCGTGTTCTGGTTCAAAAAAAAAAAAAAGATGAAAGTTTATTCACGCTTCACAAATTCATCAGCTTCAATGGGGTTATGGGTTGTTCGAAGTAGATAAAGACAAAGTTGCAGGCAGGTTTCATTACGGGCGACTCGGTCTTCTTAATTCGAGCGATTCGAGAGGTTGAGTCGATCGATGCTGATCTTATATGTATGACTTTCGTTGATAGAGTTCGGAAAACTGATTCCCCAAATGTCCCTAGTAGGGGTTGTCGGACAGAAACGAAGCATGGCAAGCGCAAATCGTGATGAATAAATGACATCAAATCCATCGCCAGATAAATACGTTGGATTTGGGGTTTGACCAAGACTTCCTCGAAGCGGATCACAGGGATCGTCCTGAGCTCAGTGCAGTGGGCAGGGTTTCATTATCTATAGTTTATTTTCTATCATAGACACAAAATTAAACGGAGCTTTCTTTAGTAGGATATTCAGATGATGACGCAGGATCAGCATTATATTTTCGAATAAAATAAATTTATACAAACATTTTTCTTCGTTGAACTCTTCTTCAAACATTTCCTCCCGATAACCAGCCCGAAATAAATAATCAATTACATAAATGAGATGGAAAATGTCTTCAAAATCTGCTTAAGCTCAGAGTTAACGTAACAGACTATAAATAGTAAAATAACTTAGGTTAAAATTTGAGATTTTTCGAGTCTTATAAGAATCTTCTTTCATCCTTTTCTCAAACTATTTACCAAATAACCACTCTTATGCCATCCTCAAATTGTAGCATGTAAAACGCAACTAAATGAGTCTTCAGAGCATCTATTATCTTACAAAATAGACACTCAGATCGATGACATTTCACCATCATCTCAATCATCAAAATAGCAATAATATTTAAACTTGTCCGGTATGAGAAATAAATGTATTTCACAAGTATATTTTCAGTCAACGATGAGGGGTAAAACTAGCTGAAAAATTGAACTATTGTTGGCTCATCTTTTGGGAAGCAAAAATAACTAAAGAATTTTTTAGTTTTAATGAAGCTTATGGAAACTTTCTTCCTCTCTTGAAGCTATTCATTGGATCATCAACACCAAATAATTGAGTTCTTTTCTTAACAAACGTAGCTAAGTTTTTTTCTCACCTAATCTAATCGAAGTTAGTGGTTCCACAAATTACAATTTAAACACCGGCTAAAAAAGGCACTAAAAAGAAAAACAATCAACCGGAAGAGGAGCCTTAATCGATGCCCCTGCGCGTTCGATTGCTGATTAAACGGTCAATTAATTGCGCCACCTGATCCCGCGCCGATCGCGCGATAAACCACGCCCGCTCGCTTTGGCTTGGTAAGTGCAGCGGGCATCATTCACACGGGCTCGATCGACCGTAACCACCACCATCTTCCCGTTACATCGAACTACAAATGTGCATCAAGTGGATGATGCGCACCGCACACTTCACGACACTGTCAACACTGAGCGTGGCGTGAAAAGGGAGGGCACGAGAATGGCGATGATGATAAAATTAATTACGAAATGCATAAACAGCCGCTAAGCCGCACGTACACCGAGGTGGAGAGAAGGGAAGCGAGGGAGGGGTGCCTCCATGCATCCGTGGGAGATGATAACACGCGTCGCAGCCGTGCTGCAGCCAGGCATGGAATGCAAAACAAAGCATTCAACCGCCAAGCACGCAATTCCGCAGCGGCGATCCGTGGCGGCACGTGTTTGCGGATCGCAAAGCAACGTCTTTCGCCTTTCGCGGGATCATCCGCCGGCGTCATCGTTTGGGGCTCGACACGTTCCAGTGCTTCTGTAGCAAACGACGCCGGTGCAAGGTGGCCCGGGGTGGGAGGGAGCGGTTGAAATTTTCCCCACCCAGCCAGCAATGACGATCGATCGAAGCTTGCGAACTCTCACGCCATCCAGGGGGATTAATAAAAGCGGCTTAGATGCTCTCATGCACATGATGTTCGTTCGGCTGGGCAGAATTTCGGTCATTAGCTCCCACAAAAAAAAAGAAACTCCCCTCCGTTAGGGGCCTATGGCCGCCTCGCGAGTTCTGGGCGCGCTCGAAGGTGAGAAACCGTGGTGATGTTCGCGATCGTAGCATGTGATTTCGCTTCCAAATGCGGTCATTCACAACGTGATCGTCGGAACGTGACCGCAAAAGGTCACAAGCTGGTCGCCAACCAGTGGGACGGGTGGGCTCGGGAGGGAAGCAGAGGTTGTCGCTAATTCTACTTCTAATCCGTGTACCGTGGATGTTTAGTGCAAAGCCTATGTTAATCATCCGCCGGTGACTACCAATTCGAACACACATCCACACACCATTTTAGCAAGCATTTCTTCTATTTCTTCTATGCAATATGTTCGGTCTTTACTCCACCGAGTGTAGTTTCTCCTTCCCATTGCAGCAAGGGTACGTTGGTCTCCGGCTATCTTCGTGACCATATGGTCGCCGAAAAACGTGCCGCGAGTTGACTGAACTTGCGGCCGTCGTAATGCACCCATGTGCGTATGTGTGTGTGCCTGTTTTTGTAATGAAACATAACATAAGCGACAGCAACAGCAGGCCGTGCTTGATTCGAATGTAACGCTAAGAAATGCACGATCGACCGAAAGTGGATTGAATAACCAACGAGGGAAAGAAAGGAGGTTGTGCACGTATTAGCTTGCGAAAAAAAAGAAACACAAAACTTGAAAAGCTTGCAGGTGATAAGGGAAAAAGTGAGAGGGACCATCGGGCAAGCATAAAAATGCACCCGTGCGAATAACGATGCAGCGCTTCCCCAAGCGAGCACTTGGACGTTCGCTGCGAGGGTGAACGGTTTTTGTTTGCAATTAAAAACAAACTCGCAACGGGCAACAATGAAACAACAACGCCGGCTTTCTTCACGGCCGAAGCGAAAGGGCGCGCCGCGTTCGATCTTATCAACGGTCCGGTTTTTTATCGCTTGGCGGCGGAATTGGAAAAGCGGACCGCTGTTAGGCGAAAGTGAACTAAACAGTCAGACGCTTGCCCGGAAGATGGAAAGTAATTTCGGAATTTTAATTCGTGAAACAAAATCACGGGACTTGCTCAGTCGACGTAACGACGCACGGCATACGGAGAAGCGAGAAATTGTCAACCGGAAGCTTGCTCCTTCATCGGCTTCGCTCTCCCACCGACCGGATTGGCGATTGTTTACCGGTTTTGGATTCACATAATTATTTGCCCAGTGCCGCGGAACGGGGGCCGTATCATCGGGAGCAATCTGGTTTTATAATCGGTTGTTTTATTACTTTTTTTTTGTTTTGTTTTTGGAGAGTTCAGTCAACTCAATTGACAAGTCTTTGCTTGATGATGGCTTTGCTTTTAAGGGGAGAGCAATTTTAATCTGCACTGACTATTTTATTATTAATATAGAGCAAAAAGGAGTAAAGTTCTTCGTTTCGACATCAGAAGCCTCTCAATTATATCTCCTATACTGGAAAATATGAAAATAAATACTGAAGGATATGCGTATCATAGCCACTTCAATGGAGAAAAAAAACTAGTTTATGTTACTCATTGTTGCCAGCCAGTCATTAAAAATATAAAACAAATACTTTTTTTCCCCCTATTCCAAGACGAACTAATGTTCACCAGCAATGTAGAGATGCATTGGGAGGCTTTGTGGGTGGGAAATAAAACAATGTGTTCGGCAGCCAACTGAACCACCAATACCAACCCTCACCGTGCAGGCGGCTGCTGGAGCCGTGTATTGCAGCGTCGTATTTCCGTTACCGCGAACATAACACGATTTTGCATCCCATTGCCGCGGCGGCCACGCGATAAGATGCGTAATTGAAAGATAATTACATTCAATTAATGACACCCGATGGTGGCTGTGGATGATAAACCGCCCCGATCCGCGGGCTGCAAACTGGCCGATAATGGGTTTTTGCATCGTGTGATGCCCATGTCGTTACTTTTATGGCCAAGCTGACAGCGGCGAGGTTTGCGGACTTTTATAGGCCAGTGCAGCAGTGCTCGCGAAGAATGCAGTCAAGCCATTCAAGGTCGGTCGCAGCAATGCAAATCATATGTGAGGTTTCAAAAAAAATACAAAAAATCTAGAATTTACAAAAATCAATGTTACATACTCATTGTGAGTAAATAGAAAAAAAAACATTAACTTAATCACACAGCTCGGTGTTAAAAATACAATCGGTCATTGTAGTGGTGCGTCCTTGAAACTGCATTGCGTGCACAGTTACTACAATGTCATTGTTCATCGTCACACAAAACAATGACCAGCAGGGTCAGGGATCAAAAAAAAAAACTAAGGGATTAGAGTGTGCATGTACGCCCATTGTATGGCCAAGTGATCGGTTCACTAAAAAAATAACATGTTAGTATTCCTCTAAAAATATAATAAAATATCTTCAACCCCAGAGAATTCTCCTTTCCCAACGGAAATCTACTTCTAAAAACCTAACAAAATAGTAAGCTAAACAAAGCGAACTCCTATCACGTGCTATTATCATGCACCGCAAGCATAGAGAAAGGTCAAAACTCTTCAGACGGTGATTGTCCCTGGCGTGTGGTAGTCATTACGCCGCTGCACATCTGCTTATCGGTCACATCTGTGAAAGGTGAAACGTGAAGAATGGAATATTCATTTTCCCACCCAAACATGTAGCGCTGTAACTGGCCGGCTCGTCGCATATCCTCTCGCCAGTGTTTTTGTGTGAACGAAAAAAAAAAATTTGCACCCCATCTTATCAGGCGTGAGAGCTTCGGGCTCATTAAATGTCAGGTCGGTGTGCGAGTGGCTTAACCTTCTTCCCCCCC
>KI915040.1:10407104-10483503 GCA_000473445.2 Anopheles farauti | reverse complement strand
CCCCCCCCTGTCGTGGTCGTCGTTTTCAAGAAAGCAACCCACAACATCGACCGAAAAACCGCTCTTAGTACCGGAGAATGGCTTTTCCCGTGGGGAGGGCGGCAAAAGATGGCACTCGTTCGTATGAATGAAAGTACGCTTCTTTGCGTGTTCAACCCGGCAACACGACGCTTTGGGAGGAAGAAAGGTCTCTTAGGTGATGCTTTCACAGTTAGCTTGTGGTTGGCTGATCGAATGGGAAGCGAATGGGAATGACGACAAGGTCCCCACGGATTCACCTTCGCGTGCGCGTGGAAATATTTGCTGCTTAAAGATGATATTTTTAGGAGTTTAGGAGAAACCACACGGCAGTGTGTGGTGTAGTGTTGTGTTGTGTAATAACACGCCGGGACGATCCATCGATCCACTGGAAGGCTTGGGACAGCGCTAACCGCAACGTTAACCGTCCAAAAATATCCTTCGAGATTGAGCTTGGAATGTTCATTGAGTGAACACTGGTGTGATCAATCCCCACCAACGTCGTGGCACGTCGGATCGTTGACATTCTCTTTTCCATTTCCAGCCGCTTATTCACGCTTCATTTGTTAGATGTTAGGACGAGGACGAGGCGGTTGTTGGAAAAATAAACGAAACAAGAAAGGGTTAGTTTACGTTACAATGCGACGGTAAGAACAGCAGAAACATTCGGCATCATTCAGTAGGAAGAACGTTTATGCAGACGGAAGAGTGAAATAAACTCCTTTGAAAAGGTATCGTTTCTAAATGAGACCGATTCGCAGGCGATCCGGAAATGAGTGTACCCTTAATATAACTGCTCGACTTGGAGGACTTGTTTACTGCCGTTTTGAACCCATTTTCGGTTATTAATTCCAAACGAACTATGCCACGGTCTACAGGCTTCACGTAGTAAACAAATTAAAACGCAGCACAACAAAACAAAAAAAAACGCAACACCACTGAACGGGACAAGCTGCCCCTAATCTGCTATCGATTTACCCCGTCTATCATCGACACCGTCACACTTTCGTTGTGCGAAACACCCTTCGCGAAAGTGGACCAGGGGAAAGGGAAGCTTATGGCAAAAATAACATGAATCAGACGTTTTGCCGAATTGCCATGGTGTTCGAAAGGAAATTGGCACCGTCGAGGAACCCTCGAATGAATCATAGTTCCATTTTGTAGGGTCGAGAAGGAACACTACCAGCTCATTCTACCGAAGCAAGCGTCACCGTTGACAGGAAATGAAATATTTTCAGCCACCAAAAGGAATTACGCTTTGGTCTGGGAAACGATTCAAGCGTACCATACCGAGATTTTAGTGCCTCCTGCCTCCTTTAGTACCTCCTCCCAAAAGCGGTTTATGTTCGCACCTGAATAGTGATAGGTTGTATCATATAAATAAAAGAGTTATCAATAATGAATTGAAAATTATTAAAACTTTGGGTTGAACTCGTATTGAAAAAACGTACGTTTTAATGCAATAGATCCAACGTATTTGTTTATTTATTTTTCGTTATACGAGCTCGAATATAAAACTCAGCTAGAATAGTTAATATATGCCCCCATATAAATAAACAAGTAAAACCCATTAAATTTTAATTGAATTTTGGTAGGACACATACTATATAGCTTGATGCAAATTGGTAAAGGTTTAAAAAAAAGAAAAAAAAATCGTATTAAAACCTTCATTTTATATCTTTAAATAAATTACAACTTTATGTATGCGAATGACTTTTAGTCTATTGCATTTTATTATTTAAGCGTTATTTTTATTATTTTTCCACAACGCCATCAAATATAATTTAACTAAGCCTTATCGCACAGGGCAATCATTACTAGCTGCCCGTTACTAACTGCATTATAGGGCTGCATACAGTACATAGCGGTTCACTCATGTTACGACTGCAACAACGTGATGCCAGTTTATTAGCTTCGCAGTGTTTATTACTGAAATTGTTTGTAGATGGACAACTGCGAGGTAAAATTTGCTTGGCAATAGGGACATGAAAAAGTTCATTAACTGCACAATGAATCTGATGCTTTTAGAAATCTGTCTGCATTTTGTATTGTACATGTAAACTTAACTAAAGATGCAAAGTACTCTTATCACACTGTTTTCTTTCGAAAGCAATGGAGGAAAGCAACAAGAATGTCTGCTACTTTTCACTAACAAATCGACGGGTTTTCCACGGGCTACTTTCCACGCGCAAAACCGGCGGGGCGGTCGGGGTGGTGGGCAGTGCAGCCACCATCAAATCTCTCGCATTTATGTTATGAACCGTGGAAAAATGTGGAGCACCACACGGTGCGCGAATCCGTGAGCAAACGAAAATTCGCCAGAGTAAACTGTGCAGCAGGCCAGCAACGGCGGGGGAACAAGGAGAGACGATAGAAACGGCTCTCTCTATCTTGCTCTCACTCTCGCTCTCAGCGCGAGGTGTATCGCTGTGGATCCAGGTAGGTAAATTCGATCGCGCGCTCCGCTCTGTGGAGTCCTGGAGACCAGCAAAAGGGAAGCACCGACTGTGGGAGCGAGAGAGAAAGTAAGAGAAAGAATGTGTGTGTATGTGTGTACACCGGGCACATGGGAGAGCGAGCAAACCGATCTCCAGATGAGCGCACAATCAGGGAGGGTCAAGATATGGAGAAAATTAGAAACCTTATTTCATGGTATCGATTTTCTCCTCGAGCATAAACACACACACACACACACACACGCACACGAAAGAAACACCAGTAGTTAAACTGTGTAAAACATGCTGCTGCCACTGCTGCTGTTAAGTGGCAGAAAACAATCCGAGCAAATATTATCGCTTTTTTATTCTTCAACATAGGTTCTCATTTTTGTGACCACTATCTCTTCCCACTGTCGGTCGTCAGCCGGCGTTTCCTGCCCCAAAACTTACCGTTCTAGCACCGAACTCCACACCGATATTCCGCTTATTATCCGACGGTTCGGAAACGGCTGGCCGGTGTTTAGAAATTATGCCACCGCGACACAGCCTCGCGCAACCGGTGGTGAAATTGGTTGCCTCGCACAGGTCGCTACTTCGTGAAAGCCGAACCACGGAACGATTTGTTTGGGCGCTCAGTGGGGCACCATTTCTTTCCCGCCGTGGTGGAAATTTTTACACTCACTGCACCTGCAGAAGGAAGTCAGCACGGAACCACCTCGCCCCGTGCGTACTTCGTCACTTAGAGCCTTTTGCTTTTTTACTTGCACAGCATTTTCCCACGATGCAGCAGGCGTTCAGCTTTTTCGCCGATTCTCTACACTCAAACCGAGCAGGTCAAAGGATTAGATGGTGCAATTTTACGTCTTGCCTTTCGCGCACATAAACACACACATACACATGCACATGCACACACACACATACGGTGGGCGCCACTGCACTGCTCGTTAACCCACTTCTGTTTTCTCCGCTCGCACAAACACAGAATCACGCACTAACGAAAACGCCAACTTTTGCAAGCAGCAGGGCAGCACTATTCGATGATGTCTCCAGTGAGCGCAGTGTCAACGGCATTTGCATCACCGTCGGCTGCAATGTGGTAGCTCGTTTCATGATCAAAGCAATTGTGCGCTTGCCGTGGTGCTATGATTGGCCGCCCCTCCTCCTACACGCGCTGTTGCATGATGCCACGCGCCATCGTGCAAAACTCGCTCGCTTCCCTCGGGTTCGGTGTTCTGGGCTAATCCCCAGGCAAGAGCGCACCACACTTCACGTTCCCCAGGAAACGTTTCTCACGGCATGCTGCTGAGGTGGTAGTTTACTAGCGCACTTCTAGCACGCCATTATGTAAGGCATAAGCCTGCACTGCAAGCAAGCTCGATGCCACCGCCTGCTAGGGAGCCCGAGATGCAGCAGCACAATTAGCAGACAGGAATCGGACGACGATCACTACCACTGGCTGCGAAAGTTGGATGCACACCCTTTATGGCTCACCAACAACACTTGCTGTTTGGCTACGCTGGCAACGGAGCGCGCACAACCCTTCACGAGACGCCCTTTTCGTCTTTTTTTCTTTTTTTTGCTCCCTAGCGCACACACGGGGCCGTAGAGCAAAGTTGGGGCACAAATTCTATTCTTTCGCCGACGCTAACACACATACATACAAACGCTATTTCCACTATCCAGCTTGCAGCTTTGCAGCGCATACACACACATTCACGCGAACACGTCTTCGCACCAAGTGCCAGGCAATGCGGATCAAAACAAACACACTTTTTCAAAAAGAAGCGAAAGAAACAGACACGCACCCAATTTCGTCGCACACACTGCACGCACGCAATCACGATTTTCCTCTGGTTGGCCTTTTTTCTTCACCCTGCGGTGAGCGATGAAGCACAGAAAACCGGAGATGACGCGACTCGGGCGTTTGAAGCGCTTCGCTAATGCGGTACGGTGAGGGGCGGAGGACGCACACGCACACTAAATTCCGTGACAGAGTCCTCCGTGTGTACCGGACATTTGTGGTTACAGAAACGTTGGTAGCGTTGTTCTGCCTCACCGAGCGGTATAATATATTGATATATTGGGTGAGTTTTGATATAATGAATTGTTTCGCTCGGGTAAAGCAATGTACAAACTTGAGAAAAATCTGAAACTGCAAGAGCGCGTCACTCACACACACGTCTACTTTCTTTGATATTTTTTTGTTTTTGAATAGAAAAGTACAACAGCAACAAACGCCTGCTGTCACGTCTGACAACTTTGGAGATTTAGCCTCTACTGTAAAACGAGAGGTAGAGCAGGTGACATTTTTGACAGTATGGATCAAATTGTATGCAAGCGACTTTACGTACAACTTGTAGATTCATATCTCTCTTATTCCCTTTTAATCTTAAACTTTTTGTAAATTGTACCGTAAACCAACGAAATTCGAACCGGCGCCGTAGCCTAAGTTTGCCATTATAGCCAAGAAAACAACGATAAATTCAAAAACACCGCTTTAAAAGTTGGTTACGACCTTTTGCAATATTTCAAAAGCTACACGTTGTTTTAAGCTTAACCACCAGGAATCACACCAATAAATATTTCATCTAATTATTGAAAATTTTAAGATATCAGCAGTTTTGCTGGTCTATTTGAACAATTATTTGATTGTCCATTGCTTTGGTGTAATAAGATATTCTAAATCAAATGTTTTCAAACACCATATTATAACCGAACTGAAAAAAAAACTAAAAAATGTACACACAGAAGTGATTCATGTGCACGCATGCGTGTTGTGTACGTATGTTTCATGTGTAAAAAGTCTGGTAAACATACCGATGTTATTCTAATTTAACTCAATATATATCTTTTAAATCTTATTCATTTTCAATTGGTGTTACTACTACCATTATTTTGAGTGAAAAAAGGTACCATTAATAAGGCTTTGCCATATTACTTTTACTGAGCGGTTCCCATATCCTTATCATCGTCTCGTTAATGTTATCCTACCTCAATGAATTGCAGTTGTGTTAGTGTTATCCACTGCGTTCGTATGAACGACTTGTAGCTTGTTCTGTGTGTGTTGTTTTTGCAAACCAGACAGAAGCAAGGATCAGTGAATACAGACATTGGCGTGGAGTGAACGACATTGGATATCGTGTGGAAACCTCTCCTGCAAACGACCTTCTCCAATTTCACTCCTTCTAGTTTCGGCCGCCCTGTTCCCTGTTTGTAAACTAAAGTTTCGTGTCCAAAACGCCGCATACATTCGCTTATTCGTCACAAACACCATCGAAGTTTTCGAGGGGTTTTCTGTGTAGTTTCCATTTCCGCGGGGTGTGTCTATGCGTTTTCCGGTTGGGGGGTCAGTTCCTTGAGCCATCATTTCGCTGAGCAATCGCAGAAGAAACGGCACGACAAACGGTTTAACACCAGGAGCCCTTAGTGATAGTGTCATTAATTTCTCCAATATCTGCCTATTAAAACGGAAAGAAATTGTTGTTTTGAAAATATGGATCTAAAAAACAAAGTCGCGCTCGTGACCGGAGCTGCAACTGGACTGGGGCGGGCTTTCAGTGAAGAACTACTGAAACATGGGGCAAAGGTAAGAACGTGCAATGTATCTGGGTTTGGCGTTTCCTAACCAGCTCTTACCCTATGTAGGTTGTCATATGCGATTTAGACTCGGATGCCGGTGAATTAACAGTGGAGGAGCTTGAAAAGCAATATGGAGCACGGGTATTGTTTTGCCATTGTGATGTTACCGATTATATACAGTTCGAAGGTAACGGTCGAAAAATTAAGCTCTATGTAAGTTGTAACTAATATTTTAATTCAACATCTTTAGAGGCGTTTGAGTACACGGAAAGTATGTTCAAGGAGGTCAACATTGTGATAAACAACGCAGAAATTATGAACGACAACTTCTGGGAACTTGAAGTAGACGTAAATTTGAACGGCGCCATCCGGGGAACACTGCTAGCTCAAAAGTTTATGGATAAAAGCAAAGGCAAAAAAGGCGGAGTATTGGTGAACATTGGATCCGGAGTTAGTGTGAAGCCACAACTTTCTACTCCGATCTACACCGCTACCAAGCATGCCATTCTTGGACTCACCAAGGCCTGTGGGGATCCGTTCCACTACAGCAACACAAACGTAAGAGCATTCGCGTACTGCCCTGGTCCGATTGAAAACTCCTCATCGCACAACAAACGTTTCATGTCACCGGCTTATGAAAAGGCAAAGGAACTTGATATGACTGGTGTACAACTGCAAAGGTGAGCAAACAGTCAAGACATTCTATGTGTTTCATTTATACAAGTTACATTTGTCGTATTTCAGAATGGAACACGTGGCCAAAGAGTTGATACCATTGCTGAAAAATGCACCATCTGGTTCCATCTGGCTGGTATCGGGAGGAAAACCAGCGAAAGAGATCCCCTACAGCAGTGTTTAAAGCAAGCGCACATACTGTACATTCTTCAATTTAACGCTTTCCGTTTGCATCATCGTATCATGGACATGAGCAGTAAATAGTGGGCATCGTGCAAACACATGTCATTCCTACTTCCATAAATCGTTATCAAAATGCTGTATCCTTCACGCAAGATCATAGATCACAAGATCTCTTATCATACAGGCATGATCCATTCAAGTAGTAATTAGGTCGGCGTCAGGGGACACGCTTATTTACTAGCGTGTACATTCTTACCAGTATCAAGAATTCTATCTTGCAATACAACACTAGACATAATTTGCCGGCGCTTAGTGTAAAGCTCTTAATATTGAAAAAACACAAAAAAAAACTTACACGCTTTTGATATTACTACAATAAGTAACAAGACAAGCAACCAAATAAAATGCAATATCAATATTGTGAGACAATGTTGATGAGATGCTACTATTAAAACTGTCATTAAATAGAACTCGATTAGTGATACTAAAGTGGTGTGCTGATTCTTCTTAATTTAATAATTTATCACGTACAATCGAAATTTTAAATTCGATAATCTGAGTATGTTTTAATGTCCTAATGTCGTACCCGATCTGTAAAATTATGTAAAGAAGTAGAATGAAATGTCTCTTTCTTTAGTTCATATTCATGGCCCTATGCTGTTTGGTTAAAATTTACCCCAATACTTTTTTATAAAATCAGTCAAGAACATAGACCTTCTTTTTGCTTTAATCGTTCGGTACCGCTGAGCAGCTAAGGTTATATAAATATTGTTGTTTGATCGTCAAACAAGTTGTTTTTCGGTGAAGTGACACCAAAAACACGACCACTGTTGAAGGCCATTTGCTCATTGTGACATAGGGATGATACGAATTGGCTTGACAGAAGGGTTCATGAGAAAAAAAAATAGCGAGGCACACGGCCGCAGCTGCTCCGGCGTCCAAGTATCAAATTTTCAATTTTCCTCCATTAAAACACCTATGTACATCGTTTTTCAAGATACTGCATTTAGCAAACAACATACAGCAACTGTGAAGTATTTTGTGGTTTAACACGTCCGTGGGAAGTCGGCGGTGGCGTGAGTGGAAGAGCTTGTGAAAATTTGCCGACGCCAATCTCAGCTTGCTCCAACACGACATAACCTAAAACCAAAGCGTGCCGGCATAAAGCAAAGAAATCATTCCCTTAGGTTACTTAGATAGGCCCCCGTCGAGAAAAGTTTGTTTTCTGGTCAATTTTCGACACTTTTCCCCAAGTTTATGTATGTGTGGTGCGTGCGTGTATGTGTACGTGAGTGTGCAACATGAGCGAACTATAGGAACTTTCGATTCTAATAAAGTGAAAACGTATGCCTTTTGATGGTGTAAAGTGATATAGAACACCTGGTTCGTCAGCGAAAACAAAAATATTGTGGAGGAATATCGTGTCCACATTCGCAAGAACTGCTTCCCGACGCCGGTAAAATTTGCCAGCTTTGTTCGCTTACCCCATCGGCCAGAAGTCGGTGTTGGTGAACTGGCGCTGTCAAACAGCGGTCAACGGCGGCAGTGTCAGTAGTGGTGTGTGGCAAGAAGACGGCGTCGCAGAAAACGCGTTTCGCTACCTGTGTGCAGCAGATAATTTTCAGTGCCCTTTGTTAAAAGAAAACCTTCGCCCACGCTGTGTCCAAGATGGAGGTTGATCAAGTTTCGAGTGTGCTGCACTCGATTCTTTCCAGCGACGAGCTGCAGACGATTCCCGAAACCGCAGTAAAAAAGATAGAAGATGCGTGCGAAAAGAAGTTCGAAGAATTCCTGACGGCGAAGGCGCTCTGTGAAACGAGAAAGACTGACCTAGGTATGGGGGAAACAGATTTCGATAAATTTTGCTTGGTATGGGGTATAAAAGTCACCCGAAATTAGCATAACATTGTATCCTGAGCTACTCTTTGTCGATTGTGCAGCTCTTCTTCTTTATCTTTCTTGCTCACAATCCGAGTAGGCTGTCAAAAGTGTCCCGCTCGAAAGGCGGTCGACGCTGTTTGACGGGTACGACACATTTGTGTGGTTATGTTCATTATGCCTGTTTTGTTTACCCACCTCCATCTCCCGCTACGATGCACGGAATGTAATGCAACAGCCGTAGTAAACATGATGCGAAATTCACTTTTGTATTTGCAGAAAAGCTAAAGCTCGATTACGAACAGAAAATAGAGGAGCTGACGCTGAAGGCCGAAGATGAGTCGGCCAAATATCATTCGTCGCAGCTGAGCGTGAAAGAGATGCGCATCGAGCTGGAGGATGCGAAACAAGAGTTGATAAAGGCGAAAGAAAAGTTGTCCTCGAATGAAGCGGAAAACATCCGTTTCCGCAAAGAACGCAACCAGGCGCTAACCGAACGCGACACCATGGACAGTGCGCTAAAGCGCAAGGAGCTCGAGGTGGACCGGTTACACCACGACGTGCTCGAGCTGGAGAAGAAGCTGAAAGCGGCGAACGGGGCCAAATGCGAAGCGTTGACCAGGCTGGAGGAAATCGTAAGCAAAGAACACAGCCTCGAGTTTAAGGAGAAACGCATGGACCAGGAGCTGTCGTTGCGCGACAATCAAATCGCCCGTTTGACGCGGGAGCTGGATCAGGCCATGCGCGAACTGCAGTCAATACGCCGCGATCAGAACATCAAGTCCCTCACGGTCGAGACGAAGCTGTCGGAGAAGATGGAGGAGCTTAAGTTAGCGAACCAAACGATCGGCTATCTGTCCGAGCAGAACGGTGAGCTGTCGGCGAAGGTCGAGGAGCTGGCAGCGAAGAACATGAAGCTCACCAACGAAACATCCAGCCTGATGGAGCAGTACCGGAAGGAGCTGGAATCGCAGAACCGATTGTGTGGGCTGCTGCAGCAGGACAAGAACGATCAACTCGAGCAAACGAAGGAGCTGGAAGCGGCCATCACCTCCCTGCGTCAGATGGTGAACGAAGCGACCGAGTCGTGCGGTACGATCGAGACGGAGAAAAAACAGCTCGAACTGAAGCATGCGGAAGAGCTGGCGAATCGGGACAAAACCATCGGTGACCTGCAGGAAGAGCTTAAGCGTGCGAACGAATTGCTGGCGGCGGCACGGGAGGAAAACATCGAGCATGCGGTCGAAATGCTCGCACCGACGGCGGCCGCCACGAGCCGCATGATCAAAACCGGCATGTCGCTGACGGAAGTGTACACGCAGTACGTCAGCACGATGGAGTCGTTGCAGCAGGAGCAGAAAGAAAACGGCAAGCTGAAGCTGCAGCTGCAAAACATACTGCAGGAGCTGGAGCAAAGCGCACCGGAGATTGCGCGGCAGCAGACAGAAAATCAAAACTTGCGCGATGCGAACGAGGAGCTGGCGAAGCAGCTGCACAAAATGGTGTCCGAGAACGGTGACGTGCGGTCGGAGATGGCAGCGCTCGCCGAGAAGCTGCGCAACATGGAGGCTGCCAACACCAAGCTGCGCCAGGAGCGGTCCGACCTTAGCCGCCAGATTTGCCATCTGTTGAACGAACTCGAGCGGATGCAGAGCGGCGTCGAGTACGATGCGGATCAATCGTTCCCGGGCAGTGGGCACATCAGCGAAGTCATCTCGAAGAAGCTGGTCACGTTCAGCAACATCCAGGAGCTGCAGGATAACAACGTGAAACTGTTGCTGCTGGTGCGCGATTTCAGCTCGAAGCTGGAGGAGATGGAGAAGATCCAGAATTCGATGAGTGCGGCCACGTACGAGGCGAAGCTGGAGGCGTGCAACAAACGCATCCAGGAGCTGAAGGACACGGTGGACAAGAACCGCAGCATGCTCGAACAGTGCACGCAGCAGCGCGATCGGTACAAGAAGATGTACCATGACGCGATGCGCAGCTACAACCCGGCGGCTTCCGCTTCGCTCAGCATGAACGGACAGGGCGATTCGATGATGCTGGGTGGCGATGATGAGAGCGTGGTCGCGGACCGTTCGCTGGTGAATGATACGAACGGGGGCAATAATAGCGCAGGCAACAGCAGCAGCACCTTGGCGGCGATCGTCGCCGAGAAAGAGCGCAAGGTGGCCGAGTATGAGGGTAAGGTGCGCGATCTGCAGAAGGAGATGGCCACCGTGAAGGAAGAGTACGAATCGTTCCGGCGCGAGAAGCTCGCGAACGATAAGCTCGTGAACGAGCAGTTCGACAAAATGCGCACCGAGATCAGCGAGCTGATGGCGAAGAACGTGAAGCTGACCGGTGCGATCGATTTCAATGCCGAGCAGAATCGCATGCTGGTGAAAAACATCAGCACGTACAAGAACCAGATCACGACGCTCGAGGAACGCAACCGCAACTACGAGAGCACGATCGCGAAGCAGGAAGCGTCGATTATGTTCCTCAAGGATGACGCGATGGGCGCCCAGTCGAAGTTGGCGCGGGCCGAGGTGCAGCTGGAGAACCTCCGGCAGGAGTGTCGCATCCTGAAGGACAGCGAGTCCCGGTTGCAGACGGAGCGCGAGATACTGAACCGCGAACGGTGCAACCAGAACCTGCTGCTGAACAATCTCGAAATGATTAAGGTCAGCATGGAGCGATCGGAGAACGAGGGCCGGCTGAGGTTGGAGCAGCGGTTGGATGAAACGTCGCGCGAATGTTCGGCACTGCGCCGGCGGCTGCAGGAGGAGCAGGATCGGTTCCGCGAGCAGATGGCGCACTTGCAGCGCCAGGTGGAGACGGCGCAGAAGCGCATGGACGAGGAGATCGCCATCGCCGAAGGGTTGCAGGCAGAGCTGCGCGATGCGCGCGATGAGCTGGAGATTAAGACGCGCAAAAACGACGATCTACAGCGCAAGCTGCAGGAAACGCTCTCACCGAACGACGAGGACAATCCGGTGACGCAGGCGAAGCGGCGCGTGCGCGAGCTGGAGCAGCAGCTGGCGGAGAGCGTGCTGGAGGTGGAATCGCTCCAGGGTCAGCTGGCAACGGCCCAGCAGCACATCAAGCAGTACACCGATCTGGCGGAGTCGGCCGAAAAGGAGCTGAAGGATTTGACGGATCTGCACCAGCGGCAGAAGGAGACGAGCGATGGGGAGCTGCAGGCGCTGCGTAAATCCGAGCAGGATCTACGCGCCCAGGTCGAGGAGCTGAAGACGGAGCTGTCGCTGAAGATTGCCGGGGCGCAGTTGCAGAGCACGGGCGATAAGCAATCCGAGCTGCACAAGGTGCAGCTAGAGCTGAAGGGCACGCTCGAGAAGGTGGCCGAGCAGAACCGCGAGCTGCGCGAGTTGCGCGACAAGTGTAACGCGTTAACCGAGCAGGTTCATCTGGCGGAACAGAAGTACGCACGGGAAATGGCCCAGCATTCGAGCGACATACAGCAGCTGGCTCAGCTGAAGGAGGACACGCAGCGCATTCAGGCACAGTTCGACGAGCTGCGGCAGCAGCGTGACCAGGCCCAGGAGCGACTGAAGACGAGCGAAGAATGTTGGACATCGCGGGAGCAGATGCTGCGCAAGGAGGCGTCGCAGTTGGAGGAACAGCTGGACAATCTGAACGCGCAGAACGCGGCTCTCCACGATCAGATCCAGAGTCTCAGCACGCGCCTATCGATCAACGCGGCCGCCCTTAATCAATCGGCAACGTCCGCGGAAACGTTGGCGACTGCATCGGCCGACGATTCGATGAGCGGTGGTCCGACGCCCGACGACTGTTCCATGCTGAACCGCTCGCTGACCGACGAGGAGAAGAAGGGCGGCTCGATCGAGCAGCTGCTGCAGATTATGCGGTACCTGCGCAAGGAGAAGGACATTGCGGTGGCGCGGTTCGACGTGCTGCGCTCGGAGAACGTGCGCATCCAGTCGGAGCAGATGCTGCTGCAGAAGAAGCTGGACGATGCGCAGGCGGAGCTGGTCGCGATGCGGGAGAAGAACGACACCGAGGTGGTGACGGCGGCCAAACACGAGGAAATTTTGCGCAAGCTCGACACGTACAACGCCATCACGGACAGCAATCGGGTGTTGCGCGAGGAGCGCGACAATCTCAACCAGAAGGTGCGCGAACTATCGCAGCGGTTGCTCGATGCGGAGGACAAACTGTTCCCGCTGGAGGAGAAGGTGCGCGAACTGACGGTGAAGCTGGAATCGGCCAGCAATGAAAACACGACGCTGCGCATGGATGTGGCACGCCAGCGGCAGCGCATGACGACGCTGGTCGAACGGTCCTCGAAGACCAACTCGGACGACTGGAAGCGGATGCAGACGGAGCGCGAAAATCTGGCCAAGATGCTGATGGCCGAGAAGGATCTGCTGAAGCACGCAAACGAGGAACTCAACACGCACAAGCTCGAGCGGACGCGGCTGGAGACGGAACTGGGCACGGTGAGCAAGCAGCTGCAGACGTGCAACGAGCAGGTGAAGCGTCTGTCGGACGAGCTTGAAGCGGCCTCGGCCCAGGCAGCGGAGGTGGAAACGTTGAAAGCGAAGCTTAAGACGACCGAAGAGCAGCTGGCGGAGGTACGCATCAAGGAGAGCCAGATACGGAAGATTGCCAAACGCTACAAGGACTCCTTTACCGAGCTGAAGCGCCAGACGGACGAGCGTGAGGCGGACGGGGGTGCCGCAGCGGCAGCCGGTGGCAATACCTCGATTGACGGCACGGGTGCTGGTGGTAGTGGCGGCGGTCCATCCACTGGAACCGAGGATGGAGGAGCCGCGGCCGGTGGTGCGGAAGTGGAAGAGTTGCGCAAGCAGATCGAAACGGCAGCGGACGAGATCGATACGCTCAAGAAGGAGAACGAGCTGTTGCGGGCGAAGCTGGAGAAGGCCGAGCGCAGCATGGACGTGGTGAAGGACGCGAAAAATCGAATCCTCGCGCTGACCGAGCAGAAGAACAATGCGGCCCGCGAGCTGAACGCGATGAAGGGACAGCTGCAGCAGCAGCTGGACCAAATGCGCGAAGAGAAAGCACAGTACGAGGGACGAATGACGCGCTGCGAGAAGGAGAGCGCCGACGCGGACCGTGAAAGCAAAGACGCGATTAGTCGGTTGACGCGGGAAAACGAGCAGCTGACGATACGGTTAAATCAACTGAATCGGCAGCTCGGACTGCAGCAGGCGGTGGCGAAACCATCGACCAGCGCTGGGGTCGGTGGAGCGGGCGCCTCGGAAAAGCCGGTCGGTGAAAGTCCGCGCACGGCGAACGTGAAACCGATGGCGGGACCGAGCCAGCAGCAGTCGGCCACCGTTACACCGCGCCGGGTAAGCGAAACGCCACTGGCTAGCATCCGCCCGATGGCCGTCGGTAGCCGGACGGCTGCCGTTCTGCCGACAAGTCAAACCGCCGGGAGTACGAACGTTGCTATCGTACAGGGCTCGTCGGCCGGGCCGGCACCGGGTTCGGGTGGTGGTGTGGTCAACGTGTCGGGTGGGGTGGTAGTTGCTGGTGCGAGTACCGGCTCTGCGGTGCAAGGCACGAACAACAGTTCGGCTGTCGGTGTTAGTGCGGCAGCGTCGGGCAGTGGTGGCAGCGTTGGAACCGGAGGAGTGTCCGGTACACCGTCAACCAGCAGTGGACTCACCACTGCTCTCGTGCCGCCCCAACAGCAGCAGGTGCATAGTGCCACAGCTACGAGTAGTAGCAGTAGCAGCAGCAGCAGCAACACGATTGGATTAAACGATTCGATAGCTTCCTCTTCACCGACGAGTTCACACACGGACTACATGCCCGCAACGAGCTCGGCCAACGTGGCCGTTGCTGCCGTTCCGCCGATGGGTACGGCATCAACTTCCACTGCCGAAAGTTCGTCGTCCTCTTCCAGCTCGACCACACACGCGGAGGGCGAAAACGTAGCACCGCTGGGTAGCAGCAACGATAACCAAAACCCACAGCAACAGCAACAGGTGCAGCAGGCCGCCGTCGCTATGGTGATGCCACACGTAGAGGGTGGCATTAGCCAGCAGCAGCAGCAGCAGATATTGCAGCAGCAACAGCAGCAGCAGGCGCAGGGTCAGCCACAGCAGCAACATCAGCAGGCACAGGTGCAGCAGCAGCAGCAGCAGCAACAACAGCAGCAACAGTCGCAGCAATCGTCCGTCCAGTCACAGCCCCTTCAGCAGCAGCAGCAACAGCAACAACAACAGCAGCAACAATCTGCAGCTCAGGTACGTTACGACGTTTGTTCTATGGTTACTAAGATGTTCTGTAATGTGAACACTGGCGAAATCTTACGATTTAACTTTTTTTCGATTTTAATATTGTTAATTCAGTTGATCGTTTATTTAATCTCTGTTAAAGTTGAAGCCATGTTTACTCATCTAGCAATGTGTTGTGCAATATTTTCTTCTTTCTTTTTTTGTCTGACTATCTAATAGGCATCCTCTAGCAACACCGTGACCACTACGCAAGCCGGTCACAAACGCCCGCGTGATGTGGAAGGTGATAGCTCCACCGATACCGTTGGGCAGCAGCTGGCCAATAAACCAACACCTGCAAAAAAGCGTATACGAATGGTGCAAGTCACTGCTGACGGATTTCAGGTAACGTAGCAAATAGCAGCGCTAACCAAACTTTTACGCGGCACAGCTAACGAGATGGGCATAATTCATAACACATTATCTTCATTTCGTTTACTCTTTTCACATCGCGCATATTAGGGTGTCAGTGAGTCGGGTTTGGATGTAGAATATCAGGTCCCGACCTCGTCACAACGCGACCAGGAGGACGACATCATCGTCGTTGATTCGGAGGAGGAGGAAGACGATGACGATGATGATGAAGATGAGGAGGAAGAAGAGGATGTTGGTATGGTTGATGAGGGCACGGCCGAAGCGGACGACGGTCCGTTCGATGCGTACGAAACGGAAGAACTGGGTGTCGCCGGTGATGTGGGTGCCTACGAGGAAGGCGAAGGTCCGGATATCGATGAGGATAATAATATTCAGTCCGCAAACAACGAAGTCGATGTGGACGAAGATAATGAACTGGCAAACCCGTGCGGCACTACCTCTACCACATCTTCGGCGTCGGCCAAACAGATGACGTTGAGCGGTGCGCAACACGCGGAGCCGATGGATACCACCGCCGACGTAGAGACGAGCAGCACCAGCAGCACAACGAATGCCGCTGCAGGTGGTAGCTCTGGAGCTGTGGCCGGGCCCTCCACCTCGATGGAGTCATCGTCGTCCTCTTCGCCCGTGGAAAGCGGTGCCAGCACAAGTTCCACAAGTGGCGCCGGAAACACCTCGAACGACGCCCAGCAACTGCCTCATATTCAGAGCACTACCGGTGTCGGTCAGAGTGAAGCATCCGCCGGTAGCAGCCAACAGTCGTCTTCCTCTTCCTCCGTCGCACTACCGTCGTCGGTTGCCACGTCGTCCGGTGCTGTGGCGCCATCGCAGGCAGCCGCCGTTGCCGGTAGCAGCGGTGTCGCAGGCAGTGGTAGCAGCTCGGCGCGTCAGATCGTAAATCCGCTAAGCCGACAGCAGCAGCAGGCTGCACATCTAATGCTAATGCAGCAGAACTACGAACATCATGAGAGTGCGGACGATCGTATCGTACCAAGTACGCCGACCCTGTACGCTCCTCGTCGAACTGATGGGTAAGAAAATAACATTAAGAAAAAGAAAATGTGTGAGCTCTTCGAACGTCTAGTAACACATTGGTCGACATTGGACGGGGACAAGCCCGGAGAAAAGCTAATGCCGCAACATAATCTTTCACCACTTGCTTAACATAAGTTTCGTTTCATATAGCAACAGAAAACCAGAACTAGACCTGTTGCAGTGATTGTTAGGTAAAAGATTGTGATTTCATTACAACCAGCTCTATTCCGAGGAAAATGTCCACGACACATTCTGCCGACCAATGTGCCTAGTATATGTAATCTTTCATTACATTCGCTGGTCTTTATAACGATCATAATATTCATATTATATGAACGGTTCGTTTGTTCATCGGTGTATGATGAATACGAAAACATGAGTTGTATGTTAAACTTGTTTTTAAAGAGTTTTGGTATTTGTGCGATATGCAAAATACATGTTTAAACATCTTTGTATGTTTTCCATTGTTTCATCATTTCATCTTTGTTGTACTATAATCAAAACTTTTGTACATGTTTCCGACTATGCCTTCGATGTTTTATTATAAAACTAAGCATCGATCTGCACATGTTTTGCGTTTTTATTTCAGCTACTCAGAATATCTTCGTATGGCAGATCGAAAATCGCCTGAGTTAATCGTTTTGATGTTCAACGCTCTTTGATGCTTAATGTATTCAAAAAGTATTCACTAACAATTAAATAACATTAAGGTTATGCTAAATAGCATTCTCTATAACTGTGAAATCAACATCATTATTGAGGAATCTTTTTAACTTGACTTCTGTGTCTTTTCACCAAGAAAGCTCATAAGAATCAATAGAACAGATCTCATAAGTCCCGCATGGAATGCCACTATCGACTTCAACACCCGTCTAATGTGTGTTTTAATTTTCTTTCTCATATACAATATATCAACAGCCATAGCAAGCTCTGGTTCTAATTCTCTTTATCTCTTATCTCTCTGTCTCCATGGTTTTTCGCATACGCCCAAAGGCTATGAGGCACATCGGCACGCGGAAAAGAGAACTCGGGACACGTCATAGAGTAGTAGTTATATCGCCTATCGTAAATTAGGGCTTTTGCTGATAAAAGCTTCTTAAACGTCGAATCGTTCTACAACAGACCACGGGTGGCCGTGAGGTTCGTTCAACCTGCAAAGAGCTAGTAAGGATATCGGTCCTGGCCATGATGATGAATTGTACATTGGTGATTAAGCATCCTTTCAGTAAGCAATCAGGCTTTTTTCCAGAAATCAATCAGAGGCGCAAACAACACATGATATTAATTTAGACCATATTCGCAGGCTATACACAATCACAATCGTCAACAATCGTCAACAATCGTCAATTTTAAGAATAGGTTGTAGTTTAGTTTGATATAAAAGTTTAGTAAAATCAATTTTGACGAAGCTGAATGGTCACAATCAGCACTAATCAGTCCGAACAGCAACAGCAAGCACAGTACAACAGTGAGTAAGCTTTACGATGTGGACATTTCTAGAATGTTTGTAGCATGTATATTATTGATAAAAGAATTGATCCTTTTCTCGATAATTCGTACATGAACATGCACTGCTCAATGCTCAAAAAGAATGGTCTCACTACTGCTAACAATTAATATCAAATCTGTACAATTTAATCCATACCATGCTCACGTTGATACTGTGGTTGTGCTTTGCTGTTCGTGTTAAGCGATCGTCACTAGGGATGGCAGTGTATCTATTGGTTGTATTATTCCATGTTGACCCTTCCATGTTAAACAACAACAAAAACAAGCAAGAATACAGGAAGCATTAGGCTTGTTTAGAATAGTTTTTTTATGTGTCAATTATATGTAGAATGTTTTTTGTTTTAGCATACTTAGGTTCAGCTGTTCCACGAACAAAAAGCTACAGTCACATTTACAGCAATCAATCGATTTTTTTTCACCACACTGCCGCTACGCTAAAACACGTTCCAGGATGAAATGGCGTAAGGTGAAAAGTTTTATCGTAGTGACGCGAACATATACCATATAAATGTGTCTACCTTTTTTCTAGGGCTATTATAATAAGGAACACTAGTAGGTAGCATAGCAGCTGTCATTAGTCCGCTCAATATACGTAAACATATTTTAAAATTATATAAATATGATGCTTAATTGTCGTAAAGTGCCATATCATAGCGTTCGCTATAACAATTTCTTCCAAAGAAAGAAAAAAAACACAATTTAATAAGAACTATTTAATCATCATCATCATTCGCGTCAGGTATGAACTACACTGTGTATGGGACCTGTGGTCTGATTGAAGAACGTTTCCGAAATTATAAAGCGATTCTAACTGAATGTTTCCGCTGTGCTTGGTTCTCTTTCCATTTTTGCCGATTGTTGTTGTTTTTATTTTGCTTGTACTTCATTAATTTAATCATTAAACGAAAGATGCCAGGCATACACTGATAACAAAGTTTGACTAACTCAACACCACATCTGCCTGTGATTTACGGCTATTGTTTGAATCGTTAATAGACGGTGTGTTAGCTATTTCGAATGCTCCCGCTTAAGTTTAATATTTTTCCTTCCAATCATGTCCTACGTCTTCCACTTGGATTTTTTTGCCAATTTCGGTATTTTTAATTGAAATTGGATGTCGAAATTGGTGTCTTAAAATTAAGCTAATGGTGATTAAGCGAAATTTCTTTCAAAAGTGACGCTTTGAGACTGTACTTATTTGGCGTAGCCATTCGTTGTTTAGTTAAATTAATATCTATTTATTACAATAAATAGCTCGTTGGTTGCCCACACAACAACACACCTTATGTATGAACATCTCTATCGCATCTAAATGTGTACCCATGGTTGCTTAGATCGTTACTTGAAGCTATTCGTTTCCCATTTGCAGCTTCAGCGTGGGTTCGCCCCATCCTCAGGTACCGACGGCGCGCTTCACATTCGGTGAAACATCCACCAGCAGCCGCCAGACGGTCGGTGTGGTGCCAACCAGCGGTGGTAGCGGTGCTGATGGTAGCGATGTCGGACTGCCCGAAGGCATCGATGACACACGGATCGATCTGTCCCAGCTGGATGACGGTGCCGCCGGGGTTGGAAGTGGCAGTGGGCGCAGCGTCCCGACAACCCCGCAACATACGACGCATCCCGAGCAGAGCATGCTTGGATCCGTCGCCATGGCTGGACCGTCCAGCAGCAGTGGACATGGCAGCAGCAGCGACCATCGACTGTCATCCGCTGGTGGCGAAAGTCAGGTGCCGGATATACTCGTATCGGGTGCTAGTGTCGGAGGTAAGTTGGGATTGCGGTTATCTTCTTATCGCTTTTCGTCTAACAATCGTGCTTGCATTAAGTAGTTGGTGATATTTGAACTATACACTAACAATCACACACAACAGAATTGCGTCCCATAGCTTTTTGTGGTTCAAACACCTGCTCACGTGCTGATGTGTTTCTTTTTTTTCGCTACATTTTTGTTTCGTGTCCTGTCCACTGCTGATGTTGTCCTCGGTGTAACACGGTTCGCTAACTCGCAGATGGTTATATCCCAGAATCGACCACCAGTAGCAGCAGCGGCATCGATCCGCTGCTCGGTTCGTACTCCTCGTCCGAAGCGCAAGCATCCGGGTCCGATGTTGGGACAGCCAGTCTGCTGGAGCGCAGCGAGCGCGAATTACTGGGTGAAGATGATGACGACGACGACGATATCGTCGACGATGGTGTGGTCGATCGAGGATCGAGAAACGATCCGAGTGTCACCCTTGCGGCGGCGGACGATGTCGATGATGACGTTGACGCGGATGTGGACATGGAGGATGTAAGCTCGAAAACTTCTACCTCTACTAGTACAACCACCACTACCACAACTACCGCAACCCCCACCAACCAGTCGAACGTCGCTGGCGCCAGGCTAGCGGCGGCTGCGGAATCCAAGTCAGCTACGGCTGTACCAAGTACATCGGCGGCTAGCTCGGAATCGACTCCAACAGCCGCTGGTGCACACGGCTCCAGACGAGGCAGCGGTGGTAGCGGATTGACCAAAGGATACCAGAAAAAGGACGCTGATGTAGGTGCCGGCGACGATGGTGTCAGTTCCGAGGGAGAGAAGCTCAACACCAGCGTACAACGGTCACCGGTAAGAAGTGCTCGCGTGTTGTTGTGTTTTTACTCGCAACCCAACTAAGCGGGGTTTTGTTGCAGATGGAGGAAAGCAGCGAGGCGGAAGTGCTGGAAACTCCCAGCAGCAACACACGGTCGCGTACATCGACGCAACGCGTAGCGACGAACGTTAGCGAACGCCGAGGAGGTGGACGCCGCTACGGTGCGCGTGGAGGAAACCGCACACCGATCACTTGGAACGATGGCAGATGTAAGAATGTGCTTTTCTAATACACTAATGCACACTATTTTAACACCAAACGATTGCTTTGATTTGTTTTAGCTTCCCACAACCGTTCCGGTATGCAGTCGATGGGATCTCCACCGCACGGACACGGACCCTATCAGCCGCCGCACATGCAGCAGCAGCAAATGCACATGCAGCAAAACCAACAGCAGCAACAGCAGCAGCAATCGCGCCGTGGCAACCAGCGGGGCGGTCGTGGAAGACGTCAAAACTCCGCCTACCGGTATTAGTAGGCTGTGGTGAACTGTATCTCGTAGCAGTAGCTTCCTACTGTGTTAGTTCGTTTTGTGTGTCTCATCCTCTTTAACACACTACATTTCGCTACATATCGGTTCCTACTGCCTGCCGGGTAATGTTTTCCAGTGGAATCGCACAGCGAATACATAAAGACAGCTCTTTGTGTGGTTTGAGAATGAGAGCTAGCTACTATTATTTTTATTCATATTATTTAACTTGTAAATGTGTGCATTTCGAAATGAAATGAAAAAAAAAAAACAAAGAAGCGACTTTGAAGCAATGGTAAAGGATACTTCCTGCCCGAAAGATATAAAGTTAAAATCGCGTGAAAGTATCACCGTGTTATGAAACAGTAAATTATGAAATTCAGCAAATTCGTTCTTCGTGTGCGTAAATGCAATCGGAATCGGTGAAAATATTGAGAACCAACCTCGGCGTGTGTGTGAAGTTTACATCCACGAGTGTTTGTGGGGAACAAATGATTCCAGAAAAGGTTAGTGCGAAGCACGGAACTGGATCCGTGTATATGTACGTATCTATATAGAAATATTTTCGACATGTTTTGCAGTACAAAAATGCACAATGAATTCTCACAAAATGTTCACTCTGATTCACTCATTTATTCACTCAAAAATGCGCTGTACAAAAATATGAATCAATCGCCGTTGTATGTGTCTTCCCGTGGGCGATCATGCTGTTCGATTTCAAAAGGCAGTTGTATAAGCTAGTAATATAATGCAGGTCGCACAAGTCATATAAAAAGGAGCACCTTAACGCAGTAAGATGGCATCTGAGATCTGTTCAAAAGTTAAATTAAAAGCTCGCAAGAAGCAATACACCAGTTCCAGTAAGCGGTAAGCGCTGTTCAGTCGACTGTTTCCGAAATAGCCGTAGCATGCTGCTGCCGACCGGCGGCGGTACCGGCGGGAGATGCAGAATGTTTATCTCGATCCGCCGTCCAGGCTTTACCGTCGCGTAAGGTGGACTTTCTTCCACCGCCCGGCCCTTTCTCGCTGATTGCGAGCGCCTTTTTCGAGTTCTGTACGAACTCCATCAGTCCGCGCGACATGTAGTAGGGCCGGCTGATGCCATCGTTACACTCACAGTCTTCGCAAAAGCACAGGAAAATCGTATCGACCGTCATCTGTCGGTGGAAAGCGGTTGATTGCGTTGTGAATGTGTAGCTCAAATGCAATTCGAAGTTCGTTACGTTACCTCATACACAGTCATGAAGCAGTGCGCGACCAAGTAGGAAAAGATACCAACGAGAATGAGCGGCACGTACGGATGATGCAGACCATCCTTTTTCTGTATCAGTTCCATCCCGATGAGAACGGTCGCGACCACGACAAACACCTTCGCCAGCACCAGCACAAAGTCGCCGACGGAATTGATGGCGAACACGCGCAGTGCGTTGCTCGTGAGCAGCCGGAATGCGTTTTTCCCCGCGCGGCAAAACGGATCACCGTGCATCGCCGTCAGAATGTAGGCGTTCCGCGTTAGATACTGCAAAAACCGCTCGAAACACTGCAGACAGCACTGGCAGCAGTCGAACAGGAAGCTAGTCACACGGTTCTGCGGGTTGCGCACCGAATGCTAAACGGACGAGAGGGTTGCAAGGGTTGATTTAATCATTATTTTTGAACGGCTTCAGCACTCCACCTTCTTCCAGTACATACCATCAGCAGCTTGAGCAACGTTCGCAGGAACTGCACCAATGCAATCACGAACGAACCGAGCGCCACCGTACCGAGATGGTAGCGCAGCAGATTGCAGTAGCTCCGGCCGATCGGGTTGCCGAGGTTGGCTTTGTTGCGCGTGAAAAACCATCCGGCCACGGCACCGGCAATCACCATGTGCTGACAGCCGATCACAAACTGGCAGAACCACAGGAACGCGAACAGATTGTACCAGCGGGTAAACAGCATGGTCGAATCCTTCACGTACTTGGCGCTGTTGTTGCTCTCGACCACCAGCATGCCCGAACTTTCGATCCACACGGTGAAGTACACGTACAGGACGATGATCGCCGCGATCGTCACGAAGGTCTAGTGTAGATGGACGGAAAAGGGAAGGAGAAAACGTGTGAAGGAACGCTTTCGATACGATCGTTAGACACCTACCAAAATGGGTTCCGCTAGCAGAAAAGGCATACTGCCGATGGCTTTACCCGCCTCCTTAAACAACTGCACGACCAGCTTGATCCGTTTGCGCATCACCAGTATGACGAGGTACACGATCAGCGTGGCGACGGTGGCCGCAATCGCATAGTACAGCCAGTTGTTCATCCTCATTCGCGCGGAATCAGCGGCCGCGGCCGACAGCTGCTCCACTTCGTAGCGCCACCGGAACCACAGCCAGATCGTGCCGACCGTACAGGCAAGCACAACGGCCAACAGTACCAACCACACGATCAATCCTGGCAGCACGCGCAGCAGCACGAGCGTGAGAAGCGAGAAGAGGAACGCGGTCGCTGCCAACCCAATCATCTCCTGGTGGCACGCCTCCAGATCTTCCGAAACCTCTTGGAAGAAGTTCTTCAATCCGGTGCGCGTGACCACCTCCTCCGTGGGGTTATTCTTCCGAACGCACCGGTTCAGGAACGGTTTACTGAGAGAGAGGGGGAAAAGAAGAAGAAGAAGAAGAAGAAGAGGAAGAAGTTGCGAGTGTACGTGTGTGTCTCTCTCTCTATCTCTGTAGAACCTACAAGCCTTCAATGTCATCGCAATTCGGAACGCATATACGATGCAGATCGCTCTCCGTCATGCCGGATCCTTCCACCAGCAGGAAACGCTCATCTGTTCGATCTGCTCCCTGCGGGGGAGGGAAAATGGTACGATTGTTATCGGCATTGTGGCGTCATTGCCATCATCCAAGCGCGTATGCTGCAACGCAGCTGTTGCCATACTGCACGCCACGCTCCGTTTGCCCTTACGTTTACCTTGCACGGCAGGCTCTGGTCCGGCTTGTTGTCACGTCCACAAACATTGGCGCAGTCATCGTAGCCATTTATTATGCGATAGATATCGCCGAACGCCATGCAGTAGATAATGAGGACCAGCTACAACACGCGCGGTTAAAGGAAAAGCAAACATATGGTCATGCGAAACGTGAACAAGTACGGGGAAAAGCAGGGTAGGGGCTTCCTGAGTGGTGTATGGGAGAGCTACAGTCATGGCTAGCTTTGGTGATAGCCTGCTACGAATGCATTGCATTGAACTCTAACCTAATGAGCATTAAGTAGGGGCAGTGTTGCGACAGGTGTAATGGATTGTTTCTGAACTCTATCCTCACATCGCACCGATGGACATTCAAGGACATGGACGAAAGTTGTAACAAAAAAAAGCTTAAGGTCAACATTTTTCTCGTAATCAATTTAATATACTTTTTATATTAAGATATATGAATGGCTTTATGCGATATAAAAGGTCTAATAATTTCAACTCCATTCATTCAGGTTGTTACGTTGTAGCGATTATTTTGATATTTCTTAGAGATTAAAATCTAGTGCGACTCCTCTCCTACATGATCCTCTTAGCAAGATGTACAAATACCAATTCCGTTATACAATCATGTCATTAAATAAATCATGGAGAACAAAATGTTTGATTTAATATTACTGCCATATTAGAGTTGAATGTTTTAAATTCTAAATGTAAAATATTCCTTCTGAGAATAGTAGGCTGGTTTCCATGGTTTCGATGGTACTCAATCTAACTGTTTTCGATAGCTACAATTATACTTTATCTAAGTATCTAACGCTAACTGAATAGAGTTAGACATATATGGTAGATTTTTGTAAACTCTAGCGATCCAGAGGTTGTTGGATCGGTTTCGGTAAAAGTATCCCTTATTATCTCTACACCTACCAGAATGAGAATGAAGGCCGCTTTGATGGCAATGAACAGTATGACCGTGCACTGCCGCTCGGTGCGGAAGATGTTACCCGACTCATTGCTGCTGCTCGGTGTGGGTGATTTGGAGTGCTTAACAAATGACACCAGAGGACAGTCGTTTGATGAATGACAACGGACTGAACGGTCACAAAGCGACCGGACGGCGGAATACCTACGTCGAATGATTCGCCAGGCGACACTTTATCCGTGCGGCTACTAAAGCAGCAGCAAAACTGCTGCATCTCTTGCGTTTTGTTTCGAAAACACAAACAAAACACTTTAAACGTAACGTTGAAAATTGGACACCTTATCACGAACTTTGTTGGCCGGGGGTAGCACTTGCCATCGCTAGATATGTGGCGTTTGATATGTTGATGTAGTAGCCGTCAGTAATCGTTAGCAACAACGCTTTACACCGCTTTCGTTATGATTATAGTTTTGTTTGCCGTGTTGGACGTCGTATATTTTCGATACTTATGTGTTACACATACACAGACACCACATGATACTATCTTCAAAATTAAAACCAATAAATCAACACGCTTTTTAGTTTTGCAAGTCACAGATACGTCGGCATCGTTTGAGACAACGCGTTTTTTTTTATTCGAAAGACTCACAGTGAACTCACAGTGAACGCTCAGTTTAAAACAGCCTACTGAGTACAGCCCTAGGAACCAAACCAACCGGCAATAGAAACGGCAGTAAATGACTGTGGCCCCTTTTTCCGTGGGGATGTGAGGACCTGCTCGTCGATTCGCGCCAACCCGCACGAAGAATGGGAAATAATGGTACACACAAATACCAGCGAATGCATCACAAATTGACTGGCACGGGTCTTTATGGACCTATCCCCAACCAAGGGGACTATTCATGGGCATTTACGACATTAGTAGACACAGACATAGCGTAGCCTCAAACATTTGCGTAGCTAAGGACATTCGTACCGTACACGAGTACCTTCGCACACGAAAGTCCCAAGGGTTTTTTTCAGTGCGATGTGCTCGGTAGCCCTCGGTAAGGGGAAATTTAGTGCCCCATCCCACGTGATTGACAAAGCGCAAACAAATGTGAAGCGGTTTTGAAATTAGATTCTCTCGATATACATGTTACTATCGGAGGGGAAGGGGGTGCCCCGCAACTGTGCAGTATTTTGTTATGACAACACCCTAGTAGAACGCTTTAGTACTTCCGACGTTACTAGGATACTGTCTGTATTGTGCCTTTACGTGGTGGTGTGGCTTCTGATGTATGTGATTTTTATTCAATCACATAATCACATTTATTTAAAAATGGCTTCACGCTAGAGAATTAGTTTTAGATTGCTGTCGATAAAATTTAACTTCATTTTCGTGCAATTCATTACACTGATGCACTTATTGCACTCATTTCAAGCTTATTATCCGTAATTTTAAACCATACGATGCACGTTATGAAGCTTGCCTGGGGTATTGCTGAACGTATGAAACTGCGATGAATAATAAATAGTACGTTCCAATACGTTAATTTTCTTTTTTTATAGCGGGATACACACGTTTCGATGACTAACGACGTTAGAACCTCTTTGCCAACTATTATAAAATATTTTCATAAATTGGCACACCGATGTTCTTACATAGCAGTTATACGCTAGCTCTACAATCTTACACACTGCTTCTATGAGCAAACAAATCCTATAGAAAACACCGACCGAACTATCGACTTCTTCCATCCACAACACTAAAACTCTAACAATGGAAGGTAACTGAACTTTTCATCCTCGACGTTTCGTTCCACTGCCAGATTCATGAACCTCCCGAGTAGTTCTCCCTTTTTTTGGGTGCACATTGCTGCTGTTGTTGGTTGATTTGAAAATTCTTCCAAACCCAAGGCACACTTTACTCATGCACTTCGCTTGGTGTCGGTAGCCGGCCTCCATCGCACCACCCCCGGTCTAGTGGCTGCAATTGCGCGCACTCTGCATGGCGACCATGTTTGCCGTAACCATGGTGTTGCGAAGAAAATAACACATTTCTATCGCGACTACAGCCTGACTGAGTTATAGTCGCCTACGGCCGTTTTGTCGAATATTGGAACTGGATAGGTAGGGAAGGAAAGAAAGAGAGAGAAAGAGCCTTCTATGGACAAGACGCGCAAAAAGTTTGTATGTTGCATTAATAAAATCAAAACGTTTAATTTCTTTAGCATGGGCTGCGTTTTAGGATGACTGCGGAAGAAATTGCGGACAGGGTGGATGGTGGTGCTGTTTCTGATTTTTCCATATAGTTTATACGTCCAGAACAACAAGCACAAAGTAAATGCATTCATTTCGGATACAAAAACAAAAATGAAAAAGGAAAGGAAAGTAAAAAACGAAATGTGTATAGTTTTTCGATCGTATTTTTTGCTGTGAGAGCTGCGCACACCACAGCGCCTCACAAAGTTTAGATCGTTTACGGTTTTTTTTATTCATTTCTTTTCCATTTTTTCACAACTTACTGTGTTTATGTTAAATTTCTTATTTGTTTATATGTTTCCCCTACCTTTCTTTTCATGACTCAAGGTATGTTGGTGTATTACTCAATAAAATATCTGTGGACTATGATAACTCAGGGTAGTTAGTAACTTATTGTTTTTTCCCTCCCAAATCTGCTGCCTACACTAAATGGTCCTTTTCCTTTATGTGAAAATAAGCAATTTATGGTTGTTCGGTTATTCGATAAATACATCCCAATCGGGGCACACTAACATATTATACCGCCCCGGTAACCATCCCCAAACCCGCTGGTTTTACTATGTATGTTGTAAGCGTTATACAATTATAAGACCATTCTTCTGTTTCAACTTCATCGGTCAGTTGTGCGGGTTAATATAAAGCACCATCGCGCAGTTAAACATAATCTGAACTAAAAGATACTATGCAGCACAAACACAGCTACGTTCGAAAAGCTAAACTAAACTTACAGGGAGGTTAAACATGTATTGTTAATAGTTAGTTTAAATAATCAAAAACTAACCGATCACCCTTTTTTTGTTGCAATTTTTAATTTAAATACAAAAAAATAACACACCTTTCTGCATGTATGAAACCGTAACTATATGTTGTAATGCTGAGGGGGGGATTAACTTTTAGTTGTGCCGTACATGGTACGACTGTTTTCAGCGCCCTCTTTTTAATATTTAATAAAGCCATTCTAGCAGATGCTTCACGCGGACAATCATCTGCGAGCAATCTTACTGCCGCTGCTGCTAACCCTGTATCGCCTATTGTTGTCTATCATACGCTTGCTGTCTTTTTTATACGTGTATCAAGCACGAAGAAGGATTATTATCCTCCATCATCATATAAGTGTGTGTGCGGGGCATTTTTTTTTTTCGTTAGAACATCACACAGCCTGATGGTGCGTGATGTTCCCATTTATATGTATTAAGATTTCAAAAGCTAACTAAATTTACCACAATGTCAACAACAAACGAACCACGCGTTTTTTTTATGTAAAGAAGCGGTGGTTTGGCGAAAAAACAATTAACCTAACCCATTAATATCCTAATTATGGACAGTCTCGTCCGTCTAGCGCCTAATATAGGGATACACGAGAGTAATGTAGTATGTGTGGAGGAGTGTACACAACAGTACTGTCGAGAGCTGGTAACACTGCTTCCGAAAGATGTAGATGATTTGCATTCTAGTAGAAATATGGTAACGTTGCGATGCTGCAAATCTTTCCCCTTGTGCGACCATCGAGAGGGACGGCGGGCACTCTCTTTGCATGTGAAACTACACTAAACCTTTGAATAAACTTTTCGTGACAGAAAAGATACTTGAATCTTTAAACAAATGGTTCTTCTTCTTCTTCTGTTTGGCGTAACGACCGAAATCATGCCAGCCGTTTTAATCGGCTTTCTAGACGTATTTTTCCACCATAGCTTGTTAGTCATTCCTCGCTAGGGGGAGAAGACGGTCTGAATGGGATCATAGTGCCGGTCCTCTCGTGTGTAAGACCGGTGCCGCTACCGCTATACCACAGGGCCGCCACCAAACAAATGTTTATAAATTACCAAATACAGCGGAAAAATCATACATGCTCCGTGGACGACCGTGTGTGAATAATAATACGAGTAACGTAACTAATACGAGTGAGGTTAACAAATAGTAGATACACCGATACACGACGACCACAAGCTAGAATTTGCGATAAAAAATGAAAGATTTATAAGTGCATAATATTGTGCTTTCTTCAGTAGTATGTTTCCATCCCTTATTTTCAGCGTTGCTTATACTGTGTTGCTCTCTCGCTCTCTCTCACACACACAATCACACGCACTACTCCATCGCCTACTCACACGCTCTCTCACAGACGGCCATTTTATATCTTCGGCAGCTTGTCCGCGACTACGAGCGGGTTGTTCTTTTCCAATACCTTTCGTCCCTCAACCTTAAAGTCGTACGAACAGTTGTGCGCTTCGGCGTACCGGTGCTGCGCGCAGAAGATCTTCTCACAGTGGCACTTCATGATCATGATGACGCCCAGCTTTTTGTTGCACTGTGCGCATCGCATCTTCTTCGATTTGATCTGTTCGGACGTGTGGTGTTGTGGTGTTACTGCCGCTGCCGCTGCCGCCGCCGCTGCTGCTGCTGCTGCTACTGCTCCTGCCAGAGTGTTGGTGCTCAGCTCAGTGTTACCCGCAGCAACCACCGGGTAATCGTCCGTCAATCGTAGCAAGCGTTCCCTGTCGTCTTGGTGGACGGTAACGATCGATGAAGCCATCGGTGTCGCAGGATCGTACGTCGATATGTTGCACCGTGGAGGGCCGAACAAATGGTCACTGTCGATATGCTGAATGATTGACGCGACACCTTCACCTTCCTCGCCTTCGTCGTATTGGCTAGCGTTACTTCTTTCCGCCCGCAGAAACGCTTGCCGGATCGCGAAGTATTCATCATCGATGTCATCGCGATTCGTCAAAGAAGTTGATTCTGCCTTCCTACTAAGCCTGTGCTTTCCGTCATCCACCTCATCATTGGTGTACGATTTAAACGAGTTCACCGCCTGTCGCTGATGCTGCTTACGAAGAATTTTTCCCTGCGTGTGAAGTTGCTCCTGTTGCTGCTGTTGTTGCTGCGAGCGCACATCGGGAAGCAGCAGCCCACTACCTTCTCCCCCTTTACCTCCCACCGAGCCCGCACTGAGCTTAACGAAATCCGTACCGTCAAAAATATCGCTCGTATCGATCTCAACGAAATCGTCAAAGAACGAATCCATATTGAACAAACTTTCGTCAGAGGGGAAGTAATAGTCGGACGGGCGGAGCTGTGCGGGGGATACGTCATCACAGAACAGGAACCGGCTCTGATCGTCGGTCGCGGACGCGGAGGAGCTGGTTCGCAGTAAATTTCGCTCCCCGCTGCCAACCGCTCGGTTTGCCACACCATCCTCACCTTCCGGAACCGAACAACAGCTTAACCGTGCAAACTGACACTCCAAATCTTCGCGCCGGTGGCTACCGCTTCCTTCCGAAACAACGCCCGAACGTGCCGCCGCTGGCGCACCGTCGAGCGCTTCGTCCGCAATGCTCGCCAGATGATCGCGGATGCTGGGCAGATGGCGACCGATCGACGATGGTTGGCGTTGTTGGCGCAGGTATAACGCATCGCTACCCGATGACGACGCCGCTGCCGCCGTCGCCGCTAGGCCACCCTCGTCACTATCGCCGAGGTGCCGGCGACGTGTTTGACCCAGTGAAACTTTGTACCGATTGAGGCTTTCGTTGCTGCGCACGTACGGTACGCTTCGATCGCAGACCGCCGGTGGTAGCAGACCGGATGCTCCCGAGTGCTTTTTCTTACCAGCCGCCGCCGCCCCATTGCTAACACACTCCAGCTCGGACGTCGAGCTCGAAAGGCACGCATCGTTGAGGTTGGTGTAACCGCGCCGGTACTGGGAGGGAATCGTCTCGAGCCGCGATAGTTGTGGCACGAGCCGGGTGCAGCTGGTTCCACCGCTAACGCCGCCACTGCTACCACCACCGAACCCATTCAGCAGGGTCGGACTGCTTCCGAACGCTTTCCTGCACTCGTTCAGATCGATCGACTTCGACTTGTTGCCGCCGGGTTTGTACGGGCGACCGCCAACGACACCGGCACTACCGGCAGCGCCACTACCACTTGCACCATTGCGCAGTTCGGCCACATTTAACAGATCGTCCTCGTCGGACGAGATGGACAGGTGACTGTGGATGAAGCTGGTCGAGTTGGATGCATCGCGCGTCCGCCGACGTACGGAGGACGAACACGAGGAGGACGTTACGCGGTCCTGTTCCACCTCCTCCACATCCTCTTCCACGCCTTGATCATCGTCATCATCCTCCTCCTCCTCGTCATCGTCGTCTTCATCGTCGTCTTCATCGTCCTCGTCATCGTCATCGACGTCGTCATCATCCTCGTCTTCATCGTCGTCTTCCTCCTCCTGCACGCGAATTTCGTCCTCATCGAGCACTTCCTCATCGTCCGCATCCTCATCTTCCTCGCGCCCGAAACGTACCGTCGTATCCCAGGACGATAGCTGCAGCCAGCCATTGCTTGCCTCCAGGTTCGACAGTGCCGGTAGTTTTATCATGTTCGTATATTCACCCGTTGCATCCGTGTTTGCCGAGGCAGCAGCTGCAGACGCCCCACCACCACCGACAAACTTCAGTCCCAGCTCGTTGATTCCCAAATCCGAATGATGATGTCGTGGTGGGTGATTATGCAGATGCTGCAAACTGGACGTGGTAAACGGCCCATCGTGATGATGATGGTGCTGTTGCTGCTGTTGCTGCTGCTGCTGATGCTGCTGTTGCTGGAGTCGATGGTTCCAATGGTGCCAAGCAGTAGAGGAGGAATTTCCACCGTTCGTGCCCATTAGCGTGGTACTACCACCACCACCACCACCACCGACGGCTGTGTTCGTGAGGCTGCTATTACTGCCGAACAGGGTGGCGTTTGCGGCGAACTGTAGAAACGATTCCTTCGTCAGCTTCGCTTCACCAACCATCGCGGCAGGCTTTGCCGCCGTGTTTGCGGCAAGTGAACGAAGCTCAAGTAAACCGGTGGCGGGAGTGTCAGCGTTAATTTTCGTCTCCGGGTCCACCGAACCGTCGGTGGTAGCGGTGGTAGTGAAATTATTTTTCGGTGAATCACCGCGCCGCGTTGCTACCGTTTCCAGCTGCGAGTAGGAACCGAGAAACGACTCAACCGGTGAATCTTCGCGTATCAACAATTTCGGAAGCTCGTACACGCTGCTGTCTGTGTGGTGCAAAAAAGAAGAGAATGTGAGAAAAAAGAATAATAAAGTAGGTGGTAGCTAGCGTAGCGTGGTAGCTTTTTCGCCTACTTACCATCCGATGTTGACTTGTACAATGTCCGGAACGTTTTATCCACCGTTCCACCACCACCACCACCACCACAACCGGCACCGGCACTACCGGCATTCTTGAACGCGTATTCGGCCGAAGCTAGCTTACAGTCCAGTCCGTCTTCGCTTCTCGCCACTAGCTTCGGTATAGCGCCTCCACTACTGGCGGAGGCGCTTTTCGCCGCTGTCGTTGCTGCCCCCGCTCCGGATGCCGTCTTCGTCAGCCCGATATCGAAATCCGGCAGGTACTCGTCGATGTTGTTCAGCGAGGGATTTATGTCCGGGAGCGATTTCTTTGCCGCCGTCGCCGCCGCCGAGTACAGGTGATGCGGCGGAGGATGGTGATGGGGCACGTACATCTTTTGTCTCGTGTAATTTAGCATGAGCTTGTTGATCGAATCGTTCGATATGGTGCGCTGCTGCTTGGACTGTGTGTACTTCAGCAGCTCGATCAGATCGTGTAGGGAGGCGGACGAAACGCGACTCTCATCGAGCTTGTGCAACGATTGCGTCGTACAGTGGGGTCCACCTCCGCTCGCCCCGATCAGGCGCGTTCCCAGCCCGGTGCTTTGGTGATTGCTGCGAGTGTGACCTCCGCCACAGCGTCGTATGCTGTTGCTGAATGTGCCTCCACCGCCACAGCCACCATCCAACGTTGACTCCGAATTCATTCGACTCAGTATACCGTTCGAGTGGAACGACAGCGAACGCTCGAGACCAGCCGATCCGGAGTGATGATGCCGGTCGCGGCTAATGCTATCCCCGTCGCCACCACCGCTTAGCTGCGGTGAACTTTCGCGCACAAAGTCCAAATTCTTCGCACTGATCGTTTTGAAGGAACGATTGCGCTGCAGATGCTCCCGAATTTGCGAACGCTTTTCGTGCTCGAGCGTGGGTGAGCGTCCCCCCGACGTCGTCGTCGTCGTCGTCGTCGCACCGTGAAGTAGATTTACCACCCTGTAGCTAAACGGCGGTACACCTGCCAGTTCCTGCTCCGGTCGTCCACCAATGTCGATCACAGCCGACATTGATTTACGATGCGATTGGGAGCCACCAGCGGCGGCGGCAGCAGCAGCTGGTCCATCGGTTGCACTCGGTAGCATGGATCCGATGGTATCTACGATGGAGGGATTGGTGTGTCCGCCTGCTACGAGAGCCGCTCCACCACCGCCCCCCGCCGGTCGATAACCGATCGGTGTCTTTTCCTCTTTAATCACAGTCTCATGGTGATGGTGTTGATGATGATGGTGGTATTGATGGTGATGGCGATTTTTGTGCCGAGTTTTGCTCGGATTGCGAACCGCTTTACCTCCGACATCGGCTGCCGCCACACCATTCGAGCCCGCCCGTGCCGGTTCGAACTCACTGAACTGGTCCACCGAAACCAGCTCGGGTAGATCATCTCCCGGGCCGTCCGGAGCGCCACTTAGTCTTTTCTTCTTCTGCCGCAGCTTCGCTTTGATTTGTTGCATTTTCTGGAATGATGCAATAACATTCACGATTACATCACATGTACCACCCACCGTGCGAAAAAAAAAATAGCGCGCATATTTACCTGCTTAGTAATTGCAGCATCACGTTCCTTTTGGCTCATGTGACCACCGGGCCCGTACGCACCCTGACCGGATGCACCGCTGCCGATGATCGAGCGTGACATGGAAGCCTTCAGCCCATCGCAGGCCTTCTCTGCCCGCACCTTCATCAGCCGGTGGACGTTCTTTTTGTTGTCCTTGAAGAGGAGTACCTTCAGGCCCGGACTTTGTAGGTTTATCAAATCTTCCCTGCAGCATCAAGGATGGAAAAACAGAAGAAAAAAAAGTGCACGATCAAAGACTCTGTCGCGTTCACACGTTTACGATTCGTCACATCGGGGGCAGACGGGACGGTCGTGGAAACACAGAACCACTCTGCAATACCGACCAGTCGCGTGATGTAGTAATCACGAAAATAGTTAAAAATAGTTTACCCCCGCATTTACACACGCTCCGGTGCCTGACGACGGACTTCGAATTTTTTTTTTTTTTTTTTTGGACTTTCTCTCTCACACTCTCCACTTTCCGGAGAGCACATCCGGACGGGAGGAAACGGAGACTAATCCGCACGACAGAAATCCAATCTTACGACACGCTCGACACCAACAACCATAAATTGATCGCAGTAACGTCCCGCAGCCAAGTAACGCAGGCAAAATAGTCATCCGTTCGTCGCTAGGCAGCGCAGCGGTGTTAAGCTTACTCTGATTTTTACGTACAATTAACGTACAGCAAATGCTAATGGTACTAACCCGGACAGTACGTCACTCATGTCGAGCCAGTTATCATAGTCGGAGGAAATGGTGAACAGGCGTTTGGAGGAGATCGGGCCTCCCTTCATGCCAAGCACGAGCTTAATCCGCGAACCCTTCACCAGCGGGATGTCCTTCATCTCCATACCGTCGCTGAGCTCCTTGTGATTGTACAGCAGATGCTGCTGGCTGATGGGAATTCCTGCATCGAAGAAGAAGAAAAAAAGAGATTTCATTAGATACATTCAGGATTAGCGAGGAGAAAAGTAATCAATGCATGAACGGCCTGAAGGACACACACACACACACTCACACCTGCAAGGCCAACCGCGAGAAGAGAGTACATGGAAGTGTGGCATCATTGATGCATGGCTAAAAGTCAAACTAATAATAATGCACAATTAAACCCGGCATGTGCGCCGGCGTCAAATATACAGGCGGCTGCAACACACTCGCCATATGACTGGGAGTGTTGGTTAAAAATAGATTCCTATTTTGCCTGCCTGCCTGCCTGCCTGCCACCCAGGAAGGCGAATCGGGTTGACAGATGGAGCCACGGGAAAGAGATAGAGAGCGGGAGAGGAAATCCGCCCATAGCACGAGCTTTGAACGGAAAGCAAACAACAAAATTGGTGTCCCTTCACCGCCAAGCGGCTGCCGTTTTCTGCTCTTATCAAGCCTGCCGGTCTTGTTTGATGAGTTGGCTTTCGAGTCATTCGTCATCGTGGAATCACATCACGTATGCAGTGATAAAAGCTTTCGGCAATCATTTGCGGCACCATCCAAAACCAAGTCAAGGTTGTTTACCAGCGGACGGAAGACACGATTACATGGGTGAATTGTCGTGCAAATGCCCGGTAACGCACACGGCTTTCCATACAGACAAAGGCAAGCGCGATAACAGCAATCGATAGCTCTCAGCGCAAGGATCCAAAACGGGTGGACTAATCCTTACGCGTGGGTTGCATCGTGTCGCCAGTGGCTGATTAGAAGCGCAATACAATGGTGGGAATCGGGCTAGCTTGATGACCGTAATTTTTACCACCCCACAGACGGGGTGACGCATCTTAAGACTTCATCTGATGTTCGATTAAACTGTCAATTGCGCGAAAAGTAAAGTGCCTGCCTGATGATCGATTGAAAAACAATCAACGCGGGGTTATCAACACTGTACACTGCAAGCGAAAAGGAGATGACCGGTAAGATCCTGATTGCACTGGACAGTGTCCGATGTAATTGATCAACTGGTTACTTGTACATGACCATCTCAATGGCGGTTGCCGTTGCCGTGTTGCATCAAGTACGCGATGTACGACAAGATCGCGGGAGAGTTGTTCAGCTGAACTGAATGACAAATTCATCATAATTGCCGGTACTATCTGCATACGGTCATACACTCGCTGAGCCTTACAAACGACGATATTCTTTCCGTTATCAGTGCACAGAGGGAGGCACGGGACGGGCGGTTGATGACACGCGGCAATCAGTGCACGTGTTGCAGTCGTGCAAGTGAAGTGTGTTTTCTGGAAGCATGGAAAAAATATCTCCAACGCATCACAAATAACTGACAAGGGGTGGATTTCGATGACAATCGTTGATTTGTCTAAAAATAGCGATCGATTAAGTGTTTTTTCCACCCAATTTGACTAGTGAAGTGACACGTTTGTTGTGTTCGTTTTGCTACTTTGATCATCGACTATCAACGAGAAACATTAGGTTATTTCGATATAATTTCCCGCACACACAAGGAAGCCAGCGGTATCCCGTTGAAGTATGAAGTGTGTTGCATTCTACGCAGTGACCAATAGGTGAAGGTTGCATAAAACGTCAAGTGCAGGCTTAGGTTCGTCCAATGCGCTGCAGGAGAAGAGCCGATACGAGCCGAACAACGGAAGGGCGGATTTAGGTTGGGTAACAACTGTTTCTGCTGCAGAAAAAGCTTTCCCGCAGGAGGCGACGAGTTATTGGATTACACTGAACATCATATCAGCCAAATGAGTGTGTTAGTGTGTGATGTGGGATAGGTTAAATAAAAAATACGATTAATTAAAAGTAAATAAAAACGTGCGGATATAGAGCGTTATTCAGAATGACATGATCCTGCTTTAACGCATTCAAAATAATGGTACATTCTTTGTTCGATCAAATGTATCGGAAGTAACATAAGCAACGAATCACGAATGCAACACGCTAGGGCATGCTTTATTGGACATGCGATCGACATTAGGAAATGCGTTTCCAAACGCGATCCGGAAATGGAATCAAACTTATCGTCACCGTTTTTATGAAAATCAATGCCTACTGAGGCACGTTTATCCTCTACTTACCCTCATATTTTTGAATTTCCGACTTTAGATATCCAACCGTTGTCCGATCCTGAACCGTCACCTCGAACTCTGACCCTGTCAGCGTTTCGACGATGATGTCGTATGACGGTGGGGTCCACATGGTTGTTGCTGGGATTTATGGTAGCCGGAAGTTAAAGCACGAGGCGCCTACGACGATGCACCGTGCGGAACGTGGATCGATTTCTTGTTCCTCTGCAGTATCCGGGTGCGACTTCGTGTGCGGCTTTACTTTTAGCAAACCAGGCCTCCTATCCAGAATGTACTATCGCACCGCATACGTTGCACCGCTGGGTACGGAAATCAACACAACCCTATCGCTCGCTCCGTGAAACGCAATAAAGGCAAAATAGGTGCGCGCACAGACACAGTCAAAACATCTCTAGCACACTCGGATCACAGCAAACACAATAATCGAGGCAAAATGTACGATTCGCACGATCTTCTAGTAACCTGCACAAACAGACTTATCCACGAAGATGGTGGTGTTGGGTTGGTCCCACCGTCTCGGGCACTCTGCCGGGAGATCACACCAGTGGCAGTCTAACACTTTTCCGTCTCACAAAACCACTTGCAAGCCACTGTGGGCGCCTCCGTTGTCATATTCACGATGTGGGCTATCGGCGACACGAACGGTGGCGCAATGACGCGAGCGCGGTAAGGCCGCTTGTTTGTCAGCTGCTGGTCAAGATTAGCGAGCAGTAATTGGGCCCCGATGGTTCATTATCACTTCCAGTGGGTTGCTTTTCTTGTCGTACATCTACCCCTGCGACAGCTGTCTGCTACTGCAAACCGTTTCGGCCTTGTAAGGGCGTTAGTGGCGCATTAACAAGTAAAACCAGCACAAGGGACGAATGACCACACGTCCCGTTCGCGACGACGGTTTCTCCGCACCGGGTTTTTCAGCACCTCGTTTTCTCGGCACTCGAAACAACACCGCACGAGCGGCGGGCGCGCACGGAAAAATGATGGCGCACGAGAATATCTATTTAATTTAAGAACCTAGGCAACTCCGTGTAAACACCTCCGCGAAGACCGACGACGGAGGAAACTCGCTGCTGGTCTCCTGTGTGTGAGTGTATGTGCGCGCTCTTCTTGCACCACACTACCACCGTTCACTGCTAGGTGTTATTTTTGTTTTTCTGTCACTCTCTCGCTCTCCCACTCACACAGGCAAATGGCGCCAGACTTGCTGTTTCTAGTGGTCTCAACTGTCAGTTGTGTTAGCGATAACGCACACCATCGCACCGGTCACGATCATTCACGACACGAATGCACGTCACCTTGGTGCAACTTTTGTGGTTGTGTATGTGTTTGTGCTTGGGTGATTGGGACGGACTTCTAAGTGTGCGTAACGTTATGCTGCTGCGATGAGTAAGAGGCGGTGTGTAAACGTCGCCAAAAGAAGCGACGACGACGACGGCAGATCGACACACACGCAGTAACACAGAAACTACACCACTGCAGCGTAAGACGTGTGTGTACACCCGTGTGAACAGGGGGGTACGGAAACGGGGTGCGCGGTATGAACTCGAATCACGATTATGAGGCCCGCGGTAGCACCACCATCAAGACGAAGCAGAAGCACGACGACATACGACGTAAAATAATGCGTTGTAGCTTTTTCTTCTCGTTGAGACCCGTGGCACCCGTCCGATGACGGCGATGAATGGGCCACCGATGCAAAAACGGGGAGGGTACCGCAATTCCACTCCAGCTGCCAGATGTCGCGCGGCAATCGATGCTGGAAAACGGCTCGTGTCACTGGGCTGGTTGTTTGGTTGGCTTTCTCCTCCTCGTTTCCTATGGGGTGGATAACAGCCTTTTCACCACCGCCGTAACGGTCACACACAATGCTGCACTGTCTCCGCCACAATGCACCTCCCTCCCCCCGAGTGGTACTGCCACATTAACACTCCGTTGCATGAAACGGGGAAGCGAAAGGGGGCACGGGAAGGGTCACTGCTTACGCATTTGGGGCGTTTGGGTTTTTGCGCGACAGCACGGCAAACACACTTTTGACCGCTTTTCTACGCCCATCTGCCAACACGAAGAGGTAGCGCAGCAACGCAGACACTTTCTTCTTCCGCTCGACTACGTAAGTATTTCTTCGCCAGACACTGCCTTCTTCGCGTTGACGACGAACATACTCACGGGGTGCATACAGATCTACGACCCGAGCGAAGTACGCACCAATACAATGACGCGCTGTCAACCGGATGACTGTTCGTAATCTTTACTAGTAGAAATGTAATGCTTCGAAACGATATTGGACATTTTTATATGAGAAACTTAAAACATTTAATTTTGTTCATTATTATTAATCTTTTCGCGTAAATTTTTAAAATTGTTCATTTGTGTTGTAATTTTTTACGTCACATTTGGGGCGAAAATTATCTTGTCAAATGTGACAGCTCGGGCGAAATGACGTGTTCGGCTTGACAGCGCAAAACTGTCTGAGTACGTGGTTTCTGTTGCCTCGAAGCAAGGGGGCTGCTGCATTATACTAACGAGTTTTAAATATGTTTTAATTCTACAATAACCATTACTGATCAGTTCAAACCCACAGAACACCGAGTGTTAAAAGTGTCTAACGCAGTCGTCTGGTAACAGGTGCATTTCAGCTCGATGCTGCGCTTCAAATGGCGAAGGTTAAACAATATCGTCTATTGCAGGACACTGTCGCGATGACGACCTACGAGGAATTTATTCAACAAAACGAAGACCGCGATGGTATCCGCTTTACGTGGAACGTGTGGCCTTCGAGCCGTATCGATTCGACGCGCCTGGTCGTGCCGTTGGGCTGTCTCTACCAGCCGCTCAAGGAACGTCCGGATCTGCCCCCGATTCTGTACGATCCGGTCGTCTGTACGCGTACGACATGCCGTGCGATACTGAACCCCCTCTGCCAGGTGGACTACCGGGCAAAGCTGTGGGTGTGCAACTTTTGCTTCCAGCGCAACCCGTTCCCACCGCAGTACGCGGCCATCTCGGAGCAGCATCAACCGGCGGAGTTGATTGCGGGTTTCAGCACAATCGAGTATACGATCACGCGGGCACCGTGCATGCCGCCGGTGTTTCTCTTCGTCGTCGACACCTGTATGGACGAGGAGGAGCTGACCGCACTGAAGGATTCGCTGCAGATGTCCCTCAGTCTGCTGCCAGCGAATGCGCTCGTCGGCTTGATCACGTTTGGCAAGATGGTTCAAGTGCACGAGCTCGGTACGGAGGGTTGCTCGAAGAGTTACGTGTTCCGCGGTACGAAAGATCTAAGCGCGAAGCAAATTCAGGATATGCTGGGCATTGGGCGTGGTCCGGGACCTCAGCAACCGGGGCAGCAGCAGCAACAGCAAGCGATGCGGGGCGGAGCTGCTCCTATCCCACCAGCGAATCGGTTTCTGCAGCCCCTGCACAAGTGCGACATGGCGCTGACCGATCTTCTCGGTGAGCTGCAGCGTGATCCTTGGCCGGTTCCGCAGGGTAAGCGGTACCTTCGTTCGACTGGGGCAGCACTTTCCATCGCGGTCGGATTGCTGGAGTGCACTTACCCGAACACGGGTGGCCGTATTATGCTGTTCGTCGGTGGACCGTGCTCACAGGGTCCCGGTCAGGTGGTGGACGATGAGCTGAAGCACCCGATCCGCTCGCATCACGACATCCAGAAGGACAACGCGAAGTTCATGAAGAAAGCGATCAAACACTACGAAGCGCTCGCATTGCGCACGGCCACCAACGGGCACTGCATCGACATTTACTCGTGTGCCCTCGACCAGACGGGTCTGATGGAGATGAAGCAGTGCTGCAACTCCACCGGCGGTCATATGGTTATGGGCGATTCGTTTAACTCGTCGCTGTTCAAGCAAACGTATCAGCGCGTGTTTGCTGCGGATCAGAAGGCCGAACTCAAGATGGCTTTCAATGGTACGCTGGAGATCAAATGTTCGCGCGAGCTGAAGATAGAGGGCGGCATCGGGTCGTGCGTATCGCTGAACGTAAAGAATGCCTCCGTATCGGACACGGAGATCGGTATGGGCAACACGGTGCAGTGGAAGCTGTGCACCATGAACCCAAACACGACGATGGCGTTCTTCTTCGAGGTTGCTAATCAGCATGCCGCACCGATACCGCAGGGTGGCCGCGGGTGTCTCCAGTTTATCACACAGTATCAACATTCCAGTGGCCAGCGACGGATCCGTGTCACGACCGTGGCCCGCAGCTGGGCAGATGCGACGGCCAATCTGCACATGATCAGCGCCGGTTTCGATCAGGAAGCGGCGGCCGTGCTGATGTCCCGCATGGTCGTTTATCGCGCCGAATCGGACGATGGTCCCGACACGCTCCGGTGGGTCGATCGGCAGTTGATACGGCTGTGCCAGAAGTTTGGCGAGTACGGCAAGGACGACCCGAACAGTTTCCGGCTGGCGGAGAACTTTTCACTGTTCCCCCAGTTCATGTACCATTTGCGGCGATCGCAGTTCCTGCAGGTGTTCAACAACAGTCCGGACGAGACAACGTTCTACCGGCACATGCTCATGCGAGAGGATCTGACGCAGTCGTTGATCATGATACAGCCGATACTCTATTCGTACTCGTTCAACGGACCACCGGAACCGGTGCTGCTCGATACGTCCTCCATCCAGCCCGACCGCATACTGCTGATGGACACGTTCTTCCAGATTCTCATCTTCCACGGTGAGACGATCGCACAGTGGCGTAAGGACAAGTACCAGGACATGCCGGAGTACGAAAACTTCAAGCAGCTGCTACAGGCGCCCGTCGACGATGCGCAGGATATTCTGCAGACACGCTTCCCGATGCCACGGTACATCGACACCGAGCAGGGCGGATCGCAGGCTCGGTTCCTCCTGTCGAAGGTTAATCCCTCGCAGACCCACAACAACATGTACGCGTACGGTCAGGTGAGTGTCGCAGTAGGCATCAAATTTTTCGTTCGTATCTTCTCTCCTCCTGTAACATTTCGTGCCCCGACTGCGAAATGTTTGTTGTACTCCACCTCATTTACCTTTATGTTTTCGTGTGTTTATTTTCTGACGTTTTAAATCGTGTGTGCATCTCCTTATCGTGGTTTTGTGGTTGAACTATTCGTGCATTGGTCATTTTGTGCTACACCACACAACACGATTGCCCCCGCTGCCCAAAACCGACGTACCTGACACCCGGGCCCTGTGCAAAAAATAAACATGCCAATTCACTTTCCCACTTCAACTGCCCATCACCATCCGACTTTACCGATACCTCTTGGGTTTGAACAAATTGGCAGATGGCAGTACCGAGTGCGGTAGATATTTTTACATCCTTTTTTTTCGTTACTATAGACTCTAAACAAATGGTGCCAACATTGGGTTCTAATTTACTGTGGGACTGCTGTTAATATAACTTATTCACTGGGATTGGTGTGGTCACATATCAACTTTGACACGCAGTCATGCCATGACTGTTACTACCTACACTACTAATACTACTTCATGTAGCGTTAAGATTCATTCATTCGAAACACGGTGTTTGATCGAAAACCATTTAAAGAAAATTTATTTTAAACCATTTTTAGCCTAATTTTCTCACCATGTTACTACAATCGAAAGTGGTGGAAACTGACCGTTTTTTGTGTTCCTTGTGACACCCCAAATTAAACTCTTTGGATAATTCAGTTTCCTTTGGTTATTGTGGATAATGAAGTAGTTTTAAAATAATTACTTTTAGTTTGTAAGAAATTTTACTAATTTGGGCTAGAATATTTTTTGTAAATTACATATACCAATCGATATATTCTTCTTGATATAATCGTTCGTTCTATCCATAATTTCAATTTCGAAATTATTATTTATTATAAAAAATCGTTTATTATGTTCTGATAGTCATATTGTGTATATATTTTTATGTCAAAATACCAGTGATGTACTATTAAAGATAAAATGGCATGTTTAATAATGTTCGAATATGGTCTTGGTATTTTTTTTTGTTTGATCTATTGTAAAAAAGTAAACATTTTCTATTTTTGCGTACCGTATCTGTTTTCGGCGGTAGAACACACACGAAATGATGTTATAAAATGTTTTAATTAATACAAAATGTGAAACCAAATGGATCAAGCTTGTTCATGCTGTGTGTTCTGCCGTATTGTATCACTCGTTTGTTTGAGTTCTAAAGGCAAACAGATAGGTCTGAATAACCATAAACCTTACAATACTTTGTAAAAACACAACACAACATATCTTTAAGTTGTACACAAAATGCACTGCTTCTAACCGTATATAAGCGCCAAGTGTCAATTTGTGGGGCATCAAACGATGGATATTAATTTCTGCTTTTTTGTTTCATTTCCTCTCTTCCCCCCATTCAATCAATCAATCAATACTGCGTATCTACTTTAGGACGGTGGTGCTCCTGTGCTTACGGACGACGTTTCGCTGCAAGTGTTTATGGAGCATCTGAAGAAGCTGGCCGTTTCGTCAACCACGTAAAGCCGCCCGTTTCCGTTCGTTCAACGTTCAGCGATTGGTCGATCAATGTGCGATGCGTTTCAATTAAGTGTTAAATTAAAAAGCCACCCCATTCGCGGAAAGAAGCTAAGGGTAGGAATGGGGCCAACGGGACCCATTCCGTCACGCGAACAGTATATGTATCTATCCTAACCCTGTAAGACAAGTGGAGGATGGTTGATTGCGACACGGTTATTTGTTATCATCATCATCAGTTACTGTCGTCGTACGTGTAGCGATGCAGGCGTGTAAGAACTTGTAGAACAATTGATCAATATCAGGTTAAGGCGTGCAATGTTTGGTTTGATAGCTTATTGGGTGAATCAATATAATGCAAAATAATTTAGTAGATTAACACACAGCTACAGCGAATAAATTAGTGTTCGTTTGAGATACAACGCTCTGGCATATCTTTCTTATTACTAAGCATCCGATTATAGAGTATAGTAAATAAATATCCTCCATCTTTTAACAGCAGGATGTTTGGTATTTCATCTTTATTGTTCATACCATTCTCTCAATATAGCTATTTACATTCACATCATAGCAACCCAACCACGAAACACTGTCTGTGTTTCAAAAACTGTCCACCCCAAAAAAACTCTCACCCACTCGAGAGAATAAGTTTTGTGCCTTGCGAAATCTTTTTTTCTAACTATTATCTACATTAACACACAGACCACAGGAATGAGGAAGTAAACTGCGCATAGTAACGCGTCGCGACACGGATAGAAAGGGATCCTGTTCTCCTGCCCTATTCCTTTACTTCCCTTAGTTCAGGAAGCGGATGGACATCTTCTGTTCGACTTCCGTGCGCTCGAGCGCGCGGCAAAAATCGTCGAACGAAATTTTGCCCCCACCGACGGTGTCCGCTTCGACGATCGTACGTTCGGCGATGCTGTTCAGCTGATCCTGGCTAATGTTCGCCCCCACCATCATCTGCAAAATGTTGAGCAGCTCGTCGCGCGAGATCGTCTCATCATCGTCCAGATCGTACATCTTGAACGCGAACCGTAGCTTCTCCTCGCGGCTGTTCAATCGGTTCTCCTTGTTCGGTTTGATCGGCCGGAAGTGGGCCAGTACGCGCGTGAACTGACGGAAGTTTACACGATCGTCGTTGCTTTCGGCGAAGAACGAATGAACGATTCGCTCGCACAGCGGGTTGATGGCCAGCTCCGGGATGCGCAGGAAATCTTCGCGCGAGAGCGTTCCACAGTCGTTACGATCGAGCGAGGTGAAACGCGAGTACAGCCTTTCAATCTGGTTCGGTGTGACTGTGGGGTATGGGATGTAAAAATGTTGTTTTAAATAATTAGCAAACATATTTTAGGGAATTTATTTTATAATAATAAATGGTTTCTAAAGTTGCAGAAAAATGTTGGAAGCTGGAAAAAATAACCTTCATAACGTCACGTCTGAGTGTTATTTTTTGTGATCATCATCTGAGTATGCATCGACACGCGCGCACGCCTTCCCAATGACGTAGACTCGTCGTTCATTAGGGGTGAGATACTGGAAAAAAGCTCATAATTATCCGCTAGTCCCTAGAATCTACTCTTTCGGAGGGTTGCTAAGGTTCAACACCTAAACATCACAGCGCACACCATCGCAGCAGCACGTTCTCTTATCACATCGGTGTTTAATTACGGGCCACTTGGACAAATGAAGGTAAAGTAGATAACAAAGTAGAAAAGTGTGACGCGGCGCTGGGTGCTCTAATTTTCTAAAGCCTCCGTGACACTGAATGATTGACTTCAGGTTTCACGAACCAATTACGCTGCACCGCAATGCCGCAAACACGGGGTTCCGCAATGCACTCTGTGTACACACACGCTGAGCCCTTTTTCAAGGTTTCTCAATCCAACAACAAATCCACAGTGGATGTGGAATTGTAATGATGCAGCGACTACAGAATATGCTACTCACATCCGGTTTCCTCGTGGATTTGCGCGATCTCCTCCTCGCGCAACAACAGTGACGATTTGTTGCCCATTACGATGTTATTTTTTACAAATGCGTGCGATTTAAGGGAAGAATAGATTTTCGATTCTTTGCCTGGCCAAAATACAGCTGCGCGAGCAAAACACACACCCGACAGAGCGAAAATGTTCAACAACAATAATGAATGTGGCCCATTGAACCAACTGGTGGAGGTCAACGTGCTGTAGTAGTGATATAACATGTCAAGTTCTATTTGCTCAATCTCGTTTATGACACATAGTTCACTGATTCATACATTGTATTGGGCGGGTTTCAGCGAATAAATGAAATAATTTACCCGCGTTGCTGTAGTTCTCTTAATTAGAGTAGTTTAAAGAAAATCAGTCGTTTCTAATCGTTAATTGTTGCTATCTGCCGATAATCCAGCAGTAATCTTGCTCTGTACTTCGGGCTTGCGTATGACGTCTCGTTTTGTTGACAAACTCACGTCAAACTGGCGTTTCACACCTAAAGAAAAATCAAGCATTACCTTTCTTAGGACAAAGTAAGTTGGGTGAACAACCCACACTTTACGTGCTTCTAGTCGATTATTCAATATACATGCGGGGATTTAAATCAATCCCTGTGGCATTGTGAACATGAGTGCAAAGACTGGAGAGGAAACAGCGGGAAAAACCAAAGCAAAGGACATGCCCTCGACCACCGATAAGCGACGGGTGGTTCCCACCGACGACGATGGTGGTGGTGCAGGAGACAGCTCCGATGCCGGATCGGCAACGCGCGAGGACGGTAAAGCCTTTATATCATTTAAGCACCCTCATGTACATCCTTATAATATGCGCCTTCAAATGCGTGTTGTTCAAATTTTCACACCAATATCCAACATTTTACCCGACGAAGGCACTTGCTCGTGATCGGTTTCTTTTGTTTGCTTAAATATTTCTGTCACCACCGCCACCGAACCGAATCGTGAATCGTGAAGACGCGAAACGCGCCGCGCGTAGTGTTTTTAGTTTTTGAAACCGCAAGCCGCATTTTTCAAAATAAAGAAAAAGGGCTAGACTCTGGAAAAATGATGGGTGAGTGTGATTTTATTTTTGATTTTTCGATTTCCAATACTGTTACACAGACGTCGCGTGCGTCTGCAGATTGCCTAGACGATGGTTCAATCACTCACCAACACGGTTCTGTTCTTTTTTCTCCCATTTGTTTCTCGGTACACGCCAACAGACACTGCCAATGAGCCCGCGGCAAAGCGCACCAAGCGCGGTGAGGACAGCAACACGGAGCTGGTATCCATCAATGGTCGCTTCTTTGTGGACGATTTTCGCGAACGCTTTAAAGAAGCTTGGCAGAGCAAAGCGTCCATTGCTGGCACTGATTATGAGCTGAAGCGTGATCCCTTCCAGCTGGCTGTGTTTCAAAACTTCCTCCAGGAAGACAGTAAACGAGCGGATGCGACGAAACGTCTGGAGGCGGAATTCAGCACGATCGAATGGAAACGCAAGCAGATGGATCTGTACGAGTTCTATCAGACCGATGATCTGTGCAGCCTCGAGGGAGACTATCTGCAGGCATTCTACACCGTGCTGAAGGAGCAGATGATGCCACTGGTGGAGGAGTTGACGGGGATTAAACTTACGCACGTTTCGGCCTCGTGTTCGATGTACAATGCGGGCGATTATCTGCTCGTGCACGACGATTTACTATCCGATCGGCGAATAGCGTACGTGTTCTACCTTAGCCCTTGGGATTGCCATAGACGCTGGACGGAACGGGACGGTGGGGCGTTGGAGTTGTTTCGGGCGGACGGGAATCAATTGCCTGTTTTCCCGGTTACGGATAAGATTTTTCCACAAAACAATCAGCTGGTACTGTTTCGAGTGTGCGAAAAATCGTTTCACCAGGTCGGTGAGGTCACAAATTTCGAGTATCCCCGGTTAACCATCAACGGGTGGTTTCATGGACCGGCCGGGGGTGGAAAAGCTGCCACCAGCAGCGGCTCCCAGTCCCTCTCGGTTATTATCGACACGCACTACATGAGTCCCCGGAAGCTGGACATCGATCTGCCCAAGTGGATAAACGACGTCTACCTCGTGGACGAGGTAAAGCAGAATGTGCAGAAAAAGGTGGAAATGTTCTCGGAAGTGTCACTGGAGCAGTTTCTGCTGGTGCCACGATTCACCGAGCTGCTGGAAACGCTTGGCACTGGCGAGTCTAACCTAGAGTGGAAAATCAAAGGACCGGCACATTTGCGCAAGTACGAAGTGCTCAACTTCAAGTCGCTCCCCGAGGGCAGCCCGCTGGCGGAACTGTACGATCTGTTCACGAGCCGAACCATGTTCCGGCTACTGTACGAGTACACCGAGCTGGATCTGTACGGTAAAAAGGCGAAACTGCCCAAATGTGCCATCGAGCTGCAGCGCTGGCAGCGCGGCTGTTACACGGTGCTGGGAGATTCGTCAACGTACGCGGACAGCACGCTGGACTTGACGTTCTATCTGAATGCGCAGGAAAATGTCGGCGTTATCACGTACTTGGTGCCGGAAGGGGACCAGCAACAAACATCGGGCACGAAGGACGTACGACCGTCCTCCTCCTCGTCGGCGAATGCAGAATGCTACGAAGAGGATCCGGTGCTGCTTACTCTGCTGCCCAAGGACAACGTGCTGAACGTGGTGTACCGTGCGGAAGGCACAACCAAATTTACCAAATACGTCTCACACAATACGTATCTCGAGCGGGCGCTTGGCGCCAATGGCCATCCCTACACCTACATACTGGTGTGCAGCTACAAGGAATAAACACGCCGAATGTATCATTGGGCGCATCCTCCTTCTACCGAGTGTACTGAGTGTTCATTGCGCAATAAAAAACGATCCAAGTCAACTGAAGTAAACGAAAACGGCTCGTTTTTATTTTGTTTAAAAAAAATGCACTATTACTGTCATATTCTTCAGCAGCAAACACGCCCTCTGGCGGGGGGTGACGTAACGATACAGTTTTAAATTTTTCGATCGCTTGTTTTTTTGGACAACGAACAAATGCAATTAAATAACGTAAACTTGGTCTCCCTACTAGCAACGGTCATCCACATCTACGCCACCATTGCTTTTATCATAGTAATCATCGTTATTGGAGTGCCGATGTGGTGGAAAACGACGGAAGTATATCGGTAAGCAGGGATACCGAAATTTACTTGTTTTTTTTTATTATCTTTTTAATGTTTTTTTTAATGTTTTTCAAATATTCGCAGCGTGTCTTTACCATACGCGGAGATACGGGCATTGGATGAGGAACCAATTAAGGCAACGTTTCGGCTGGGTTTGTACTGCCAGTCGGCTGAGCGACGAGAAATACTTGCATTTGAATTGCGCAAAAAGTTTGAACAAAACTGTACGTACACAGCTTTCGTTGGGGATATAAAACCTCTTAGTAACAAGAGCTTCCCTTTTCGCAGTTGTTTTTGATCTAGACTTACAACTGCTGACCCTGGATGCCGAAACAGTTTCCGGCGTCAAGACTCCAGCTAGACTCGAAGCCGAATTATTGCAGCGCTATCCAGCATCTGTGGGACAGTTTATGTTCATCGAATGGCATAAACTTGACGACGACATACTCGTTACCTCCGAACGGACTGCTTTCATATCGGAAAGCGCAAGTAAGTAACTTCTTACAGGCATTCATCTTCCCAATGGGTACTTATCACTTTCTCTATGCACATTTTGTAGCGTCGCTTAAAGCATACCAAGTCCTGTCGTCTTGGATACTGCAAGAATACAAGCTGAAAGCGATTCTGGGCTCTCGAGACATGCAGCAGACGACAAAAGGACTGCGTCAACTGCGATTAAACTCGGCACCGCTACAGTCACAGTACGAGGTGCTTATTACGGTGCTGAATCCACGCCCGGACCTCCAGAAAGTGCACTGGAATGCACGTGCCGCGGCGGAGAGTAAGTTTGCGAAAATTAACAAATTAACGGGATGAGTGCTAATAAAATTTCTACTTTTTTCAGATTACATCCAACCCTTCCTGGACGAACTCTCGTTGGGTATCACTAACTTTACCATCAAAACCCAATGGATCTATCAAGTAGGCCTTGAAGGTGTTGGTGCGCAACCGAAACAGGTGCAGGACGAATCGAAACTCGGGCGCCATTACGCACTGTCGGAAGATAGCCTTCCGCACATCATCACAGCGCTGGAGAAAAAACTCGGCACCCAGATCACCGACAACCCCTGTATCCATCTGGTCGTATACGTTCCCCCTTGTGGGCAGGCTCCGCTCAGTATCTACCGCAAAGATGGCCAGCGTGCGTCATCACTGAGCGCAAACGTGGAGGCTTTTACGTCGGCCAAATGGGGTGGTGTTGTGTTTGCCAATCCTTCCGAGGCAACCTGCGCTCGATACATGGAAACGGAGCAGTTCAGTGAGGTGTACATACACGCGCAGGACGTCATGCCGGTGTTGCTGTATCAGTTGCGCAAAATATTCGATCTAGAAAATAACTCCCCACTGTTGGACACTACGCTCGTGCCGTACAACACGATCGAACCGCGCGCATGGGAGGTAGACACATTCATCCGTACGAACACTATTTACCTGGTACACTCGGCAACGACGACGCTCCAATCGCTAATTCAGCTACTGGGCGGCATTGAATATATCGTTATCAATGATGAGGTCGGAGCGTCTATTAAGAACGCATACCGTAGAATCGTCGAAGCAAAACAGACTCTGCTCACTGGACAGGTGGAGCAAGCGGCACGGTTGGCGCGCGAAGCCTACACGTCAGCGGAACGGGCGTTCTTTGATCCGAGCATGCTGGCCTTGCTGTACTTCCCGAACGAACAAAAGTACGCCATCTACATTCCACTATTTCTGCCCATCATGATTCCGGTGGTGTTTTCAATCATCACTATTCTTAAGTATTTCCGCAATCGAACTGCAACCGGGGTTTATTTGTTTTTGTTGTTTTGGTTGTATTTATTGCAACTGTATCTGGGGCTTTTCGAATAGCTATTGCCGCTGATTTACTTCCTCCGTGTTAAATTCGAAAATATTTCCAAATTTTTGCCCTTCGTGATCTCCTTTGCTTCCTGCTGCCCAATGTTGTACGCTTGGTCAAATATTTTTTTGATTTCCGCCAGCAAGCCGTTTTTCGATAGGGCGCCCAGTTCTGTCGAGGGTAAATCGTAGTGTTATATCTGTACGAAGAGGGTAAAAGTTGCGATCACTTACGATACATCGCGTTAATATCATCCTGCGTCAGACCCTTCATCCATGATGGTGGAGTGAAAATGGCATCTGAAATAAAATACATAAACCTAGATAGGTTACAGACCGCTTGGCTTTGCGAACGTTTCATAACGGACGGAAACGACTTCCGCTCACCTTTTGATTCCCACATTTCCGTCGATTCGCTGCGCTCCACCAGGTCGAGCAGTGCGCTGTTGTCGAGCTCTAGGAAAATAAAACCGCGTTATCTGGTATGGTTCACAGGTTTAAGAAATTCCGATTGTTAAATATGTTTACCTTCTTTAACAGCTATATCGTATTTGTTTGGCATTTTGCAACGACTTCATGCAAGCAACCGAGAGCGTAGTTTACGGAAATGTAACACCGACTAGTATTCAAATGTTTCCCTTTGCTCAATGCACGAACGTTTTACTCGCAATGGAAACTTCGTTTTCCTTGAACAATTCAGGCTACAACGTATAGATAACTTTTAACGAACTAGGAAAATTGTACGCTTTTCTCAATTCTGTTGACTTTTTAGCAACTGGAAATTTTTGACACCATTATTTTCGTCTTCAAAGATGGAGTGTGTTTAGTGCGGCTAGTTGAAGAGTTCAGAAGATTATCTGTTGTTTCTCTCGACACTCCGCGATTTTTGCGGCGCGATTGTCAGTACGTGGAGAAAATTTGTCTGTTGTTCAAAATAACTTTAAATTAAGGGTATAATGAGTTATCTGTTTTATTATCTAAACAAAAGGAGCTGAACTAACCTATTGAATTTACTAACGTTGGGTGTAAATAAACATACCATTCTCAAGTTACAGAGCAATTTGTGTTTTTGTTTTAAACTATTGATGTCAGAGCTGCAACGTAGCGTTTGGCGATCGCGATTGGCGACGATAAAATTGCGCTCCTTCGAGAGACCACATGAAGCACCTTGACAAAATCCTTCAACTGGCTCCCCCCGCGGGCAACGAACGAAGTACAAACCAAAAAAACAGCAGCAACAACACACCGACTTGCGTGTGTGTGGCCGTGTGCGGCGGGCTTCAGCGATCCAAAAGAAGTAAAGTTAAGGTTTCGATTGTTTCCCTCGGCTGCGGGTACATGCTGTGGTCACACTGGTATTACACACCAACCATAGCCATCGTTTCCAGAGCTCCAAAACTTCTCTTCAAAGATCCTATGTAAGCCCGACCGAAGAACGGTAAAGAAACCAGCCAGGGATTCCCCAGTCGGCCTTGTGCGTACGAGTGCTGGTGTGTGTGTGTGTGTTTTTGTTGCATTTTGTCGCCGCCGCGTTTCCGCAATAATGGACAAAGAACATGAAGTGTTGCTGAATGCGTTCGTGATAGCGAAGAAGCGATACCGTGTGTTCTACAATGCTGGAATTTTGGTGTGGGAAGATGAATCTTCCAAACAAGGTAATTAGCGCCTACGGAGTGTTAGTACAATCCGGGAAGTGAGTAAGACCACAGTGGCCTTGACCTTAAACCACGTAATGCTCCTATCAGTCTCCTGCCGAGCGAAAGAGACGGAGGAAGGAAAGGAAAGGAGCAGCAAAAAACAAACAAAACAAACGAACGTATCAGGAAGTGCATAACATTTCGGAATACGGAAGAGTATGGTAATTTGCGTGCGCCGTTTGACCTTGCCGTCTTTAATTCGTCGTTCGAACGATCGGTTAATCTGTTGTTTTGTTGGGGTTTTCAAGCAGGGGACGAATGGTATTAGCAGATATCTTATCAATCACACACGGGCCTTACAATCGATAGCGCAACTAATCGATTTCTGCAACCATCGTTTGCGACTTCTTCTGCCTCCTGCAGCCAAAATCACCGTACCGATAACGGATGTGCTGTCGGTGGTGGTATCGAAACTCCCCCACGCCAACGGTACGCGATGGGGTGTGAAACGAAACGGCAAGCCACCGACCCCACCGTCACCGCCCGCGCCCCCAATAGCACGCAACGCAGCCCACGGCAGTCTGGACAGCGATCGTATTCCGGTGCTTTCGAGCTCAACCACAACCAACACGCTGGCAACGACGGGCAATGGCAGCAGCATTCCGCACAATCATAGCAACCGAGGTAAAAAGCCGTTGTCGGGAGGGGGCGAGAGAAGTGGTTTCTGCTTTGGGAAAGGAACACGATTGCCTCGTTAGAAGTCTCGTTGCATGCGACCCGCCCGTCCGACCGGTCGTTTCAATGATCTCCCCACTGTAATTGGTGCTTAGCGGCGAGAGCAACATCGCGGTTACGTCACGACGCAGAATGATTCGCAAGATATACTGAAGTACTGCTGAGGGAGGCAACAAAAAAAAACACGTTTGCATTAGTTTTATACCCACTTGTCCCACTTCCAAGATGAACAGCCTGTTGCCATATAATTAGATTTGTCGGAGAAACTCATCCTCGTGCGTTGTTTGTCGTCGAGGGATCATTTTAGTGTTCGTTTTTAACATCCATTTCTATACACTTTCCAGGCAGTTTAAATGAACTATCCGGCTCCAATGACGGGCACCGCGAAGGGAACGATTTTTTCGACGAAGGAATCCAGTCGGGATGCTTCAACTACTTGATCATCCACTACGCGGCGCTGGTTTGCCCGAAAACACACCGATGGCGTGTGAAATCCGTTGCCCTGCACAACAGCGAACCCCGCATCGTGGAGCTGTGGTACAATCGTTTGTCGAGCGATTTGAGAGGTACGTTGCGATCGAAGTAGCCGGCGCCGCCATCGTCTAACGCAGTCCCGGGTTTCATTCTTCTATCTCGCAGATCAAAATAGGCCAAAAAACTTGATCCTCTTCCTGAACCCTTACGGGGGCAAAAAGAACGCACTGGCGCTGTACGAACGGTTCGCGAAACCACTGTTCCGGCTTGCGGAGGTCGACATTAATGTAATTATAACGCAGCGCGCGCAGCAGATCTACGACATCGTCACCTCGAAGGGCATCGTGCTGGAGAACTACGATGGGCTGGTGTGCTGCGGTGGCGACGGCACGTTTGCCGAACTCTTCAACGGGCTCGTCACTCGCACCATGATGGATCTGGGTAAGGCCGGTTCGGGGCCAAAATGCGCCTCCGTCATCGTGTGCGGTTAATTAATTGTGATGCGTTTTGCTGTTGCGCTGGCAGGTATCGATTTGCAGCACCCGGCGTATCTGCCGAAACCGAACATTCCAATCGGTATCATTCCTGCCGGCAGTACGGACACGGTTGCCTGCTGCCTGAACGGCACCACCGACATAAAGACTTCGATAATACACATCATCCTCGGGCAGCACAGCGGGCTGGATGTGTCCGCGGTTTACGATGCGAGCGTTGTCGCATCCCGCCGGCCGGACCGGGGCGGTGATGGGGAAGAACCGCGTCCAAAGCTGCTGAAGCTGTTCGCCAGTGCACTGTCGTACGGTTATTTGGGTGACATTGCGTACGACAGCGAGAAGTATCGCTGGATGGGACCGAAGCGGTACGAATACTCCGGTACGAGCCATTGCGTGAAGGAGCACTGAGAGTTGTGAGGAAACCTTCGCTGACGTTGCCATTGTCTTTGCAGGGTTTAAGAAATTCCTTGCCAATCGTGGCTACAATGCGGAAATTGTAGTGCATCTCGATCGGCGCGGAAAGCAGGATCCGAACGATGGAGTACGCTGTGTGGACAAGTGCAACCGTTGCCGGAAGGCACTGATCGATGCGGGTGGCGGTGCGTCCAGCTACGACGAAGCCGACACGGAACCGGTGGTGGTGCGTGGAAAGTTTCTCATGGTGAGCGGTGCCAACATATCCTGCTCGTGCGAACGAAGCCCGCAGGGCTTTTCCCCGTTCTGCCATTTGGGCGATGGGCTGCTGGATCTGGTGCTGGTGCGACACACGTCCATGTTCAACAATCTGCGGCTACTGCTGACGATGAGTTCCAAGTCGAAGAAACTGGTACATACTGCCCGGGTGGAAGACGAAAGGGATTCGATTACGGGATTGGCTAACACTATTCTTGTTTTCACCTTTTCCAGAGCGAACTACCGTTCGTGGAAATTTATCGCACGAAGGAGTTCCGGTTCACCACGGGCCAGCAGCATGTGCCGGACGCGAATGGGGGTGAAGTTACGCCCGCCATATCATCATCCGAGCGCCGGTCAAAGTGGAACTGTGATGGGGAAGTCTTGCTGGAGACGAACATTGTCGTTGAGTAAGTAACGTCGTGACACGACGGTTGCCGTGTCCAGTGTCGTTTAGTTTATTAATTTTATTATTCGCCCACTCAGATCCAATTGCCAGTTGGTGCAAGTATTTCGACGAGGAATTCAATCAACAACCAATTCCGGTAGCGGTGGCATGGAACAGCGTGCCAACGATGTCTCGGCGGCACCGGACCATAAAGCGTCGTGCTGCTTTGGGTTGTGCAAATAGTTGATTCCTTTGTGCACTCAAACGAACGGTGTCTTTAGTATTCTCCCGATTTTCGTTTTACCCGCGTAAATTCATCCATTTTCGCTGTTACTTTGCCGCGGTCATAGGCTACTATGTTGCACAGCGCGTGCATGTGACAACTTTTATCGCTTTCCATAGTTCCTTTTCTTCTGAAGCTGTATCGTAAACGATGAACTGTGATCATATCCTTATTTTGTATATACTTTTATATGGTTAGTCCAAACTTTCTACTGCTTCTGCTGCTTAAAAGGCAGCACATGGTGAAATTTTAGTCCTAGAAACAAGAAACTGATAGCCCGGGAACGGTTAGTATTGTGCGCAATTTTGTACGATCAAAGTATTTTGTGTATGCTTTTAGAATAAGTTTCTTTCGTTCTTGTAAGAATGAAAGTCTTGCCGAGATTCTTACCATCGAAAGTCTCCAGCGCGCGCTGAGGGTATGTGTAATTGACAATATGTAGACGTCAAGTGGTGCGAATTACTATCCCCACAATAAGGTCCTATCGAACTTGCATTTGCTCAAGCAAACGGAATCTAGAAACTGAAGCGTACATAAGCATATCCTATAAAGGAATTTCGGACAATATTCGACTTAACGTGAGCTCAACATTAAATCAAATTCTGCTTAACTATATTCCCAGATAAACGCACTGAACGTGTGCTCCATTACGGTTAGTGGGATTAGTAGATCGTAAAAGCAATGGTTCCTGCGTAGCACGGTACTGCTAGTGTTGAAAACAAAATAGGCTTCGCTGGTTCTATGCCACGTCGGTGTAGGCGCGACAGTCCCCCTAGCAACGTACTGCCACACACCTTGGCAATGATGTAGTATTCGATTTTTTTTTCGTAGTAAAAAGCATTCCATCACCGTTAGCGGTTTCGGTTAGCAAAGTATTGGTACTATTTACATTTTATGTGATTTATTTCCCTGTACTAGTGGTGAAAATGTGCAAAAAAAAAAGCAATAGGAAGCAATAACACTAAGACCACACCCTAAGACACTAACCAATCTTAGCGGATAGATCGGGATGGGGATGCCACATGGGTGGGATGGGTAGGAATAAAAAGCTTAAAAGTAACAGAAATTGTGATTCTTACGGAGTGGTTTAAGTGAGTGACTAAAAGGAGAAAAAAAATGAAAAAAAAAAGACTCGGGCGCATTCCCGCTGCCGTAAGCGAAGCAAGGAGCGTAAGCTGCCTTAGGAGGGAATTGTATTGTATACTGTTAAGTAGTGCGTGTAGATTCTTCTTACAAAAACCGGGGGATATGAATATGACCTATGCTGCTCAAAACACTAATAAAATCAAGTTTCTTAAATCGATGTGGTGCTTGATATTTACTGGTGAATGTTTAGGTAGGTAAAGAGAGGGTAAGGTTGTACTTTTAACATGAACCATATTTTTTGGCTGACGCATCAACGGGGTGTATGGTTCGGTGATAACGCTTATCTCATTGTCATGTTGAGATGCCGAATGAGACAATCCGGCACATTTTTTCCTATAAAAACCAACTGCTGATTACACCCTAGTTTGCTGAAGCATACGAATATTTCATGTCGGTCGGATATTTTAAGGCACAATTTCAATCGACGACCTATACCGGCAACGTGTTGTGGTTCATGTGAAATGGTTGGAATTTTCATCCTACGGTTTATTATTCATACGAAACAATGAAGTTGTATAAGCGGTACACCGGTGTCTTAAAAAATAAACATCTCCAGCACAGATCGGTACTGTGGGGTTGCGCGAACCACACAGATTATCATCACTTTTTGGCCAGCTCGTTTGACAGCCAATCTAGCCCCTCGTACAGTCCGTGGCCCTGGGTGGCGCAGGTCGCTTGTATATACCACTGGAAGGAAACAAAAATACATTCAGATGGGATTCGCTGGACAGGAAATCGCGTTCCCCATCGATGCTCACGTGTCTGTTTCGTAGCTGGTTGAGGTGTAATTTATCTGTCAGTTCGGCGGCGGTCATTGCGTTCGGCAGGTCCTGTTTATTGGCGAACACCAGCAGTACCGCGTCGCGTAACTCGTCCTCCTGTAGCATGCTATGTAGTTCCTTTTCCGCCTCCACGATACGCTCCCGATCGTTCGAGTCGACCACGAAGATGAGTCCCTGCGTGTTCTGGAAGTAGTGGCGCCAGAGCGGACGAATTTTGTCCTGACCGCCGACGTCCCACACGGTGAAGCAGATGTTCTTATACTCGACTGTCTCGACGTTGAAACCGATCGTCGGTATGGTGGTTACGATTTCGCCGAGCTTCAACTTGTACAGGATCGTTGTCTTACCGGCCGCATCGAGTCCGACTGCAAAACAGACACGTTGTTAGATTCACTCATAGATGCACAAAACCGTTGTAACGCCAGAATATCATTAAGCAAAATTGTGATTCTATACATTAAACCACGTTCTCGAAGTGACACTTAGCGACACGATTCCTTCCCTTCTGTTCTGATCAATAAAATTCAATCGATGTACGTGGACTTTACTACTACACGGAAAGGGAAGCGCACGAGCTACTTTGTTGAGATTTTTTTGTGTTGAATGAAGAACAACTTACCCATCAATATGCGCATCTGCTTTTTGCCAAACAATCGTGTTAGCACGCTGGAAATAGTCAGTCCCATTGTGGAAAGTTTGCTTGTGTTTACGTTTCCTTGCGGTTTCTTATACTGATGGTGCTACGATTTCAGCACTGTTCTGTAAGGGATGCAAAACTGGGCGTAAGAAAAATACATGCGTACCATATAAATAGTGATAGCGTTTTAGCGGGCGTATCGCCAGCGTACATGGGTGTGTTTTTAATTCACACGGGCGTTTTACACCACCGCAATCAGGTGTAGTCCCCAAACGAGATGCGTCACGTAGAATCGGCAGCGCTCCTGCTGCTGCTGCTGCTGTGGTGGCGGCGACGATGGTGAAGGGAAACTGTCTTACCTTGCTTGAGCGACACCGTGCGGCTGTCGATGCGTTGTTTGTCTGCGGCTTTTATCCGGTTTTGTAGCCGACACCGGTACCTGTTGTACGGTTGGCGAGGGTTGGCGTAATTTTTGTAATTTCTATTGTTACACGAATCAAAACATAACAATATGCCACGTCAGTGTCGCTAAAGAGTTGCCTGTTTTGCTGGAATAAAATTACAATAGGATTTGTAATAAATTCTGACAGTATGCGACAAAGGTCGACGTATGGTCATCGAGTGGGACAGATAATTGCTTATTTGAAGTTTGTTTTTAAATTTATGAATTATTCGTTTGAGATACACTGTTATAAAAGAAATATGAAGAGGTATGATGATAATAAACACCATGATTGAAATAATTATTGTTATAAGTACTTTTGAGAAAGTAATGTTATGGCATTTATTGCGTACGGTTAATAATTTAACCTAATAGTTTACTAGTTTGGTGCACAAATGAATTCTATATGTAATAACTTTGTTTAAAATTAAAACAGCTTAATTTTATAAGCCTGACATGAATACTAAATTGAGTTCATACAATATAAACAGTTTCTATTTATGATGGCCATAACCCACTGTGTGTTTTGAACAGATCTCAATGTAAAGTGCGACCAGGTTAGCTCAAAAATGGACAAAGTGCCATCATCGGAAATTTGAAATTTTGACAAAAATATTGTAATTTCTATTCTGGACAGTTTTGTTTATTGACGTTTTTCTCAGAAGATTGACTAGTTTTTCAAGCAAAATTTTTAAAAAGGCTATCATGAAACTGAACTTTATAAACCAGTTGTTATTTAAAAAATATTGATATGCAGTACTGCTACGCGCATCAAATTATGAAGAGGAAATTTTATCGGAAAGTCGTTTTTCTTTTTATTTAAATTATATACACGTTATAAAATCCAAAGAAGGTGCGCTAACATCTTCCTGATGGATTTAACAAACAAATTTTGCAAATGAATTAGTGATTTTTGCGTTTGATTAAACTGTATGAATTGAAGAAACTGCGAACATGTTATCGAACGGAGAAAAAGCGCTGTAAATGAATGAACCACTAACCGCCAGTTAACCTTTCATGAATCTTCCCGAGCTATTTTAAACGTGAATATGCATGTAAGTGACAAAAGTTTGCGATTATGCTAATCTAATCATAGCTGCTGAAGAGAGCATAGGGATAAAGAACTCATTTTTTCCTGTTACATTTTTCCGCAGGTTAGAGTTCTGGTTTGTGCTTTCTCTACAGCGACTTTTTTTTTAAAGCAAACTGAACTATCGCTCCATTATCACAGCTTGCATTGCGTAGTGATGACTTAATTTTCCTACACCAAGCAGATCGCACAACGCGTCGGTTCTTGTGCTCGCGAACAATATTAATCATTTCGCCAGAATCAATCTCATTAAACGTTAGTGCTTTGCATTCGCTTTATTCGAAGATTTCATTCTCTGCCGCCTAAAAGACATTAATCACATAGCCGTGCCGCCTTGCAAACGCGACGTACACTGACAAGTTGGAACAAAATGCACAAATCCATTGGTCCACAGGAAAGGGCTTTGCGGAAGGAATTAAAGGGTCGGCCAAGATTGTCGGCAAAGGAAGGAATAGGTAAGATTAAGTGAATTATTTTTTATAAATCAAAAGGTGTCAGTAAAGTACATTAGCAGCGCGCTTCTCCAAAGCCAAGAGAAAGACAAACACATTTAATTCAATAACAGCAAAGAAATTGCAATAAAACGAACGATCGTAAGACCGCTACCCCGGCCGAAATCGTCCAATTCCAGCTAATCTTACACCCTCCCCAAAACCTTCGAAACGCAGTTCTGTGCGTATGCAGTAATTGCTGCAATACCAATTTTCCCCGACAGGATCAGTGAATCCCACCCCAGTCCACTTGATCGTCGCCGTAAAATGGTGTAAATTACGCTGAATTATATCTCCCTCGGCTCGATTCGCCCCTTCCAGTCCGGTTCACGTTTCACGCTCGTGTCGCCGTAAACAAGATCCAAAACAGCAATAAAAAGATTAGCCAAACGGCGGGCCTATTCGACGGTCCCTGTTTGTGCACCATTTCTTCGTATATCGGTCGGTGAAACAGCAAAGTGGCCAACAGCGAGTTAGAGACACCTAAAACCAAAAGCGAAATGAATAGGGGGAAAAAAAGCAACCACGACGTATCCTCCGAAAGTGTTGTCAGCATCCATCAGATTGCCTAAGTCAATATGCCACCAGTTGAGGCGGCGAAACAGGGGAGGACAAAATTAGCCTCCAAGAACTTCGAGCCGCGAGAGGCAGGCCGTGCGTGCAGCCGTCCATCTTTAGAGCCCCATTCCGTCGCCGAAACCGTATTGTGTGTTTCGTTCGGGGCCGGGAAATCGGAAACGGTTCTTCGGGCGACGACGCTTTGTTTCGGTCCTGATCCGTTTGACACCCTTTTAAGGGTGTCACCTCCATCCACCGCCCGGTCCGACCGGCTCCGAGGAAAACCAACCACGTCCAAATGGGCTTTGAACTTGAGAGCTCATAAATCTTGTTTTCACTCCATCGGCGGCGGTGGCGGGCGGTGGGTGAAAAACTCACCCGGTCGGGGCGAAGGGAAATGTATTAGCAAAAGTGTGTAAGCTTCCGAAAGTAATCTTTGGCTCGCAGTGTTCCGTGTTGTTGTGTGTTTTTTTATCTTTTATTTTCTTTTACTGGTTTTTAGGTGGCGTGCGCCAAACAAGGACAAAGAAATTGAAAGCTTGACGCCTTGTGACAGCAAAAGGATCAACTATCCTACGGCCCTGGCGGGGAGGGAGCATTCGCAGCAAATGGAAAACATCCGGTCGGTCGTGCGTTTGCCTGAAACAATCGTGCCAGCCGCACGGCCAGTGGAGCGTTTGAATTTATCGTCCATTTTCGTCGCCGTCCCGGTGTCACCGTCGATATCTAATCGCAAGTGTTAGCTTTGCTTCGGGGGTTTTCCTGGTGCCGACTGTCCGCTCGTCCGTACCGGCGCGCTGGCAAACTTTTCCGAGCATACAAGATTTATGACCAACATCACCGCGCCTGGAAAGGAAGGAACGGCAAGTCACACGGGACGCAAAAACCGAACCTTAACGCGCGAGCAATTAACTTTGGAAAAACCGACCACCCAAACCCGTCCATGCCGTGCTATTTTTCGCTTGATTTCGCGTGCTCCCCCCGCACCGCACCCGTCCGTCAACTGTGTCAACCTTCCCGAGCCGATCATTACTCAGCCATTGTGTCCACCGTTGTCACCGTTGGTGGATTAGGGATCAAACGGCCACAGGAAAAAAAGAACTAAAGGAAAAAACCACCGAAATCAATTGTTCCATTTGCAAATGGCGGTTCGTTTAACCGCGAAAAAATCGACCCAAAGCGGGTGGACCTCACCGAGGGCCGGTCGGACGAATGATGAAACTCATTAAAAGTTGTCCTAATGTTTTTTTTTTTGTTCCTGTTGTTTTTATCCCCTTCCGAACCCAACCGAAAGGGCCGGGGGTTTCGTGGGCTGGGCAGGGTCCAATTTTACCACACCGCACCGATTGTCGTCGGTGGGTTAAAATTGTGTTTGTTTTCTCCGTCCCAGGGGTCTGGCGGGGGCAGGGTGCAGTGGGTCATGCATTTTGTGACAGCTTCTTTTAACTCATTGCGGAAGGGCCGGGTAAGGTTGAATAAACCAGCAGCCAGTCGGCGCACAAGAAGTAACAAACTTCAAGCGACTCTCCATCGCGCGTTCGCTGGCCTTTGTTCTTCGCACTTTTTACATACTATTTCTAGTTGAATACAATTTAACTGTTTCTGTTTTCGCTTGCGCTGGGCTTGCTGGATCGGGATGTACTGAAATCAAAAGAAAATTAATGACGAAACCCGCGCGGCGCTGGGGCCACGAGATCTTAAATTAAAATCGGTAACACGGAAGGCAAAACATGCGGGCAGTTGACAAACAATCGGAAAACTTTCGGCCCCGAAAAAACACAGAGGGAAGGCGGTATGCTTTTCACCCAGCGGATGTATCCGTTTGCAGCAACGGCCAACGTTTTGTGCTTCACGGTTCAAATCGACGCGGATTTAAACTGAATCCCCTTCATCATCATTCATACCAGCAAGCTGGTATCCAGGCAGGCTTTGATGCACCGGCAGATTGATGAAGCGAAGGTGAAACTTGTATAATACTGAAACCCTCCACTGGGAGGCGCTGGTGGGTTGTTTGCTTTGACGGATGAAAAGAAATGGAAAGCTTAATTACGCTCATTTTTCTACGCGGGCACGGCTTGTGTTTGATGTTTGCTGAAGGGGTTTTAAAATCTAATAAAGGCGCTTATTATTATGAGTTGAACATTCGTGTTGAACATGTTTTATAATAAACATGTTCTATTGTAATAAAAGCTTTGGAAATGTTAAAACTGAACTACAAACCCATTTATTGTTTTACCCAAAAATTGGTTTACTAAGAGGCACTAAGACGAGTACGCGCTAAAGTCCGTGTGACGGATTAGGAATTGAAAGAGAGCTGAAAATTGTTTGTTCCAAAATGAAGAGCAATGAAAAAAATTGGAAGAAATTCAAATCGTTCAAGTCTTTTAATTAGCAAAAAAAATAGAATACTTGTAATACAGTTAAGAGTCAAAAGAAACACACCTGCAGTGGTTGAGATCTACCATAAAAAAGAAAACCTCCTTCGAATGTTCGTGTATGCCCTGTTGTGATAAACAGCTTTTTCCCCTCCCGTGAGTAATCAACTGATTTTATACATTTCCATCCACTTCGGCAAACCACTTTACACGGCTCGTATCGGCCGACAAAAGGGCCCGGATTTTGTCTTGTTTTATTTTTTTGGTTACGGCTTCCGTTAATACCTACTAACAATTCGCAATCGCTGCTGCTATTTGCCGCCGCTAAGCGGATGAAAAAGTTCACCGGGAAAATTTCCGTAGCCGATCGCCGTACGCCGGCTGCTTTTGGGCGCGGGTCGCTACCGCCGAGAACATCGCCGCGAGTCAGTAATCGGCAAGGGTGGAAAAAGTAATTAAAACTTTTTGACACTGTCGAAAGATATCCAACCTGCCCGCGTCGCCCGTGGGGTTCGTCTTCAACCGCGCAATAAATGAAGGTTTTGCGTAAATTTGTGCGCGGAAAATCGGCGACGCGTGTGTCTGTGTGCGTGTTCCTGCGAATGCGTAACGAAAAATGGATTTCTGTGGCTTTCCGCTTCCCTCACCCGATGCCAAGTGATCGGCTTTGTCGCCCAGGTTCCCCACCCGGTTGACGCAGTATTGACAGATTCCCATGGGGGATGTGCAGCCGGCAAATGACAGGTTACGGACGTTGTGGGGCGAGGGCGAAAAAATAAGGCAACGCCAACTGCCGCGTTGACTAATGTTTCGGGTTTTGTGTACCGCTTGGGATCGCGCATTTAGCCAGCGGAAGCAAATACACCCACATACGGCGGGTGCAATCGGGCTGTTCCTTTATTCATGACACGTTAAATGATGATTGCCTAGGTAAGCTTCAAATATACGCATATTTTTATCTTCACGTTTCAAATCCCCTATGCGATTTCGGCCTTGTTTTGCGTAGAGTATTTTTTTAAATTAATTATAAACAGGTTTAGATTAACAAAATGCTAGGCGAATGGAAATGACAATTTTTGCTTTATGTTGTTTGAGAAAGGATAACAGAAATAATGCACTATTTAATCTAACAGTTTACTAACAATAACCAACTAAAAGTGTCAATTATATAGTACTTTATCATTTAAAATGAATTTGGAGTGGAATTTAGAGTATTTTTGAAAAAAAATAACGTCCAAAGCTTTTCATCCAAGCATTCAGAAAGAAAAGTTGGTACGATTTAAACATTGCTTCACTAACTTTTCGAGCATAAATGTTTGTCACATAAACTAATATATATGATTTGTTCATTTAAGATGATGAAAGATGAGGACAGATATTTTTTTACGTTTGATTAATGAATATGTAACTGCATTTGATCGATTGTATCAGATCGATACTGAAAGGAATTAAATGCTTTTTGTCCAAATAGTTCTTTGTTAATATAAAATTAATCTTTTTTATCCATTTCCATCAATGTTCACGGTAGTTTGAAACATCTGTGCTTATCTGTGCCCATTATTGACCGATAATCTCCATTGTTTTGTGATCTGTGAAAAGCTCAATTCATCAGCAACACTAGCATTCTTTTTCGCAACATGTGATGGTTTGTTCTATGTTTGATTGATTGATGCTATTTGTTCCGTGTTTCGCTCTTTATCGACTCGAAACTGAAATAATTACGATAAGGCTAACACCTTGCAGCAGTTTTAGCCATTTGCTTTCATCCTCTTAACGTTTCATGGGAGAAAAACAAAAAAACGAAAAAAACGCTCCCAAACGCACACAAACCCGTTCGGAAAGGCCACGCAATCAAAACTGTTTTCCGATTGCGCTCGATCACGCTACGGCGTCGCACAAAAAGAGACAGCTTTGTGGTTCCCCAATTTTTGTCCCATTATCCGAACCGAATCCGCACAACGACGCGAGCGTGCGTTGGTGTTTGCGAAAATCTTTCCGATCACGTTCGTGCGATTTGTTCCTCGTGCTGCGAGCGTGCGTGTATGTGTGTTTTTTTTGCCTCTCTTTCACCACTTGATCCCTCGCTGGCCCTTTTCCCAAGCCCTCCCACGGCGGGGCCTCCTTATACGCCCGGTTATGAAAACTCCCGGAAGGATGTGGAATTTTTCACCAACAGCGACCGTTTTTTCGTTCGTCTAACGGCCTACCTTCCGTGCAAGTGTGCAGCATCAACATAAATCCGCCCCGTGCGCTGGCACCGCGGGAAGGGCATAATCAAAAATTAATAGAGACAAATTGATGAAAGGGATCTGTGGGATGATTTTTATCCGTCCGTCCCGGGCTGGGCGGCGAAGATGACGGTACCCGGCTCGCGAAGATAAAATGATAAAAATAACGTTATCAACGTTGCAGAGATTACAAGATCGTTTCCATTTGGAAAGATATGTTTTATAACGGTTGGTTGTGATAGAGTTTGGGATGAGAGAATTCAAGCATGTTCGATTGTGAAATCGAGAGGATGGACAATTTTTACTATTTTTTAAAAGTCTCCATGGTTTTTGAACACGAAACGTGTATTTGAAGGTGAATTATGTGTTTGGAAACCGTTTTTCACTAATTTGGAAAATACTTGGAAGGATGCTTTATGGTTATATTTAAGGAGATTTATACGGGAATGACTTTCTAATGCATTCGATGAAACGTTTTTTGAGTGCGAGAATCATTAATTTGGTTTCAGGATTTTTTATTTCCGATTTTTTCCATGTCCAATTTTTTGCAGGGTATTTTAAAGCCATGATTTTTAGACTGAATTCGTAAGAGAAATTGTAAAGAAAATAAAATATCTTTGAAGGCTGCTAATAAAAATGAAATTGAAAATAAATTTTAAATATCTAAAATATACTTCCTTACCTATTAATCTTAAACTGAAAATGCCAAACCGAAAGAAAACATCATAAATCCAGGTTGGAATTGTTTTGTGTTGTGCCGAAAAATGTAAATCAAAATTTGAAACAAAAAAAAATCACAAAAAAAATATCGATTCTGGAACGAAACTTTGCAACTGGCAGTACCTGAGAAACCCCCCACCCCCAGACACGATTCGACACGAGCAAGAGCTTTTCTACGGAGGAAAACTGCATCCCCAGAGCGACCCGTTCACAGCACATAATACCTTCCCGACTATTGGCACGTTTCGCTGCAGAAATTTTTCATAATAGCACCAAATCCTCACTTCATCAATCATGCCAGGGGCCGGAAGGGGGGATGCAAAGGTGGAACAAACGTGTGTATTTTCGATCCACAAACACACCAACACACTTGCTAAGGCGATTGCCTAAGCAAGAGAAATCTTCCAGGATCATATTTTCCTGTCGAGGAATGTGGCATATCAATCGCAACCGGTAGCGTGACTATGGTTCCTTATCCGGTCGTCGTTCTCCTTCTGCTAACCGTACGTGGTTAGTACGAGCGTAGCACGGCACGGCAAGTACGCGAGTAGCATGTGGCCGAATGGGCAAAAAACCAAAATCAATCGGGGCAGGGTGGAGCGAAGCGGATTTCAGTTTTTCCTCGTGTGTTAGTGTTTTTTTTGTTTAGTTTTGGCTGTAGCTTTCAGCTGCTGTAGTTGGATTTTCTTTCCTGCTGTTCTCCCGCTTTCCGGATCTAGATCAGCGACCAACGGCCTTGCCTTCCCATGCCGCCGTTCGTTGTCAACCTTGTCAACTTCGCCAAACTCCAGCCTCGTCCGCTGGCCCGGCCCGGTTGCCGGGTGTGAAGGTAATTTATTAAGTTTTATCTCTGCCTTTGCCGCTTCCGTTCCGGAATGAATTGTTGCTACTGGTGCTAGCACCACCACCACCTCCACCACCTCCACCGCTATAACCATCATCAGCCTCATCATCGTGCCCCATCATTGCCCTCGTCCACACGACGCATCAATAGTTTTGGCGCCAGCGTGCCGGTTTTACGTGCGCGAAGGAGGAAAACAAAACTGCTCCTCCGCAAAGAATATGATACGGTGCGGTAGTTTGCCGCCCGTCTCAAGCAAAACATCTTGCACCATTTGGAAGCTAAGCCGTCCGAAGCTAAGCCGGCCGGTGCGGTGTGGCTTTCCCCGGTGGGCCCTCCCTTTTGGGGAGGAGGAGGAGGTGGAGGAGATTTTAAGACGCTCACTGTGCTGCGATGGTGGTGGCGAATGGGTGTAGCATAGCTTTTGGGCTCCGAGCTCCGGCACGGAACTTTTCCTGCTGACGATACGACCGATTTTAAAGCCCGCGGTGCACGGAGTTGGCCGGAAAACAGCTGACCGGAACAGTTTTCCCAACGATACACTTCACTCCGGCAGCGGGCGAAACTTATCTCGCAAACTGTCATAAAGTACTGTGACCTAATTGGATTTTGGGCGAATTTTATCGCATCGTAGCGGAGGTAGCGAAGGAGGGTGGATGTTGCGGATGGGGCTGCGAGCGTGCCCGAAAAACGAAAAAACACTTCCGGGAAAGAAATTGTGAAGAAATCAATTAATATTTTTAAGCTGCCAGCGATTTCTACTCGGAAAGGTTTGCCGTTCGCTGCTGATTCTGTCTCTCCGGTCCGGTGGGCTGTTGAACGTGCTCGATTATGTGTAATTTCAATTAAAACACACGTTCGGAGGGTTTACTGACATGGTACGTTTTTAATGAATGTCCTTTTCGAATTATCGTTTTGCATCCGTTTTTGGATGCAGTCAATGCGGAATTTTGAAATAAATTGACTTAATTTTTCGCCTTAATTTTTGCGTTTTTAGTATAGATTTTTGTAATTTGTGATTTTTTTGTATGTACACCATATGAGATTTACATTTGGAAAAAAAATCATAAAGATAATTTAAATGTTTTTTTTTACATTTTATCCAGTTTTATCCATTTTATCCAGTAAACTAGCATCACCAATTCGAAAAAAATAAATAAATAAAATACTCCATTAACCCAGTAGCGTTGGTTTTCCGTTTCAAGTTAAATTAAATGCTAAATATATGGATCCTTTACTGAAATCGGCGTGTAAATGATATTTTCCACCAAACAATGATATAATTACAGCAAAAATTATGGTCCCGTGTATCGAGAAATCTATTAAAAAGGGCAAATTCATCCCTTTTTTTAGAAAAAAAGCCCTCGGATAGAGTTAAAGAATTTCTCTAACGTATGAGAAACTAACACCGAGTTTCCTCGAAAACTCGCCCCGAAAAACACTATCCATTTGCTAAAATTTAACGTAGTTCTTTAAAAACAACATTTCTGACTTATTTATATCCCTCAGCTCCTAGACCCCTCCCGTCCTTTTAAATAGTAATTCAGGCATACATGACCAACCACTCCACCATTTTTAATTAGGCTAAGTGTGCGGGAAACCATGCACGCGCCCTGTTCATTACATCAAAATGTCCTTCGGCCCAGGAGTTTAGCGCAAACTAACCGAAAGTATGAAAAGCCCTGTCTCGCTTGGCTCTCCGCTTCCCACCGAAACGACCATCATTCCGTCGTCTTAGTTACTGCTGCTTTATCTTCCATCCACTGCACTTATGCGACAAAGTTGTCTATCACAGCTGAAACAGGAGCTACTTTCAGGAATCAGGAGCTACTTTCCGGCCCCCTTTCCGAAGGGCCGTTTCCAACTCATTAGGTCACTATTTCTATCATTATCTCGCAAAGCTTACCCGGGCTTAGCTTGTACCTTGGGCGCACGTCAACACATCGTACGCTAATTGCTTCCACCGTGGCTCTCGACTGGGCGCAAAAATACGGAACCGTGCAAAGGGTCGCGCGTCGTAACATTAACTGTAACCCGCGTCCCGGTGAAGCGAAATGAAAGCCCAACCATTGCCGGGTAAGGATGGCAAGGGGGAAAGGTGAACTCGGAACCCATTCCGACCATTTCGTCGGTTCCTTTGCGAACGCACTTCGTTAATCCTCGTCCTAGTCTTGTCCGTTTGGACGTTCAACTTTCTCCACTGCTCAGCACGGACCGTCGGTTCCTTAACGCTCGGCTCACGTCCTGTTTATGTAAGCAAAAGCAAGTTTTTAATAACTCCGACCTCCTGCCGGCCCGCCGCTTCGCTCACACATTTCTTTACACTTCACTTCCGCCGGAAATGGACATTCCATCATCATTAGGCATGGAATTAACCGGAGGGAACGGAGGGAGTGGGTAGAACAAGCAGCGGCATCGTTTGCCATGCCATAGCCAGAGCGAATCGTTCCTGTGATGTCTTTGAAGGAGGACGGCTAGCAAATTGTTGACATTTCTGTTTTAACCCGCTCTTACCGCTCGCTGACGGTGGCGCCTCCTTATTCCACCCGGGACAAAGTTTAAGCTCGCAGACTTTGTCTCCGTGCGCCGGGTGGGAGGGAGGGCCACCGGGAGTGCTTCTGTCCTTGGGCCGTTACGAAGAATCCTTTTGTTCACCGTGTAGATGAATGAATAAGCATGAAGTGAATTGTAAAGTTTGATGCCATCGAGGAGACTCCGCACAGCGCACGGTTTTACTCACACAGACACTCATCTCCATACTTATTATGTATTCCAGTGTTCTATTTGCGCTTGTTTAACATTTTCCACATCCACCTTTTACGGGGGTGGGCCACGATAAAGCCCTAAGTCGAGCCGTTCATATCGTCCCGTTCGGTAGGGGAGGTTTTTGAACGGGTGGAGCAATAAATCAGACAAAGCCACGCTAACGGTGCCACCGTGCCGGAGAAATGGAAATCTGCACATCGTTAAGCGCCATCAAGTAGTTCTAATTTAACGGGCGCCAGTCAACCCTCGGGAAGATTAAACGCAACGTACCGGGTAGAACGTAGCAGGCAGGAGGTGGTGGCAGGAGGCAATCAAAACGGCAAGCAAAATATCTTAAAGCTCGGGTTCATAATGACTGTTCGACACTGCGTGATATATCGTTTTATAACTTAGTCGCATAATTTTATTGCTTTTGTGGCAGTTACTAGTACATAAACAGGTCGTTATATGTACTTGAAACTTTCTCTTAGTTTATAAAAAAATTCACATAAAATTATGGTCTCCTGCAAACATGATTTCAAGGAAAGAAAAACTGCAATTTTAGTATCAATCTTTCTATTGTGTTTCCTTCGCTCTTATGCAATCATTTTGGACGTGTAGTATTAGAACACTGATAGTAAGAACCGTTGCTTGGAATTGTACTAAGCTAAAAATTTATCACCCAATGATGAATTATAATTTTTATTGTCCGAATTTTCATTCATGTTTACACTAGCAATTTGAATACTTTTAATGGTGAATTTGTTACGATTTATTGGAATTCTATCTTTCAACCAAGCATGTTAACCAGTTCATCATTGGATTTAACAGGAAATTGAAAATTTTACCAATGGATTGGGAACATTGTAAAGCTAATTGTAGTTTTCACTAAATAAATGGTTAGCAAATTAATTAATAGTGTCTACAACGACCTTTCTCAATTCCAAAAAAGGCTGAACCTTGCCGGTTTTTACTAATTTGTGTCATTGATAACTTTTATTATTTTGTGAGATGGTATGGATTTAGTAGCTTAATAAATTGCGTATAAAGGATTGCTCTGTATTTACGAAATGAAGCATTATTTTACAGTTTTTCCGTGAACTGTAAAATAAAGCTTCATTTGGCGTAGCAGTGAAAGTTCAACATTTTCCCATCACACCACGCACAGCCGAATTGCTGATGGGAGAAAACCGTGAAAGAATTGCTGGAAAGTGCCCATAAATTAGAACGACCTCTTTGAGGTCAATTGAAATTGTATCTTTAATGATTCATTTTACTTCATTTTAAAGTCTTCGCTTATCATTAGTGTTCGGTGGCTGTGAGCAGTTTTCTTTTCCGTTTGTGTGCGTAAAATGTTAATTTAGTACGATACCGTTCAACCCTAAGACAGTACCAGGCATCGTGTGACCTTACAAAAGGCATACCGAAAAAATTTCAACCCACCACGGTCCCGACCCGACCCGATCCGACCCGACCGGCCAACCGGGGTGTATATCCTCATTAATCATACTAAATGAAGTGGAAATCTATTTTTCGCGCGGCCCAGATGAGCAAAAAACAAAAAAAACAGTGTACAGGGACGCACAAAATAACGAAAATCATTATGAGAAAGGAAACAGAGAGAGAGAGCCTGCCGTTGCGTACGGATCAGGAACGAGGCTGCGTCCCGGAACCATATGCCAGGACGGCGTGACGGTGTGCTTTAGAGCCGTGTTTCCTTCCTTTTGATATCTTGATCGTCATCTGGACCGGAAGGAAGGGTGGAACTTTGGAACGCTCGTCCTACCTACATCGTCGTGGGGCTCGTAGGTCAGGTCAAACATCTAAAGACAAAAATACAAACTCCACCTCCCACCGCGGTTGGATGAGGAGGGACGGATGGAAAGGGATGGGAAAGAGGATGCGTGGGTCACACTGAGCAGACAGCGGACCCTTCGAATGAATTAGGACCTATTCGCTGTCGTTTGACTTGATAAAGTAAATTAATTTTCTTTCGCCTTCATGCGCCTTGTCGAATGGCGAAGGTTGCCCCATTACTCGTTCCGTTTGCGTGCCTTTAGTGCTGCTTTGTTACGCTGTTTTTGCGTCGGTTTTATGTCGTAATTGAATCTCTACCCCCGTCGCCGGACGGTCGCTAGTGAGGAAGGTGAACGTTCGGAGGCTATAAGGCGTCTTCAAAGGGAAATGGAATTTCACTCTCCAAAATGATGAGAAGTGAGCGAAAGAGAGAAGGAAATGGAGGCCATCATGTACAGACTCATTTTGGAAGGATTGGTATTGCGTTTCGTTCGTACTAGTTTATTAGCTTCGTATTTCAACTAACAAGTAATTCTGAACCGTCTTGTATCACCCGTTAACTATGTTTTGACTAATAGAACCTGTTGTTTTGTACATATTATTGTCGTTTTTAAACCGCTTATTATTTTGTCTACATTTTCCACACTTCACACTTTTTTAAGTATTATTTTTATATGCTGCGCTTCATTTAGTGTTCAATGTATCTTCTAGAAGTTTAAACATATTCCTAAAAACCTTTTCATTTATTTGAATGACGAAGTAATTTTTATTTTTTATAGTCCATAAAACTTTGTTTAATGCTTTTTCAAAAATTTTATTACATTTAAGTATTGTTTTAAATCTTTTATTGCTTGTTTAAAATATTCAAGGGAAGAGTTAAGAGTAGAGAAATGGTTAACATAATTTTATTATTTTCTGATCAAGCCTTCTCACTTTGGATTTTTGGCAATTGTATTATGTTTGTATTTGAGCTTTCTTATTCCATACAGATTACATGAAAAAATACAATATTATATGTATTTATCGTTTCCATCTGCTATTGTTTTGCTCTAAATGTTTTGATGAACATGTTGTCAAATACCAGTATTTGTTCTATCATCAAGCGTTTTTCAAAAGAGTCTCTTCGTCTTTACTTTTCTTCACAGAGATTGTTAAAAAATAGCAAACAATAAAAGTTGAAGGAGAATTTGAATTTGAAAACCCCAATTTTCGGTCTAAGATTGACTAACCCTGCACGAGAACGGAATGAAACAGCTGATCTATTGTTCAGAACTGAGAAGCAAGCAGTGAGACGGTGTTCGTGCGGGAGATCCCTCGTTAATGCATGTGTGTGTGTGTGTGTTTATGGTTTACGTTTCATGCTTATGTTTTTATGCTGTGTATCATCCATAGCACACACACACACTCTTTCTCGCTTGCGCTCGTTGTCTTTCGCTATCTCTGTATTTTTTCCTTTCCAAACCTATCACTCTCGTTCAGTAAAAACCCACACTCGCACACACTGTCACAATTGACTTCCACTTGCTAGCCGGCGTTTTTTGTTTCTTGCGCTGTGTCTCTTCTTTCGTAACCATTTTCCTTCCATCAGCACCTGCCTGCAGCCGCTCGATCGACCCCCACCCCGTACCCCCACTGGGTTGTTGTTGGTGGTGGTGGTGCACATCAACTAGCAATGCTTCCACTTTGCCCGTGTATTCTCCAGCATCGCGTGAGACGCGAGCGTGATCGTCAGCACCGAGCGCAACACGGTGGGAGAAGCGAAACGGAGCAAAGGAGAAGAAAAAAAAAACACACAAACTCCATTCCAGCACCGTCGGTCGGAGGAAAGTTGCCAAACAAGTTCCCGCCGCCGATCGCACCAACACCGGCACGGGTCCGGGTCTGAGCGGATGCGGGTTCGCTCGGTAGATGCTGATCGCGACAAAATCATTTTTACGTCCACCGCGTACCAACGCTGTGTTGCGCGAGTGCAGCCAGGGACGAGTGCGTACAACGGCGGATTCCGGAACGTTTTTCTCCTCTTGTTCGGGTACGTGGGAAGGGGGAAGGGTAGAAGGGACGTGTACGTGTGTATTGCGCTTGGTGTGAATGAGCGAAGCGACGTGCGGTTCGGTGACACTGCAAGCAAGGAGAGAGAGAGAAAGAGAGAGAGAGAGAGAGATAAGGAGGGAGTGGGGCGAGTGAGCGAGAAGAAAAGTGCTCATCGTCACCTAACCGCCCGCCCGCGTGCCAGGCGAAATCTTCGGCCAAGGAAGCAATAAAGTGATTTTAAAACAAAAGGTTCAATAAACCGTTCGAAAAATTTCGCCACCGCGCGTTTTCCGACCCCGAGTTCGTGATCGTGCCCGAGCCTCCCCCGCCTCTGTGGCCGCGCAATTTGTTGATCGTGTAAATTTGTTTAAGTGCCCCATGCGTAGTGTTGCTGTTGTGGGGGCGGTTGTTGTGATGCTCGGGAGGTTGGCAAAAGGTCAGGTGCAATTTGAGAGAGCAATTTTTGTGTGCGCGTGTGTTTGGTGGAAGATCAACCACGGTGTCGGAAAGATCGTGATCGATGGAAATTATCGTTCCCGTTTCGTGCGTGGCAATCCCGTCCGCCAAAGTGGGTGGTGGATCGGGTGTTCGGTTGTGCATGTGTGTTTGTGTGTGTGTGCTTCTTTTTTGATGCGATGTTGTCATGAAGCTGTGAAAAGCCATCCACAGAAAAGCCTTAAAAGTGCCCGAGTGCCGACGGGTTTTAGCCAAGCTGGCAGCAAAAGTGATGACGCGCAGATGGCCGTCAACGGAAATGGGAGCTATTTTAAGTCGCAGCCGCCGTGTGTTTTTCCTTTCCGGGGGAGGTTTTTCTTACCAACGTGTTAACCACCCCGTCCGCAAAGGGTATCCCACGTTCTAGTGTGTTTCTGCTTCGTTTCTGCTTGCGTCTGGATTGTGGAGTGTGTTTGTGCTGGAGTGTGTTCGTGTGCACGGTTGGGGTTGTGTTGGTACGAACGCTACGTTGGTTTCTTTTCTGGAGTCTGTAAAAGGGGGCCAAAGTCGGTCGGCAGCGAGAGGGCCAAACCTTTCGGTGGCGCTGGCTTGTTTTTCACTCCCTCTTCGGCTCGCTTCCTCTAGGCGCATGGAATGGAATTTGGGCTAATGGTGGAATGGTGGGTTTATCCATTTTCTGTTCGCACACCGAAATTAGCACATGGGAATAGGGATGGATGGGTTGATTTTCTCGCCGACGAAAATGTTTTGCACGTTTTAATACTTTCTGTTTATATTTTAATGGCACATTTTTTAGCACATTATTAACTGGTATGTCTAGTTTAGTTCGACTTATGGACTCTATTCATGATACTGCACTGTAAACAAGTCAGACAGCATCTTGAGTAGGAGATTTAACAAAAAAAAAAACTGAACGTCTCTCTCTTACGATTCAAGAACGAGCACCACGTACGAGAAATCCAACGGTCATTGAAACTTTTTGCTACGCTTTGAAAGTTCTCACCCCGAAAGGCCTACCATTCCCATTAGAGCCGCGAAGAAGGTCGTGGGTATGTTTTGCGTGAAACGTAGCCTAGCACCAACACAACCATATCGGCACAAATGAAAGGTACCACCCCGGTACTCCGACCGGCGGCTTGTGAAGTGTGAACGAGAAGGTTAAGACAAAAGTGGCAGATTGCTTTTTTTTTGTCGTTGTGCCAGGTAGAAGCGGAATGGTTGTGAAGGTTGCCGGTGCAGTTTGCTGCGACACCGAGAGAACGCCCGCACCCTCAGGATCCGAGTGAGCCGTGAAATTGTAGCAGCATTAAAGGTAAGTACGCTTTACACGCTGCACGAGAGCGTCCGTGGGCTCATGATGCCGTGGGTAGAGTGAACTTCCACATCCCCCCGAACGCCTTTCTCACGCCTTTCTGATGACTGGAATAAAATTACACACTGTCCCCGGTGCTGAACCGCAGCTTAAATAACCATTGCAAACAATTCCGTGCCCTGATTGCCCATCCGGAGGCGGCTTCGGTAGAAGAAAATTGAAAGTTTCCACCATTTGGCACCGCCGGCCGGTCCTAGTCCAAGGGCTGCTGCCCGGTTAGGCAAACAAAGTCGGCACCCAATTTGAAATTCATTCACTGGCAAGCTGATTTCATATTCAAGTGGAAAACTTTTCCCCCACCAGCGCCACCCGCGGCCGGGTCGTGTTACACACGCCCGAGAATGGGAGCGAGAATGGTCCTTTCGCATGCCGATGCAAAAAAAAAACAAACGGTGCCGCTTCTTAAGGGGAAGGAATTCCAAGAAAGCGAGATTTTGGAGCCGTTTAGTTTTGTTCGCACTGGCTTTTGATTCGGCTAATGCCGGGGATTTGATGAACGGTTCGCCCCTGGTGTAACTTTCTCCTAACCCGGTTGGGTTTGCAACGGTGCTGGTGGTGAGATTTGTATCATCCGGACAAAACGATTCGAACGATTTTAAGGCAACGCACAACTTTCAATAATAGAAAGGAACGATAATTCACATTATGCTCTGGAGTAGTGATATTCCCGAAGGAATCGAATCAAATTAAAGAGGGATTTCGTTTAAGGAACGTTTGATTCAACGCTCCATATTGAAGCTATTGGAATAAAAATATTTGTTCAATACACGGCACAAAAAAGAGGGTCTATGATAAGCTCGACAAATTTAAATTTATATAAGAAACATTATTTTTATTTTGCCGAATCTTTCCTGTCAGCTGGGCTCAATTTTTTTCAAGATATTTGCATGTGGTTTATGTAGTATCTTATAAAAAATTCGTTCATAATTGCTGTTATTTTATTAATAAAAATGTTCTGCAATACTGATATTACCGACAAATCGAGATACGTTATGATTTTTCCATCCAGTGTGCGATATGATTAGTTATGTTATAGCTTTTACCCACAATATTTTCGACGTTTGACTCTTTTTGATTTCACTCAGGATATAATTCTTTGGAAATATTAAACGACTGACTCACACCTTTCGAAATTATAAAAAAAAATCACCACTACGGAGGAGCCGAAACGAAAGCTGTTTCGTCTTAAAAAAGTCAGATTAGCTTTTATCAATAGGCACAATAGGCGTAGCTCCTGTTGCTGCTGCTACTACTGCCCGTTAATTGCTGACCGGTACGTCTAGCTCGTTCTAATGAACGAGCCTTTTTGTCGGCAACCCCCACCGGGGGGCCGATGGCGCAGATCAAACTGATTTACATTTTGATTGAGCTGCCAACCCAAGCCGGCCGGAACCGTTGATGGCAAAACTCGTTAAGAAAGCTGTCGTTCCGCTGGTTTTGTGCGCACTGTGTGTCGCACACGCCTTTTCTCCTTACGCTTTTGATTTCGGTCGTGATGATTGAAGAGTGTGTGCATGTGTGTGTGTGTGTGTGTGTGTGTGTGTGTGTGTGTGTGTGTGTGTGTGTGTGTGTGTG
>KI915040.1:10291436-10406959 GCA_000473445.2 Anopheles farauti | reverse complement strand
TGTGTGTGTGTGTGTGTGTGTGTGTGTGTGTGTGTGTGTCACAAACCCGATTCAAAAGAAGTTGATGTTCTGTTGTGCGAGGGTGTTTTTTTGCCTTCCTCCTCTCGCCCGTTGTTTCTATGTTCTGTGCATGCAGAAAGCGCATTAGTCATTCCGTGCGGAGTGTATGGAGGAAAATCAGTGCGCTTTCCAGTGTCTTTCGGATTGCGCGTGGTGTGCGATATTTAGTGCAACAATTGTTTGGCACTTCGGAGCGTGTGCCATTTTCTTTTTTTCGTATTCTGCATTTCCCCTTTTTTCTGGAGCCCTTGTGCTTAACGATGTTGATTTTACAACGCGTGGCACACTGCGATGGGTTTAGTAAAATGGGATGGAAAGAGCAATGTAGCTTCTTTCCCAGAGGCAGCTCCAAAAATGCCACAAGCTGTCGTCCCTTCTCTCCCGGCATTCGATTGCTTTCTGGCCTCAGAAGGCGTAGGGAGAGAACTACTCCACACGCCACGTGGCGTGCGGAGTGTTTCTGGCACCATCGCCCAAGAACGGTGGGAAATGATGCTACTGAATGCTGGCGCGAAAGGATGCAGGCGAGTAAACGCCAGCATAGACGGGCGTGCATTCGTTTTCCTCCCATGCTTCGTAACCCGGGGTGGGACGCGTCTGAATTACAATCCGTATTTATTGTAGCGATATGTTTCGTTGCTATTTCCACCAGAGGCAGTGGCGACAAGTGCATCAGAGCCAGCCAGCCAGCCAGCTTGCCCGTGTTGCGCGGGAAACAACGAGCCTTGTTTCCACTCGAGCCACTACGGAAATTGATATGCGCACAAAAAATAAAAAACAAAACGAAAACATCTAGCACGGCACCAGCGTTTAGGGTGAGTAAATACAATTTTCAGCACCGTTGCATTGCTGCGCTTTTGGTGGGAAATGAATGCGCCGCTGAGGTTGGGTAGTCAGAGTGAAACGTAAAAAAGGGCCCAAAAAGACCAAAAAGGAGTATTAAGTATAATGTCTTGGATTACTATTTTGTTGGCGCTTTCTAATGAGGTTGATTATGTTTTTTTTTGGCAAAGAATTCTGGAATGTTTAGTTTTTTCCTTGATTGAATTATGGCGTATGAATTTTAATTGAATTTTATTTATTTTTTCTTGATAATTCTTGATTGCATAAATCACGAATATTGAATATAATCAGGCAGTATCAGGCAGTTACAATTCTAGAAAAGATAACAATGAAAAACATGGCCGGAATGAGATTAAATTGATTTAATCAAAAACAGATAATAGTAAGAATGAATGAATAAGCATAAAATGATAATACGAAGCAGTAACATTTATAAAATAAAATCTGAAAACACTACATTACAGTTTATTTTAACTTAACTTTTAATAGCTTAACCTACAATTAAATGGTTATAGAAGTAATCCTGCTTTTATTTAAAAAAATGATACTATGCAGAATCAAATGGGGTTTCGTTTGTGTTTAATAGAAAACAAAATCAGTTTATGCAAAATAAATTCGGGTTAACAAAGGTACACACCAGAATCGTACAGATCGAACTCTTATAACGATCGTTTTTCAATTTTCAAACGTTTCCTAGTAACGGTACCGTTCGGTTTACCGCATCAATTGAAACCTTCTAATAACCACCCATGGTTTTCCGAAGCGTACATTCGGGTGCGATAACATATTCCACCAGGTACCGGGGAGATATCCGAAAAGGCCACGGTGTAAATGATTCATATCCTGTTTTGCAACCGCTCTTTCGCTCGATCTTTTTTCCCCTTTCCCTCTTTTCCAATTCCAATAAACCTGTGCTAGGTGTAACCAGAGCAAAACTAAATATTCCCTTCACTGGAAATCGATTGCAAATGAGGCGATGGGAAGTGGGAGGGGGTTTGCGAATCGGTTGTATCATAAATTCACAACGATAATTCGTCCCCATAGTGCGCTCAACGTCGGGGTGGAGCACCCCCCTCCACCCTCCTCTCTCCCTAAGACTCTGGTTTGGGTTTCGTTCCGTGCAGCTCACAGCCTTAAGCGTCTCTCAAATCCCGAAATCTCCATCCTTGCGGTGGTATTGTTTCGCCCGTTCACGTATCATCATATTTCCGACTGAATGTATCCAAATAATAAAAAAAAAACGGTCTTTTCTGGGGCGATGCCGCCGGTATCAATAAGACGCTTATAGGAGGAAACCGACAAATTGGGATTCCTGTTCGTATTTATGATGGCTCACAAATCATATGTTGAACCGAATTTGTTTCCCTTCGTCCGCCACCTGCGGCAAAGGGTTTTCGGTGGCGTGCGTCGGATGTAGCTCAACATGCGAGGAAATATATCATGGGCGTGAGCCAAAAGATCACTTTCAGGGAAGAGGAGGGAGGTATTTTTTCTCTTCGTGATTTGCATAGGATATGTGGGTTTTGCGGAAAAGCTACTGCCGATACACTCCCCCCTCCCTCCTGGGTGTGTCCGACGGAGGAAATCAACTCGCCGACCGGGTTCGGTCCCAACGGTTCGTTAGACTCGGACCGGGGCAATCACCCGGAAGCTGCCCGTTCCCGAGCCCCGGGAACCGACCGATCGGTGCGCACAGATAATAAACGGTATCATTATGCCCATTCAAATTAGGGAAATTATGGGACCCTTTTTCCCCGGTGGACCCAAACCGCTGGCTGCCAACTCGCGCATCCCCGGCAAGAACCGAGGATACCCTCGGGCAAGAGAGGATGACGGTGCGGGGAGGTGGTAGAAAAAATACCACGAAAAAGTATAAATAGAACACATTTCAGCGTTTGTCCGTTGCTTTTCCGGATCCGGTTTTGGCAATCGTGCACGTCGTCCGGCAGACCAGGCACGGGGACAAATTTATTCACGGTACCATCGGAGTGACCAATGCTCACGGGGGAATCGTGTCAGCAGCAACAGCGTCCAGCGTAGCAACAGCTGCGCGAACCGTAGCTAAAACCCCGATAGTGTCCGTTTTCAACCAGCACCGCCAGCTAGAGGGATTTCTGCGGGATCGGAAAAGTTACGGCAAACCATGGCGATGTGTTCCTCTTCGTTAGGTGGACTGCCAGATAAGTTTTCTTTTACCGTCACCGATCGTCCATTTGCACGTGGATTGTGTGATTTCATTTCGAGTGTTATTTAACTTTAGCTACCGGATTGCTACAAAGCGGGAAGTGTTTTATAGCATGCCGTAATGGATCATTTTCGGCGAAGCAGTACACGAGTCAAGTTAAATATGTTGGATGATACATATTAATATTGTGGTTAAACTGAAGATACTTATTTATTCGCAAATGACTTATTTCCAATAGGAAGGTAGGATGGAAATTTGAGCCCAAAATACGGTCGCATGAGATGTGTGTTGTGTATTAATTGTGAAAGTGCAGTCATTTTGCAAAAATATAAAAACAAATCTCAATTACTCATATTCGTATTAATACAAATTTTGCAATTTAATATTAGCTTCCCGGCTTTTCACGTACTTTTCACGTACAAAATTTTTGTGTATCCGTTTTTGGAACCATTTAAGATACTAAGTAATTTAAAGGAATAATAAAAATCGAAAAAAGGGTTGTAAAAAAACATTAAAGATTTAAAGCATAAAAAAGTAACTTTGCATTTTAGAAAGAAATTTATATTACGTGGAAAATCATATCAATTTCATAAACTTTGAACCGTTAATTATAATTATTTTTGCAAAACATAGACTAGAAACCATGCAACTATATCCATACAAAGGCGATAGTAAGTAGATAAAGTTTTTATTTATTTATTTATTTAAATAAATGTATAAAGTTTTTAAAAACCATTCAATAATGCTCCACCAGCAACGTGAGTCTCAACTGAAGAATCTTTTTGAAACGAATCAACTACCTCATCTCGGGGTTGGGCAACCACGCTCGATTCGAAACAATAACTACATAACAATTCCTCTGCAACGTTTACGAATTCTTCTGCCCGAACATCACGTGATATTGTGGCGGGAACGGGAGGGTTTGGGAGGGGAACGGTGGGTTTTGTGAGCAAAGATTTAAATATCAGCTCGGAAATGGTTCTAGCACAGGGGAGCTAGCACGGTGGAGTTTCGGGTTTCGGGTTCTAATTCCTGTCCGCTGCTCGGTTTTGCCGACTCATTTCTTTCTTCTTCCGCTCACGGCAGCGGAAGCGCTTTGGCTAAGCTGTGCCGACCCGAAATTCCAATACCCCAAAGCACGAGCCGGGGATCCGGCTGCGTAGAAAAACATTCCTTCGGTTTTTTTTTTCGTTTTTTTTTGGGACAACGAATCCTTGCGTTGTTAGGATACACGCTTGCCGCTTGCTTTAAGAGTTTGCTCCTTGCTCAAGGAATGTCGCAACCATCAAACCGAAGGAACCACGTGCGGTGAGGTGAGTGTGGGAACGGTAGGGAAAAAAATCGGATTGGGTCGGGCTTCCGGTTGCCGGTTGCCCGTCGCCTCTCGGAACCGAACGGATTCGAACGAATTTGCGGAATGTCGATTTGGATTTTCCGACCTGCATCCGGACCTGGTCGGTACCGAAAATTCGAATGAATGTGCAAATGTGTACGTGTGTGTGCGTGTGTGTGTGTGTGTGCTTCTGGAAGGATCGTTTCAATCTTGTTTGAGCTCAGCGTTTGACCGATGGGACTAATGGTGAAGCGAAATGGCGTGTTCCGAGCCGGTGGGAAAAGAATTGTTTCGGCCCGGACCGCATGGACACAAAGAGATTAATCTCTACGTGCGGGCTGCGGAGGAAGGTATGTTTGTGTTGATGGTATAAATTTAAAATATGTGTTTTTTTCTTCATCTTCCGTTCTAATGTTGCCCGAACGTCCAAACAGAGTAGGCTTTGCCGTCGTACAAAGAAGCATGCTAATGCGCTCACGCGCCGCACACCAGCCGCATTGTTTCGGTAGCTTAAAACCGTATTGTTTGTCCGATATCACTGTGCGATCGAAGCGTGAAAGTAAATAAAATCGTTCGAACAATATAAACGGAAACGATGATAAGCTCGAGCTGTGGGGATTGTTTGTGTCGTGTGCAACTCGAAAGCACCCATTCGAGATCGAGATCATCCGGAGGTTTCCCTTCCATACAGCGAGAGCTGTACGTTCGACTCGAATCCGGAAAACAACTGCACAGGTGCTTCGGAACAGGTGTATCGCAACCCCCATCGGTGACCCATTTCCAGCTCGAAGCCCAACGAACCGGGTGACGAGTGTCGTCTTCGTCCAGAAAGTTCCCCGTCCCTGCTGCTGCACCTGCCAATGACGGTGGAGCGAAAGACTCCGTTCGGTGGACGCTTTTCGTTTTCATTTCATGCCACATTCCCTCACCCGGGCCTGCCGACAAACCGGAATGTGTTGAATGCCACTTGCCAGTACCGGTTTTGCCACCCGGTTTGATGCTGAATGCATTCTATGGGCGAAAATAAAAAAAGAAAATTCCCACACCGGCCCGTGTCCAGCTGGTTGGAGATATTTTTTTCGTGAACTATTCGCTTAAGCATTCCAACAAAAATGGGTGTGGATTATATGTTTTTTTTTGGGAACACTCTCATCCACCGCTTACTGCCGCGTTTCCCTTAGCGACACGGGCTGGTCCGCTGGTGGTGGTGACGATGTGATTGAAACAGTTTTGACACACTTCGGAAACGGTCGGTTTTGTGGTGCATTGTAATGGTGGGAAGTGGAATACAATGTACCCGGTTTAGTTGCCGCTTGCACGAAGGTTGACGAACGGCAGCTGCGGCACGATGCAGCCTGCTGCATTACGCAACTGCACGCAAAAAGTTTATCATAAGTGCTCATACCCACCAACGGGCTGTTTGATGACGAATGAAACCGTCCGTCTGTTTGGCAGATGACTATTCATATAAAACTTCCTTGCACATCCGACTCGGTTTCGAAGCGTTTCCGCCTGCCACTGGGCGTGCAAGAATGGGTGTTGAGACAAGAGTTTTACCGGATCGCAATGTTGAACATACCGTGTTTATCTTTGTCGCAAAATTAAGATCAGAAAGAAAGGAATGCACCGTCCTGCAGCAACGAGCTGCACAATCTGTTTCGCGGCCCGTGCAGCTGACTAAACAATCGCGCGCTGCGCTATGCAAAGCCCCGCGAAAGGCACCGTATCGTGCGATACCGGTTCGCGCCACGCGTACGGGCCAACGCGGGAGAGTGAAATTAATTTCTTAAAATTTACCAACGTACTTCCACTCCCCCCGGTGCCGGGGGGTTTCTTTTCCCCCGAAACCGTTTTGAGCCACCGGCTAGGAAAATAAAGACGAAGACGGTGCTGCCCGCGAGTACGGTACATTCATCCCCAACATGGTGGCCAGGCAAAAGAGCGATTCCTTCGCTTCGCACAAATCGCTTCCGGAGTTATTTGAATGGTGGATGAAATTTAATTTCCGCTGCACAATAAACTAAAACATCTCGTTTTCCGGCTCGCTGCAGACAATGCGTTTTTTTTGTTATTTTGGAATGGTTTTTCCTACCCGTACGGGTGAAACGATTGGGTGGGTGGTAGTGGTAGCATGTCTTCGGGTTGAGCCATATCAACCGGATGCACATGAAGGTTTAGTTCTAGTCGGTGCCCGGTGATGACTTGATACGATGGTTTACGTAATTTTAAAGTTTTTATTCTTTTCTCCTAAAAGGCTTGTTTCACGCTAATGAAGCATGTTGTTATTATTAATGCTTGTATGGATAATAAAAAATGTTGTTTCATCCTTGAAATGGATACAATATGAACCATTCATAAAGATTATATGGTAATAAGCTATTGAGAGGTATTATGAGCTCAACTAAAGTTTTCCATACGCGCTGATTGATAAAGCAATTTTTTTATAAATTTCAATTCGTTACAGTAGGAATAAACGCTTGCAGCGAAATGAGAGTGACATGTGTATGTTTATACAGCAATTAACTATAATTCTAAAGAGCGTGGTTTAAAAATGGTTTTCCTCTTTTTACTTATTGTTTCAGTTTCCGGGTTTTTTTTTGCTATATTTAAACAATGTATCGAATATTATTATGCAGAATTATGCTTTTTTGGTTTGCTATTAATAAGCTTTCGATTTTCTAAAAAACTAAATAAACATTCGATTTTCTACAGTGTTGTTTCAATAGTGAACGTCAATTTTAATGAAGACTTACCAGCGATCGTTGCTTGCAAATAAGGTCACTCCTGTTTGACGACATCAGCTTCGGATTGATAAGCTGAATAATGTTGATGATTGCTCCTGGTTTTTGCATTGCCCAAACCTGATAAGCTCTATCAATCATCGGGTGTTTTTTTTTGGGTCTGGTAGCTTCAAGATGCTGTAATGTGATGACCTGTTGATAACATTCTCGATCTAGAATATTCCAGCAATCGAATCTGGTGTGTTAGCACAAATGAATTTGAGTACTTTGTTTATTATTTGCACATTTAAAATTGCCCATAACAAATTGAAATTTATTTTAAATCTCCTTATTACCATTGCAAATAAACTAGTGATTTATTTCACTAAAATAATACAAGAACAAAGCCTCACCAATGGTACGTTCCCTCGACCTTGCAAACGACACTGTGCTCCCGAAACCGTGCAGAAACTCATACCGACAGGAGATTATACAGTAACAAGTTGTTGCGCGATCAACGTTTTGCCGGCTTTCCTATCTTGGGGCAATATTCCGAGTGACATGATTTATTTGTGGTCTATTCCGATTCCGGGGCATTCCCTCGGCTGCCTCTTGCCCGTGTGTCCCGTGGGCCACGAACGGATTTGCATAATGCTGTGGCCACTGACATCGGCGGTAAATCTTACGGTCTCATCGGGCACAACTTTCATTCGGTGCCTGCAAATCGGTGCCAAAATCCCGCCAGCCAAGTGTCCGATTTTGTTCCGACGGGATGACATTGGGTTTTTAGGCGGGCTGGGAGGATTTCGGAGACCCGGAGGCAAAATTGATGATATTTATAATGGACTTACGCTCAAAGGTGGCTTCCAGCCAGCTACTCTCTCACAAACACACACACACACGTACGTTTGTAGACACTCACACTTCCCGCTCGAATTCAATTGCGCACACTTGACCCAAGCGTCAAAAGTTGGGCCGTTTGGTGAAAAATTTTGTGCTCCGCTTTCGGGGAGTTTGTTTTTTTTTTATTATTCTTGCTGCTTCCCCAACGTAACCGAGAAACGCATTAATATTTTGGATTTCTTTTCTTCCCAGTGACACCAAAACCGGTCGGTTCGGTTGGGGATAGGCGTTCGGTACGGTCGCTTCATTTCCTGCTACAGGATATCGCACTTTCTTGCCATTTCCGATTCCGGGTAGTTGGTATCCTTTCTCGCCCGGAACCCGTTTCATCATCGCCGCACACCACACTGTTTACTGGGTTTAGCAGTGAAACGAAAAACGACATATGCAGCACTGTAAGCACTGCTGAGGAGCACAGTTTTTCCGCGTGATATGAACGCTGCAACGAATGCTGGCAAGTAATCCGATTGTTTTGGCAGTGTAACAACGACGTGCCGGCTTAGTGCGGCTCCGGTGGTTGCACCGTGTTGTGCGGAAAGTTTACAGAATTTCGAGCATTTCGACTTATTTAACGGTGGGATTATGTTGAATCAGCTCGAAAGAAAGAGAAAAAAAAACTCCCCCCTGATAAAGAAACGATGCTCGGAAAAATAAGAAGTGAAGCGGACATAAAAACGCACACTCACAAGATATGTACTACGAATTGCAAAGTGCACTTGTGCGCTCCAGTTGCACTTCGAGTTACATTGCAAAAGCATAACAATATTTGGGTCTGTCTGCAGCAGACGGTAAAGAATGAAACTTTTCGGTTCCGCGATGACACCGGTGGGAACTATGGGTGGAAAAAAAACACCAACCCAACGTGCTGAACGTGCAATTCAAACATTACGAAATGAGACACAAACCCAGCATGGAGTTTTTTTTGTTGCAAAATGTCAGCACCCGGTCAAACTGTTCGTTGAGATTGGAATGAGAGCACTTAGTTCCCTTCGTAGTTTCCTCCCCGCTTTCTTCGCTTTACCTCGAGTTAACGAAGCACTAGGCTTAATTTAAATACAAATTGTCCAGAAAATAATGGACCAGCAGAGAGCGGGCACGTGCTTGCGCGTTGAATCATAACATTATGACGCGCTTTCATGCTGCTCCCTGGCTCGGTGCGGTGTGGAAATCGTTAGTTTTTCGCTCACCATCCTCTTTTTGACACCTTTCCGAGAGGAGCGTTTATTCATAGAGCTCTTGTTGGTCGGGAGACGCCGAGCAGTAGTGTAAGCGGAACTGGTTTTGAGGATAATGATTAGCCCGCGCAGGCTGGCGGCGAGCCGTTGGGTAAGATTTCATGTGACCTGAAGCGCACAAGATGTTGCCAGGGACTTCCGGGCACCGGTGAGGGATTGCGAACGAAGTCAGGCATCGGGATAAATATTTAATTAAATTTTCCTTGCTTCTGCACACACTTCGCTGGGGGCGTTGCCTCCTGCATCCCGGGGGCTGGTTCGAAACCGGTGCGAAAGAAATGCGGCAAGATGCGAGCGAGCGAGCGAACGCCGTGTCGAATGATAGACGAGGCGTAAATCAAAGCACTCCAAGCAGCGCTAAGAAACTCGCACCGGTGCCCAAGGTCACCACACGCGGATGCAATGGATTAGCTGCCGTGGGGAAGGTTGCCCGAGAGCGCCGGAAACGGTAAGCAACACAACACGGGCGGGCACGGCAGCGGCTTAAGGAGCCAGAACTCACATTTCCCACCGAGCGCACTTCGCCTGGAGTGCTTCTAACGATGTAATGTGCCGTTGATAGGCAACATCAAAAGCTCGGCATGCTAATGCGTCCGGAGCCACTTGGGTTCGAAGTGGGGTCGAATGGACGGCATACACCGATTTCACTTTCTTCGCTCTCCGGCCACGCACAGGCATGTTCTTGAGAGGCAATCGAGGATACGCTAAGGATGGGAAGGCTGAAAGGATGCTTCGTGAAGAGTGAAATTGAGTCATAGTGACAGTCACGCTGGAATGGCTTGGAAAATGGTTTCCCCTTTCAGTTTCGCGTGCGTTCTGGATAACAAAGCGATTCCTAAAACTGCACAAGCCGTTGTTCTATTCGATGCTGGGAAGGATCTTTTATTCCATGGAAAAGATATTGGGGTTTTGTTTTTTTTTTCCACTGCGCCTTTTCATGCCCACCGGTGGTTGATATTATGTAGAAAGTTGACTTTGAACAGAAAATAGAAAATGGAAGCAAGTGAGTGAATCAGTAAATTATTTTAATACAAAATTTGTGTTAAATGTTTAAATCGCTTTGAAATTATTTATTTTTGATAGTTGTGTACGAAACATTTATTAAAATATTGTTTTTAATTTCCACACATATATTTTACTGCGATAATCCCAGATGATAGTCGATTCGGCCGAATTTCACCACAGTAGGTCTGCTATTGACAGCACATCGAGTGAAACAAATGGTAACTATGATCGTTTTTTTATTTTGCTCACATTTTAATTGCACTTCCGCTTACTATGTATGCATTAGGAAGTATCGACATTTCGACACCTTTTTCGCAGGGATTCGATTCGTTCCCGATGATTTCAATCCGACCCACGAATGAAGCACGGATGCTAATAAGTGCTAGCACTCAAACACAAACACCCGCACACACTCGGCCACATTCGGTTGATGAGCAAACAAAAAAACGCTACCATTGAGTTTGGCTAACCGAACATCACAGAGCCGTGCATGGCACTCGCACCCGCGAACCGACGGTTTCACGTGCGTGGTTTCGTGGGGTGTGATGTAGAGCCAGCCTGCAGTCGGGTACGGTAATGGTCAGCACCGTGGTTTACTCACCGTGCGGTGTACCTCAAAAAGCTAAATCGATCCAAATGATTGCACGGACCGGTGGGCACACCTGATGCGGAGGCCCGACCCCGGCCAGTGGATTGGCTTCCGCTGGAAAAGGAATCGATTAGTGGCGCTCGTGCTGATGAAAGCTTATCGTGCGTTGCGTCCTGCCCGCGTGCAGTCAGTCAGCTGTATCGAAGTGCGAATGCGGACGGTGGCGTACCGTTCGAGGTGGATTATATTGTTTGCTAAATTATCGGATGTGGTGAGAGATTTCGCGGCAGGTTGCGGATGATGTTTGTGGTGTTTGTGAAATGCTAACCCGGACCGACCAGCTTTGACAGCCTCCTGCCGCCAGGGATATCCCTGGGATATCGGACGGATCCGAGCTGCTTTTTCGTATTTTGTTTTGTGAGAGGGAAGCGGGATTTTTTATAATTCGAACCTAAAAATGAACTAAAACGAGACTGAAAGGGAATCAACTACTCGCCACTATCCGTTAATTAGCAGCTCACACGCTTGAAATCGGCGAAACGCGTCGAAAGCTTCCTTTTGTGAACGCTCGGATGGAAAATGAAACACGGTTGAAGGATCCTGTGCTTTGTGAATTTCGAGTTCGAGTACTCGCCTACTTCATAAATCTTTCATTATTTCCATTTCACATGTCTCTTTTTGGTATGGTTGCACTTTAAGAAACGTGCATCGAAATACGAACGTTCGGAGGAACAAAATTTCCCATTACTAAAGAGGATTGATATGAATTTGTACATTCGAACGAACGGAACGTTGCAACAAGGTAACATGAAGGAAGCTGGCGGCACAGAAAAATGCAAATTGTTTAGAATCATCTAACAAACCGAAAGACAAAGTATTTTTAAATTAAACCTATCAATTCTCGTAAAAAAATTGGGTCCATCTCGAAAATCGGACCAAATTCTGCTCAAACAATCCAACGAATATGTGGCACACGGGCGACGCGCTAGATTGGGAAACGGGTTGACCGGCTGGAGTTTCTATTTTGTGTGTGTTCGTATTGTTTTTTTTTTGCCGCGTGTTGGCTCTATTTCTTTTCTGGTCACGCGGTATCAAAACCCGTTTCGATTTGGTCATTTTTTTTTTCGCTCGTTCTTTCGCCCGCTCCGATTGAGGTCGAACGAAGCTTTCGCTCGGGAATCATCCCGTGTGGCCGGCATGTACTGACGCATCAAAAGAGTCGTCCAAAGCGTGGCCCTTCGAAGACACCACGAGGCCGCGTGTGCGGAAAAGTGTTTCAAATTCCTTTATCCACTTTGGTGCTCCGGGGAAAACCACCGTCGGGGTCCGCGTCGGGTGTCGTCCTTTTTTGGTTTCGATGCTGCCCTACACGCGGCCCTTGGCACTGCTACGCTTGAAACAACAAACATTTTTGACGCTTGCCTTTGCCGATGACGGTGACGAGGGTTGTTTTTTTTTGCTGTTGTGTTGCAGCGTGCGAAATGCTTTGCGTTCGTTTGATGTTGCTTCCCGCTTTTCCTGCACAACGCGTCAGCATCGTTCATCAATTTGGACCGCTGCAGTGCTCCCAAAACCCAAACCCACTCACGTTTGCTGTCGCTATAGGAGCCATGGACAACTGTTGGGCACCTTCTCCCGGTGCCCGAAGCAAACAATGGCTGCCCGTGCACGTCATGCATCGCACGGTGTACACGGTGTCAAGTAACGGTAAACTGACGATTGGCTGAGTGAAACGGTGACGCGTGTACGACGCGAAACGAGACATCTTGGGACATTGGCTCTTCCCTCTTCCAACGCGCTTGGGGAGGGTGAAGATGCGATCCGTTTCTTTTCACCTTCCAGCGGTCTGCGTTGTTGGCATCTATGGTGGAATGTTGGTCATGTTGACCGACCGAACCACATGCATGCGTGTGTTTGTATGCATTAGTATGTGTGAGCTATTCCAGTGTATCGAATTGAATGGCAACGCTCATCGAACGATGACACTGTTTTGTGAAATACACCTGACGAATGTCGTCGCTTTGTGAAGCAAAATCTAGCTGTGGGTTTTTTTCCACTAAAGTTTTGGCGAACAAATAAAGGATAATCTATAACAAAAAAAATTAAAGCTATATCTGCCAGTAATAGTTGGTAGCTAGTATTGGTAATAAATACAAAGCAACCGTTGCTGGCGCTGGTTGCTGGGATCGCGTTTTCATGCGACCTTTGAGTTTTAATGAATTTTCTTGACGAAAACAGAAAACCACCTCATCCGAATGCGAATTTGTTTCGCTAATGTGCGTCTGCGGTTGTGTGTGGCTGAAGCATCGTTTGCACATAATGCACGAACCGCTCGAGGGTGAATTTCTTTTCACACTTCTTCGGCACCATGTTGTGTCACGATTTCACGGTGTGACGCGCTCGCGCGCTCTCTCTCACCTTCTCTCTCTCTCTCTCGCACGGCGAGATAAAAAAGTTTGCCACCGTTTTGCTTGCTTGAGCTTGTGCACGTTGCCTGTACGCTTTTCGAATAAATTCCGTCCACCACGCCCGGGGCGCAACTTCACACACGTCACGGGCTGCTGGGGTGCCGCCGTACCGTGCCGAAGTTGTGCAATCACTCGGTCCCATGGTTTTAGCCGCGTTTTTTTCCGCGGATCAGATTAATGCAGGGACCGCATTGAAAGGTGTTTCTTTTTTCCTTTTGGTTGCTTCTAAGTTTTATTTGTTTGTAACTTTTCGCGCGCTGAATTTCGTCCCCGTTGCGTGGGTGGAAATGGATGGTGGAAATACCTTACCGTGAGCGTTGATCTAATCTTGCGAGCGGTGCTTTTATGCCAGATGAGCAGGATCGATTACGCTCGAATAGCGGCTATCGAAACTTTGTTTTGAATGTTGCAATACTTGATGGGAAAATTTCCGCCCGAGAATTGAGTAAGAAAGTCATAAGGTCGTGTTTACACGCACCATTTCTGCCAAATTTATAAGATGTTTGCCTGCTTTTAGCATTTGAAGAGATCGTTCAACCTAGGCGTGATAGTATGATCACACAAAATAGAGCATTTACGTTACTAACAAGCATTGGAATTAGTATTGGAAAAAATCGAATCGAGGCATTTGTTTCATTTCTTTTAGTCCTAGAGTTTTTTTTCTATTATTTTTTTCTTACATATTTTATTTGTCGTTATTTTTACGTTACTAAACTAAAAAACGTGGTGCGTAAATACCGTTTAGACTTGCTCAAATGTTTTGATCCGTCTTTCGTTAAAATTGATCCGTAAATGTGACATATATTTTCATATTTTTTAACCGTGTTGATCCACAATCGTCCCGAACTAAGATGCTCGCGATATTTAAATAGAAATTGAAATCTCAGCAACCACTTTATATTTGCCATCGATTGCTCTCATAGGTTTCACTATTTATTTTAATCTCAATTTTAAATATTCCATTAAAATATTAGCACCACGCTGCACCATGCGGTTTGAGCACTGGTCGTAATTTTCCAATCAATCTGTGCAAGGTGCACGCAGAACATCTTCATTGCGGTGCCGTACTAAAACGCTAGCACTAAATGCAGTTGTCATAAAGCCGGGCGGCAGTTTCTCCACCGTTTAATCACCCATGAAGCTAGTCTAGCGGTCAATTAGGAAATTGATGGTCAGCTGGCTGTCAGGAACATGTTGTCGGCGTTGGTATTAGCGTCGTGGTAGCGACCGCGCTCTATCTGCTTGCTAAAGCTGTGGCGTGCCCTTGCTCGACCATCGCTCTAAACATGACGATTTTACAACGGCCCCAACACAAACACCGCCACAAATTTACAATTCACTTAATTGAATGATAATAGAGCGTCGGGCCAGGTCGTCAGAAGCGGGGTTCGGCCAGACCTTCCCAGACCTTCCTGATACCGGCGAGGGAGGGAGCGTGCGGGCACCGTTCATCCCCGTTTTCGGTCGACGCAATTAGGTTCCGGCATTAGAGTCCCGGGATTGTACGGCACACGATGAGGCCGACCGAGAGGTCAGGTCCATTCCATTAATTGACTTATCCCGAATCGCCCACCCACTGTGGGTGTGTTTGTGTGCTGGTGTCGCGGTGTTCGTGGTGGAATCTCTTGAGCCGAACTTCACACAAGCAAACGGCCACCGGTTGTGGGAACCCACCGGTCGTTATCTTGCGGTGTGCGGATGAGCTTCGGAAAATAGAAAAATCCACAACCACCGGAACTGGATGGGGATGCGCTGGCAAAAGAACGATAGCGTGAAAGGAATGAACACAGAGAAAAAAGAACAATGCAGCAGAAAAAGTACTTTCTCCACCAACAAAAAAAAAAAAACATTCCCTCGCTTCATCAGGGTTTCGGTCGGGGTTAGGACCGTTAATTTTGAGCTTTGTTTTTGTGGCCCGTGAGCCGCTTGGTGCTTTGCAGCGCAAGTTCATGTGCCTTCGTTTTATCCAGCACTTTCCCGGAAAAAGCTCGTCCCCTCCACCAGTGGGGCGATGAGTCGAGCTGGTTAAAGATATGCCGAAGCAAAGTGAAGCAAAAAAAAAGCACAGCAAAGCAATGAATAAACTATTTGCTCCCGCTCGTGCAATCGTGATTCGGGTTTAGTAGCGAGATTTTGTTTGGAGGAAATGTATGAATTGCGCTCTTGCGTCTCGAGAAAGTTTCCCATCACGCCGCCGCCTTGGGACCCCTGGCGCTAGTGCTAGAAGGTAGAGAGCAGGGCCTGCTTCCGGTAGCAGAACGCTTCAGAACGGAGGTGTAAAGCTACAGCAGCGCCCGTGTTTCGTTTCACCCGTTGATGGTTTTTTTTTTGCACCATCAGTATCCGGTGTTGGAAAAACGGTGATGGCTCATTTAGTATAAATGAGCACTCGGGGAACTCGGTGTGTGCCGTTTCGGCACTAGTTTCTGCTTGCTGCTGGCGGTGGAAATTATTCATGCTTCCTGTTGGCAAGTCCCGTGCGAGCATCGATGCGGCGTGGTGGTGGTGGTGGTGCACGGGTGTATGTGAATGTTAGATGAGAAATTGGTATTTCGGGCGAAGCAGGCGCTGGTTACCGTCTTTTAATCGGTGCTTTCAGCTGCTTTATTATCCTACCGGGTGTGTCATCAACGTAATGCTGATGAACTGTGTTGATCGATGCAGCTGCTGGTAAGCGAACGTGTAAATGTCAATCACCTGTTCAGTGTGACGGAAAACGGTGCTCGAGATGATTGGATGAGGTAAAGGAGCCACTTGAACTACTTGATACGTTGTGATCTTTAAATGATTTGAGTCTCTCGTGAGGGAGAACACGAGTGAATAATTATTGCAAAAAGGGTTTGCTTTGATGGAGTTTCGGTAACTTAAGAGTCATCAGTTGGTACCTTACGCGTGATATTTTATGTACTTTTGCATTAGAAATTTGGATACCTAACGAATTTATTTCAAAACTAATTTAAAAAAGAAAGCACATCCGTTGTTATCCAAACAATGGTGTTTGTCAGGAAATTTTGATGATGATGAACTAATTGATTTATGCATACCTTAGCAATTTTCCAACATGTTTATTTTAGGACAAGAATTTATTTCTACGAAGTAACAAAAAACAGATTATTTTTGCAGAAAGGAACACATGCAGGCACAGCGACAGCGCAATACAATTACCTTTGAAAAGATAAAAAATATATTTTACATATTTTCCTATAAATTGCATACTAATTAGTTTATATTTCGCTGACAACAAATGACAAAATATCGCTGAGACCGTTCATGGGATTTCATCCGAACCATTCACATACAGGAATAAAGTTTGTGTCATCGTTTTAATTCTGTATCTGACAAGTCGATACGTTCTGGAAATCAAACCGATAATTGATTATAATTCTAAGACTTGAATACAGAAATACAGAGAACGCATGATAAACTGTATCAAGTTTAATTGTTTTCTCGTGCCAATGATTGTCGGAAGCGTATGATAACGTACCCGCCCAAAGTTATTGCATACACATTTAGAAGCTCGCTAACTGTAGCCCATGGTGTGGCATTGTTCGTTGGAAAAGTTGATGACAAAACAACGGTCTGCAAATACACATACACACACATGCGCGCGAAACAACAACACCGAGCGTGAGCGAAAGCTTTACAAACAAGCATACTAAAACAAGTCAACATCACAACCGTCCCCGGTCCCGTTTTGGATTTTGGTTTGTTTGGACGCATTTTGTGCCGCCCATGCGGTCAACCGCACAATCGTGGCGGCTGGACGACGGCTGGCTGGTGTCACCTTCGCCCGAACGTCACAACACGCACACACACACACACACACAGACATAGACGCCCTTTGGGAAGCACTCGGGACCTCCACGTGAACGCATAAATATGTAAGAATGTTTGCAATTGTGCAAAATTTCTCGGTCAAATATTTGGCCTTCTCCCGGGCGCCCGGGCCGGGTTCTGTCGGCCGTCTGCAGGCAAGTGCTAGGCACACCGGCGTCAGGTGTTCTTTTTCGTCTTGAGAATGGGTCGGTCGAACGTCACATTTGGGTACCGGTAGCGAGCGAAAGTTTCTTTAGAATTTGCAACATTGGCTCATGTCGGTCAGGTCGGTTGATTGTGTCGTGACCGAAGGTGACCGACGAGCGAAGGAAGCTGGCCATAGCTTATTACACGCAGTGAGGGGAATGGAATTTATTAGGTGAATTTCGGTGGGTTGGATTGGACATTGGTACACAACACCGAGGCATCGAAAAGTCAATGTGTCGGTTATAAATTTAAATATTTGCTCTACACAAACATAGCATGGTGGGGATGGTGGTAAGCGTTCACCATTTCATCTGCATTTCCTTCCTGGTATAGTATCGCTAGTCGCTCGAGAGAAAATTTAACACTCGGTAGGGTTCGGCTTAGGTTGTTTGCATTAAATAGTAACGTTTTCAGTTTCTTACAGTCAACTGCACAAACACCTAGAGGATATGTTTTCGGCCAACGTTACCTTCTCGATTGGCAGAGCCAATGCATGGCACCAAACACCAGCGAAGCATCCGGAAGGTCATTAGTAGAATGTACCATAAATTAAATGTTTCAGCAACATAATTGAAGTACCATCATCATCCGTCTGGAATTAGTTCGTTCAAATTCGCTCTCTTAGCATCATCATCCGGTGAGGAGCTCGGGAAAGCGGATGTTGGTCGGTGTGTTGAGGTGAAATAGTTTTGATATTATTTGATTACACACATACACACACACACACACACACACACACGTACATGAACACTCGCGAACGCCTGCTAGGGATGTGTGCGGGTCGTGTGTGGTAGAGAATTGGAACATCCTAATAGGATAGGGGTGTGAAAGGCAAACAAGTGATGACTGTTCTTTTCCTGTGTTCGAGACTCGACCCGACAGCGTATTCACCGTGGGAGGGAAGGGAAGAGGGTTGGGGCACATTAGTGGCCCCACCGAACACCACCACAGCCCCCCGGTGGTGTTTGTTTTGTGAAACTAATATTAAACAAACAGAAGCACATCGTCATTGAGGCGGTGCGGCGCTAGATGCAAAGCGAAGAAGCTGCTGGAGGAGGAAACAGCGAAGGAAAACTGTATGCTCGTAATGATTTGATACAATTTCCTTGTCCGTCCGTCCCGGTGGCTGCCACACTTCGCCACTCCCGGGCATGAATACTCCATGCCAAAATGAGCCACATGCGACACAGGATTTGCCTTGCCGTGCTGTACCGTGGCGTGTGTGGGAGCGTAGTATCGAGATGCTACGGAACACCGTCACCCACCCACCGGAGCCACGGGTGGGTGGAGCGAAATAGATAAAATAAATTAATTCATTTCAACTGACGAGAACGAATGGTGCTCCGGTCGGGTAGCACTGGAAACGGTGAGCACCGAGCGCGGTGAGACGGGATGAAAATAGACAGATGAATAAATATGCATAGAGAACAGGGAAAAGAGAGAGCGTTCGGTAGTTTGTGCCGACCTAGGCAGCCAAAACACCGGAACAGCGTGCAACATATCTGGTCTGGTAAAATATGAACCACAGGCAGACGGCCACTTGCCCGGAAAAGTGGCACGGTGGCTTGTCGGGGGAGGGGGAGGGCGGTGAAAGAACAAGAACCATGCGCAAAAAACCACACTCTAATGAAGCGTGTGTTTGACGGCGACTGGCGAGAGTGAACCGGCCGGAACTGATCGAAAGTGATCCTGCCGGCGAAAGCTAGCGGACTAAATTTGCGACCGGGTGGACACCGGGACACATTTCTCCTCGGCGGCTTGATGCTTGAACATTTGGACATTCATTTTTCACATGTGAGTGTGTGAGTGTGGGTGTCTAAGGGTGACGTTACTAATTAGCATGATTAGAAGAGCGTTCGTGGTCGATATGGATGTGAAGAGTCAGTTGCCGGTTGCTAGATTTAGGTTTTGAAGGATTGAATTTGTCTGCAGGTGCTAACCAATTGCGTCCATCCGATCGAGATGCTAATGCGCTTTATACATTGCCACGATTGAAGGTGAATGTCATGTATGGGTGACAAATTGTACGACGTTTTCGAACTAAGAAATCAGAAATTGAAAAATTTGATGTGTTTCTCTTTATGTTACATAGATGATGATGATAGTCTATTTAATGTTACAAATTTATTTTTGTTAATTATGATTATAAAAAATAGTTATCTGGTTAGTAAATAGAATTAATAAATCTATATAATTTGTTCGCTATATTTTGCATTGTATTTCAAATAATTTTGAAAAATGATAAAATTTACTTCAAATCTACACCTTCCGTAAAGAGAGAATTTTTCCGAGAAACCTACGGATTTGTAGGAGTTTAGCTATATTGGTAATCATATTTTTAAACCCAAGCACCTTGATGAAGCTTCCTCATAATAATCATGATAGCAAACACCTTATGTAGCAGGGATTTGAGCGAAAAACGTTTGACTGACAAAGCGCTTTGAGCTAAAAGCAGTTTGTTGGAAATAAAGTACAATCGAACGAATCGAAGAATTCTACTACAGATTGCACATAATTTGCCTCTTTTATCATGCTTCCCCTGACTTTTCCTGAATATTTATGAGTTGTTCTTCTTCCAGCAACCCAGCGATCACCGTAGTCGTTCCTATCTGCTGAACTGCTGCTTATGAATTATTAAATTGTAATATGAGATTGAAGATAGTTTACAGCTAATTTTTGCAGGGTGTTCGCTGGAAAATTTGCTCCATTGCGAGTGTTACAAAGCAGAACTCGTACTCGTTTCGGCATGCACCGAAACAATTCGACGTAATCAAGGATTTATGTTAGCCATTTTGAGGACAATGTTACGAAAGGAAAACCATTGCTCAATTAACGAGCGGGATATTTTCGAAAGCAAAATGTATGTATTATGCAAAACGCGCAAACAATACCGAAATGGGACACATTTTGTGGAGGATAATCTCTTGTTCGAATTTCTATTGTACCGTCTTATCTTTTGTCGCAAAACGCTGCGTTCCTTCGAAGGTGGTCTACCTTTCGGTACAATTTCTGTTTCCCTGCGTCCGTAACTTGAATTGTGGTATAACACAATGGAAGCTTCGACATAGTCGTTAGGTGCGGATTATGTGCGTGCGGGTGTGTGCGTGTGACCGGAAAGGGAGCAGAGGGTTTGTACATCAGGCGCAAATAAACTCACCGCTGCGCCGATGACAGTAGTAATAATAATGCAGTGGTGTGTTGTCTCTTTATGCGGATGCGACATAAACGCTTATGCAATGCAGCGAACGCTTCGCCGACGGTACGCCGAATGCTGCTGCATGGGTTGGCCATTGAATTCGTGCTACCCACTGCCAACCGAATGTCCAATCCGGCAGCGAGTGGACCGTCTGCCACGGTGAAAACTCACTCGTCTGCATCCGCACGATACTGCTAATGAAGTTCCGTTGCGGGTGTACTGCCACTGCCAAAAATGTATCACCGCAGACTTCGCTACGGTTCCCAGCAGGGCAAAAAGACAGCCGGAGGGCTTATCTCACGCTCCTGCCAGTGGGCTGGATCGCCAGGGGAAACGTGCACAAAGTTCTCTTTGATGTGGGTTCCGCACTGTGTGCCGACATGCCATTCCCAAACCTCCTGCCTCTGCTCCCCGCTTTCCATGGTGTGACCGGGTTTGGGTGAAGAATTTGGCAGCAGCTTTCATAATTTTTCTTTCCGCCCGCTTCCCGATCTACGGCGTCTGCCAGACGGACCACCAAACCCGTACCATCGCTTTGGTGTGAGCCGCTCGCTAGGAGGGTGTTGGACGGGAATCGCTGGGACACTAGGGAAATATGCAACAATTTGTCGGCTCGAAGCATGCAGTAAACCTCCGTGCCCGGGTTCGGAAAACGGAACGGAAGGGGCACGGCGGGCAGTGCGAATCATTGCTACTAATCGTCATTGTTGGCTGGTCAGCTGTGACGGTAGAATGTGATGGAAAGTTTGCCGAGTGACACATTGTCATCCGGGATGGATGGAGCTCGCCGTGGAACGGCCGAGAGGACAAAGTTTTTAAGCCACTCAGCAGCACATGACCACGGTACGGAGCATGACCCGTTGATGCTCGCTTGATGCGAAGCGAATTAGGAAGTGGCAACAATTTAGCCTCGTATGAATTCGATCTATATGGCAGGGCCGGGCGTGCCGAAGAGGGGTGAAGGTTATGATTGGACAAAGTAGAATTATGATGGTATACTTTGAAGAAATTTTATTTGCAATAGATATTACAAGCGTCTTTAGTGTGCTAGCTTTTCCGTGAAATGTTTACTTTACAGCTAGAAAATGAAAAACAATAAGCTAGACAACTAATCAAAAATGAAATTTTTAATAAGATTTAATAAGATAATGAGTTCAGATGTTTCTCTTGAGAAGAATACGATTTGAAGAGCGATTTCTCACCAAAATAGATAGCTCCATTTCTTCCGGGGGCTATATATTTTAATTAGGAATAATCAAAATAATTGGCCGCGTATTTTTTCTATGAGTTTTCGTTTCCATTGTTAAACCCAGATTTATCGGGGGGGAGAAAGAGACTAAAAAGAACAATAGAAAAAAAGACAAACATATTAAGCAATTAATAGCAAACGCCAAGGAGCATGCCAATTAGTCGACTCCGTTTTAACAATGTTTCCTGTTTTCGGGTCGAAATTTTTGATAGCATGAGCAATCTCAAAATGGATTGATATGGTAGCAAAAACACTAACAAAACAGATATAAATTGCTTGGGAATAATTACCGCATCTGACATAAAATAATACATGTCTTTTTATATTTACAAATAAACTGGAACATAACAAACGTTTTCTTTCATCTTTCTTCTAGCGCACGAGACCATTGCAAAACACGTTAGAACTGCTTCTTACTCACCCTTCACGATTGACCAACTTGAGTGCGCGAAAGGAAGTGGACGTTTGGTGCTAAAAATAACCATTGTGGGAACGTGAACCCAGTCAAGCTCGAGTTGCGGCGGATGCACTTGCCGCGTAATAATCCACCCGATCGGAAGTGCTGATAAGGTGCACTTGAGTGGCTCGGTTTCAGCCGTTGCAGTGGAGATATCGACACAAAAGGTGAGTTACATGTCTGTGTGAGCGGGGGTATTTGTGTGCGCTTGCTTGAAGACACATTGCTCGCAATGCGATTGAATGATTGCCTATCGCGCGCGGCGGTAGCCAGGGTTACCGTTGCCATTGTGTTGGTTATCGCTCATCCACGCGCGTTCGGTTCATCGCCGTCACGCGGATGCTGCTTGCTGCCGGATCCGTCCGTCTCCGTCGTGGCGGTCATTCAGTCTGCGTTTTCCCCTCGCTAACCTTGCAACCGTGATCGAGTGTGTCCGCGCTGGACGGTCGAAACGCTTATCGCGCGGCACCGTTCGCCAGTGTCAGTGGTGTCGCAGCGATGCAGGTGGACATTGGGCAGTTCTTTGCCGAGCACGACATCGTGCCGGTGCTGATCGATCGCGCACCGGACGCGTTCGCGAAGGTCGTGTACCGGGCGAAGAAGCTGGTCGATGCGGGCAAGGAGCTGACGCCGGCCGAGGTGCGCGAGGAGCCGAAGGTGGAATGGTACGCGGACCCGACCGCCCTCTACACGCTCGTCATGATCGATCCGGACTCGCCGAGCCGGACGGAACCGTGGAACCGGGAGTTTGCCCACTGGCTCGTCGGCAACATCCCCGGCCGGCACGTCCAGAACGGCGAGACGCTGTTCGAGTACGTTCCGATCTTCCCCCGGTCGGGCGTCGGGTTCCATCGGTACATCTTTCTCGTCTTCCGGCAGCAGTCGTGGAACGATTACGCCGAAGCACCGCGTGCCTCCAGCAAGTACGTGTGTGTCTGCGTGTGTGTGTGTGGTTTTTATTTTGCTGCCCACTCACCCCAACCTTCCTCCCAATTCCACAGGAACCGACCGCCAAGGATGCGGTTCAGCACGCGAGACTTCGCCCGTCGCTACAGTTTGGGGAGCCCGGTGGCGGGCAATTTCTTTATCGCTCAGTACGACGATTACGTGCCGGTGATACTGTCCAGATTTCCGGCGTCCGATGACTACTAGGCCGTGCGGTGGTATTTGTTTGCTCCGGTGTGTGTGTGTGTGCTCGCGTGTGTGCGTGCTCGAAATCAATTACGGCGCACAAACACCGCACCGCTTGCTCCGCTGTTTGATCGGTGCATCCGTTTAGCGATGCATGCGAGAGTGTGTGTGTGTGAGGTGGGCGTGGGTGGGTGACTACGGTACGATCACCCGATCGTAAAACTCATTAAAACAACTCATTCCATTGTACGGTGCAGCGTTCATACCGGTACCATCGCTTACAAATCCCTCCGGCACGAGGCGGCTCCGGTTTCGATGGCAGATTGCGACGTCCTGATTGCGATCCGATCCCCGAGGCCCATCGACCGTACATCACGGGAATGACCTTCCCGATGTTAACCTCGCGAGACGCACCCGCTCTGTCGCGATGTTGTGTTTACTCGTCCTACAAACGTTCGCTCGGGGGCGAACATGCGTTTGCATTGCACCGGCCTGCAACCTTTCCCCAACGGACGGACGCCACAAAGCGCTAAAATATTAAAACCGTTAAACCCTTTAATCCCGGGAACTCGAATAAACATTGACCCCGTATTGCCCCTGTTTGTTGTGGTAGCGTAACGTTGTTTTTCTTCCCCGCGGATGAGTAGAAAAAGTTGGAACCGTCGAGCAGGCGAAAGAAACAAGAATGCCTTCACACGAATGAATACGATTTACTAGTTAATGGTTGCCTTTACATAGTGGGAAAGAAAAATACTGCACACTCACCACCATGGCGATTGAATCACCGCGCTGCGTCATAGTTGTGCATAAAGTGCAACTTCATCCTCACACAAACACACAGCGGTGTTATTCGCTTGAGTGGTTCGCGGAAGACGGCTACAAATGCAGTTGAGCTGAGCCGGGCTGCATGCGACGATGACGGGCGTGAAGATTGCAGTAGCAATTCCACTATCCATTACGGTGGCACAGAGGATGAAGGTTGAAACCTTTCTCTTCTATTTCAATGCAAACCTTAGGGTATGATTGAATTTATGTCCCCTGCTAGTTGTCGTACTGTCAACGTGCTTCTGTGTGGCAGGCGGTAACACACTAAGAGATTGCTTGTACCAGTCTTGGATGGATGGATATGCATATAATGTGATTTTGGGGCCTAGTTTTTTCTGTTCTGCAGAAGAGAAAGACAGGTAGCAACCATTTTATGCGCATCAAACCACTTGACTTGGTACAGAGAAATGCAGCGAGCATTAGCGTTTTTATTCAATTGCTAATGCTTTGATTGAATTATTAACTAAGATAATGCATACTTAACTTTTTACAATGGCACTCTAATTCCAGCAATTTTTCTAATCCCAAAAAAACCATGGGTCGCTACGAAGTGAAGGACACCGCAAGCGCCAACACTTGTGCTCTTAAAAGAGTGTACATTTTAATTACTTTCTACACCTGTGATCATGTTTCGGTACATTCGCTTCCCGAAAGGACCCGAAATGGGAAACGGTTGGATGTTTGGCGAGCTTAGCGCATTGTATTCGCATTCGACGAAGCTAAACGATGTAAAACGGCCGGTTTTCCGGTGAGGATTCCACTTCCAGGATTCATTAATTTACACTTCTTTACGATCCAGCTCACCCGACAAGCTCTATGGTATTCGCGTTATCACTTTTTACATGTTGTAAAACAGCGTCAATATGCCGCCGTCATGACACTTTTGGTGGGTCTCATGTTGGTAGGGAGCGACTTTTGTACACATTCTAACTAGCACACTCGGCACAGGTGTGCTCTGTGCGTCCGTCAGGAAACGCGCCATTCGCGTTCATTGCTGAACGAGAAATGATACGAGATGGGTAAAGAATTTCGGACAGCAAACAGATTAAACATCATCAACGCAATTATTATGACAAAAAAAAGTATATGTAAAATAATAACGGACAGCGTCACGGAAATCGCGTATGAAAATAGCGCCGTCGAGTGTGGAACTCGTGGGAATTGGGACTGACGAACAGCGAGTGAAAGAAAACAACGAACCGGGCACCAGCTTTGCTTGGTCCCGTACCGTGCCGTACCATATGTTTGTTCATTATAATGATTTTGCATGTACTACGTGTTGGTCAGTGCTGGGAATGGGAGGGAGAATGGGGAGGAGGAGCAGGAGGGAGTGGATAATCCCTTCGGTGCGATGCGATATTACCATGCGCCTATCGCGGCCGCCCCTGGGACGGTTGCTATGTTGAAGGTGTAGCTCGGTGTAGCTGGGAACCGGAAAACGGGTTGGCTGATGAAGGTAAACAAAATTTTAATATGTGAAATAGAAACGCGCGGATGCGCCGGAACCACCGCCGATGGTTCCCGCAGGTGCGAACGGATTTGCCAACGTGTGTATAAGTAACATGTTTCAAAATGGGTATTGCATTTTTTTCGATGGTTTTTGCTACAGCAAGCGCCCTCCGTTATCTGCATGGTTCAGCTTTGCCGGTAGCCGTAGGAGAAATCAACGTGTTTATTTTACTTGTATTAATGATTTGAAGTGCGGAAAAAACACGTGCCATCGTGTTTTGGATACGACCGTGCGTTGCTGCATCCATTGTGGTGGTATTGGGCGATAAAGTGTAAATATGGTTAACGGAGATGAAATGTGTTTCAATTTTCTCTGATAGATTATAGTTTTTTTTTTATTTTTATTTTTGAAGTATTACGTAACATCATATTATATTTATTTTGAGTATTTCGATGGAATGACCTGTTTTTGAATCAATAGTTTCATCATTCTTTTATTTGTTAAATTAAAACAGTAAAGTTTTTAGGATTAAATTCTTTGAATCAACTGTAAATAAATAAATGATAGTAACACAAAAATTAAAAGGTCAGATCCCGCTTGATCCCGCTTGATCTCGCTAAAAGAGTCGCGAATTTTTAAGAATCAATATAGAGTTTTTGGAATTTTATTTTTTGTTGTATTTTTTAGTAAAATTGTGTTCAGTTTAATCAATTTTCTACGAAAGATGGTTTTTATGAGCAATATTATTTTTGTATTGACTTTTCTTAGATTTTTAATCTATTTTCTACGAAAGATAGTTTTTATGAGCAATATTATTTTTGTATTGGCTCTTCTTAGATGCTAGTAAAAAGGTTTGTTGTGGAAATAAAAAAAACATTTTAATTTTATTGTATTTGATTGAATTCGATCATTTAATTAATTTCGATAACTTCAGAGTTACCCATTTATGCACCAGTAAGAGAGTGTAATTCAATTAATCAATTAATTAATACTCAACTTTAAAGTGTGCTGCTCAAATCACACGCAAGCAATGCAAGCGGTCCATTTTTTCTCCTTTATTTCGCAGCCGCCGCTTTGCCGTTGAAGTGAACAAAATGAACTTGAACAGCATGTGTCTACCTACGTTTAGCCGCCCCGCTCGATGCACACTTGCCGCCTGGCGGCGACTTAAACTGGCGGCCAACTCCCAGTAGCAGTGGACGATATTTTTGTAAACAATCCTTGCCCCTGTTCGCGTACGCGTTGTCGTATGGCTTCCAGTGGCGCATGCGCCCCAAAGCCCCACCCCGTAGCGGTGTGCAACATTTCTCCTCATCGTCCACGTCGTATCATCATCAAAACCGGCTGCCACGAGGAACGAACGGAGCGCGCCATCGGTTTTGGTCCTTTTTTCCTTCCGGAACCGAAGCCGTATGTTCGGCGTTTGGCATGTTTTGGCAACGGATGCTCGTCCTCGGACGGAGCTGAGAGCAGTTTGCATCGGGACTTTGAATCGAAACGGTCGCCAGTGTGTTTGAAGTGCGGACGCAACCGTTTCGGTACCGTTCGCACGTGAGAGTGTACGCTGCGTGGTGTTCTAGCGCTCGGTGATTTTTTTTTGCTGCTATTGGCGGTTGGCAAAACTTGTGTCCATCTGTCTATCCGTCTGTCAGTGTGTCTTGCGTGACGGGACGGCCCTGTCTATCGCAGTGACGGGGTCAGTTCATTTCAACGTTAACGTTATCCGTCGTTTCTGGAGCGTTGTCCTTCAGGTCTCGGTGGGGTTCTTCGCCGTGAGTTACGCTCGCGCGCCCGTGTGTTTGGCTCTGGCCAAGGTGAAACGCATTCTTGAAGCCACCCGGCTCTGGTGGGAAGGGGAGAGTGGGGTAGGGGTATACAAGAGGAGAAGAAAGTTTGGCAGGTCTACTAGACGGGTAAACGCCACGAAGCAGAAGCAGTTTCTCGTTCGTCTCATCTTGAAACTTCTTGTTTGATCAAGACACCGCTACCACTGTTGCTTCGTCTGGTGCCGCGTCGGTCTGGGTTTGCTTGTCATTGGTTGTTAATTTACTTCGCCATCGCTGGTGGTGCCGGTGAACGGGTGGGGGTGTGTACCGGTGTGCTGCACCCGTGATAGTGATTGGATAGGGATGAAACAGATGCGTCACGCGGTAAGCGGTGTGCAGGGCCGTGGTACCGCGTGTCGTACGCTGCAGTGAGCTTACTAATACGGTGTATGCGTGCGCGTGTGCGTGTGCGTGTTTGTGTGTCTGTTCGTTCGTTAGATCGACTCATTACGGTTGGGTCGGGGAAAGCAAATGTCATTAGCGTTTGATATTCGCCCGGGAACCGACAGCAGTTCGATCGTTGGTGGAGGCGCCCGGTTCGCCACCGGTTCGTCCCGATAAGAATAAGCGCGCCCCTCGCTGTAATGCCAACGGGGGAGGCCTGCCTTTTGTGAGTGATGTGATGTGATTATAACTGATTGCAAGCAGATCGTGTGTGCGTGTGCGCGAAGAAGCGTTTGATGAAAGAAAGAGTGTGCTTTTAGCACGTAAAGAGAGGTACGAGGTGCTCCGTACTTCCAGCCCTAGGATTATGGCTCAATTGTGAGGGTACCAGCGGTGGCAAGTTTTCCCTCGGCTCAACACTGATCGGCTCAACGTCAACTGGCAACAAACTGCTGGGAGCGGGAGCTTTCTACACAGCTTCATGAGCACCCGAAGCCTTTGAACTATAGGAAGCTTGGTGAGAAAAAGTTAGTCCTTAATCAAGAGGGAAAGTTTGAACGCGGGAGTGCTGGCATTAAAGCGTCCATAGTCACCCTGCAATTAAAGGTAAGAATATTTCACAAGGAAATATACCAACATTACTATGCTAGCTTCGTATTAAATTTCGAACATCCTTTCATGAACCGGATGCGGTTTGGTCGCCTCCTTTCTCGACCGCTCGAAACGCTCCGCCATCAATTCACGATCGCCAGAACGTCGGTGTCGGGTGCTGTTTATTAAATTTTTACTACTACTCATTAATTATTTCCAACCGCATCAAACACGCACAAACATTGCCCGCTAGTTCAGGGGTTCTCATTGTTTCGCAAAAGTGGCGCGAATGTATATTAAAACCAACCGTCAGCCAACCCGTCAGACCACCCGGTCCGTCAGTGGCTTCAGAAGCTTTTCTCGCGTGGGAGAAAGTTTTTAAACCCGTGCATGCTAGTGAACGAGCGGTTGGAGCGCGCTTCAACATCCGTTTCCTTTGTGTGGCACTGGATTTTTGTTTTTGTTTGAACTCGTACCTCCTCACTTCGTCACCGTGGCCGCCATCCCCCGGACGCTGGGTCATTAGCGTTTTGTCCACGGTCGGGCGCGCGGGGTTTGCGCGGCATCGCGCGAATGGAACGAGAGTAAAATTTATAATCTCGACCATAATTAGACTTCGACCGGCGGAAGTAATCAGGTCCGGCGGGAGCATCTGTGCCAGTGCGGCTGGGCTTCGGTTGTGCTCAGGTTTTAGTGAAGCCTTCATCTGTTTACCATCGCTTGTTTTTCTCTCTCTCTCTCTCTCTCTCTCTCTCTCTGTATCTCTCTCACTCGCTTTCTCTCACGCTCACACTCCACTGATCGGAAAATCGACACGGAATTCGCTCGAATCGATCCACTCATCCGTTCTCGATGCGCTCATCCGGTTGAGTGATTTAAAAAGAGGTAAAACATAAACATAAATGGACCTGGCACCGGCCTCATGGAACGTGTGTAAAAAGTCGTTAACAATATTGATTGGGTGTAATGAATGGTAAACACACGGACACGTGCCCTCCCCCCTGTGTACATCCGGTCTGCCTGCCGCCAGGAACACAGCAACAGGAGCAACGTTTGGAACCGCTTGTAGCGCGTTTTCCCGTGCGCTTATGGGTAATGTAGTGGAACGCGAGTATAAAAGTGGAGCGGTTTTACTTTTTAAATTTTTTATCCAGCTGCTTCTAAATACTACACGCCCCATGTGCCGCGGGCAGCGAAGGAGCCTGGAGTAGCTTGCGGGCATGGGGAGAGCATTAATTAAATTACCTTACCAGAGGGTAGATACAAGCGAGGCAGTCGTTATATTTACGGTTCACCATCTGCACGACGAACCAGCCAAACCACACCAAACCGCTTGTTTTCTTGTTTTCCCTCCACGGTTTTTCTGCCCTCCACTTCCGTCTAATGCAAACCCCATAATGGACTTTAATTTTTCACAAACAAATCAAATATTTGTCGCTCGGGAGGCGCTCGCCTCGGCGTGCGTCATTAATCATTCAATGGTTGGTTTACATTAATTAATTATTCGTTCGTGGATCGTGCCCCGGTGCCTTAGATTGCTGCGCCGGCTGAGCGGTGGGCGGATGACGCCCTTTCGGACGGGTAATTTGCTGTTGCGAAACATGAAAAGTTGAAGCCCGCCGTGCCCTACCAGGTTCGGATCGCTTCCGTACACAATTATATCGCGACTGATGGCATGCTGGTGGCTGCGGAGCAAACACAACACGTGAGGTTTGGTTGCGGTGCAGTGCGAGCAACACATGGTTCACGTGGTCTTTAAATCTTTCCGGACATTTCAAGCGGCCATGTGCCCTCCCTGGCTGCCCCTCCGGTCCGGCAATCAGTTTGAACGGATTTTCCGGCCCTAATTTTCCGGTCAGATCGTTAGTCACCGGCGAAGCATTTATTGCGTACCATTGTTTTCGATTGAAGTTTATCTCCAATCGATCCAATTAGGGTGGCGCAACCCGGTGTTCAGTCTTTTCCCGGTTCCACCTTCCATCCGCTTTAAAGACGGGCCGTACCGTGCTGGCCGACCAAACGAGATGAGGCACAAGCATACACACACACATAAACCGGACTCGAGACTGGATAAAGAAGAAAGATAAATCATGCCAACCGGCTGCCAGCGAGCCACCCACCCGGGTCCGTGTTGGGACAGCGTGGAAAACAACGGAATATAAGGACGGCTATTTATGGTACCGGAATTAAAACAGAACACAGCCTCCGGAGAAGCAGCAGCAGCCGCAGCAGCAGTGCTCGCGGTACTCCGAGTTCATCCATCCATAGCGCCGGAGACTAACGGTGGCTAATCAAACCGGCACCGGTTAGCGTGCTGTGGCCTGTGAGGAAGTGAGATAGGTGGTGGTGGGGTTTTAGAAAATGACGTAAAACAAAGGCACACGGTGATGTTGGTTGGTCTCCCGCTGCTTTTGTCCTTCACCAATCGCTCCTTGAGCGCGATGGCCTTGATAAGGGATGGGGGCTTTATGGGAACGAGCAGGAATTGAAGAGCCGTCTCGATCATCCTGTTCTTGTGTGTGTGTGCGTATTCGATGCCTCAATCAAAGCACCCCCGTGGTAGACGATGTGAGGGAAGGTTTTTATTTTCGCCACACACCGTGCCGTCTCGCTCGCTCGTGCTAGTGGGCTTCCGGTTCCCGTGCACCCCGTGCCTGTCGTGCCGTCCGGCACGAAATTTCGCGACCCTGAGGGCGGGGGCGGGGGGCGAGAACTTGGCCCGTTTCTAATGAAATATTTGCCGTGATTTATCATCGTTTCTTACCACTTCATTGCCCGGTGCCGCACGGTTTCGTGACGTGACGGGCTGGAAATGAGTGCCGCTATTTATTCTTCGCATCGCACCGTTTGCTGTGACGTGCACGTGGTTGCCCGTTTTGCTTGATGATCATTTTCCCGTGCCAAGGCACACGGTGGGAACGGTTTCGATTTGACGCTAGGCGAAGCACCGATAAGATCTCCACCACCTCCGCACTCGCGGCCGTCTTGAAGTCCATTTTTCGAACCACTCCTTAGACGACAGCACGTCGTCGCTTGTCCCCGGGGTGAGCGCGCGTAAAACTTCACGCAAAGCTTCGTGACGGAACCAGAGCGCCAATAAACCGTCCGGTTTCGGGGGCATGTTTTCGTTGCCCAATTCTTATTTTTCTCCCAGTGGAGCCTACACGCGTGCGGCTCGCTTCTCCATCCCGTACCGCCTATTGCGGGGTCGACATGAATTCTCTGATTAGATTGGATCAAACCCCGAGTGTGTGGGTCGCCGAGCAAAACAAACCGAACCGAACCGAGGGTTTTACTATGGTGTCGCCTGTATGCGATGGCCGATTTGCGCTACGGGATACTACCGATGTGTGTGTGTGCGTGTGTTTATGTGTGTGAAGGAAGAGATAGGGCTTGTGCGTTGCGTAGGTGACGCTTGTCCCTGCGGGACGAGATAGGACGAAAGTTTTGTTTCGAAGAAAAAATCATTTCCACTGGCCGGTGCGGTCGCCTTTTGCTCGAGCCTGGCGTGGCAATAAATAGTCACAGGGGGAAATGAATTGAGTGACAGGGCCGAAATTTTCTAAATTTGTTTGGCATAAGCAAAGGAACGAGCAGGGAAGGCTGGGGCGTTGTGGAACGCGTCAGTTGGAGTGTGTTTTCCGGTTTTCGGCGAACGGCAAAGTATGTCAGAAACAAGGTGATAATGTCTGAGTGGGAAACAAAAAAAAACACAGGAAAAGGCGGCTAAGCAAACCATCCTTATGGAATTATAAATGGATTACCGTTGTTGGCCGTGAGGGGCGAAACCGGACAGGAACGACGCTGCCGTGGGCGGTGTGGTGGAAAATAAACAACAATGTTTCGCAATGGATAAACTTTGATTGAGTTGCAATCACCGTGAGCCAGGGGGGCGACTCATGGCATTCTTTTGATTGTTTGGCAAACTTTTTCTAGCGAGAGGATAAAATTAACAGAACACGTGGTGTAGCTTAGAATTTTTCTGAAAGTAGTTACAAAAATACAAAAAAAAACATCCAAATGTTTATTTTGCTGTAGGAAAAGGGGCTGCGTAAAAGAAGGAAAACTGAAAACAATATTAAAATTAGATCCCCTTTTGTACCATCTAATTGTTGATCATTTACGGCTAATTAGTTAGTCATTTATGCTTGCAAAATTCAATCCTTCTACATTACAGTAAGATCGGTATAACAACATTGTTAAATAATATCTGCAAAAGTTGAATGTGTAAACTCACTGCCGAGTTGGGTTTCATTCGGTGCATTCCACTCACTAATGATCCATATATCAACCGCATGTGATGTGAGAGTCATTGAAAACACTCAATGAAAAATCTCGAGCATTTCGTTTCTCTCTCTCCCGAACGCCACTACCTTTCGCACTGGTACAAGACCAGATAGCGAACCGTTCATCGAAGTGGCTGCCGATGCGCCAACGATGATTGGTTTGATTTCGTTCCGTGCCATATAATCCACGGGATTTGCTTCGCCCGCAACGCTCCGCGGGAGAATCCGTTTGCCTCGCCCATGCTTGTCGTATTTTTTCTTCCTCCAGCAACCTCCGTCCATGGTCTGATAAATTTGGCAAAGTAAAATTTATAACGCCTGCAACCGAGTAGCAGCGGCCCAGGCTCAATTTCGCACCGGCGCGAAAGATAAAAAGGGTAGGAAAAGGGAGTGAACGGGGAGGGTGTAACCGCACCCGCAACCGGTACCGCGAGCATGAACACGCACGAAAAACGGTGAAATCTGTCGGATGGGAAATTGACCGGAACCTGGGATCGGCGGGAGGTGCGGTACCGAATATTTGGGAGGAAAGGATTAACTAGTTAGCCTTTACCGATCGCGCCAAATTCATCGGTGTGGGTGAGTGTGCTATTGTGCACGGCCTGCATTCGTGCAGCAGTGCACTTTACCGTGCAACCACAGTAGGCATGGGAACATGTACACGAGCGATAACACGTACCGATCGTTGGGGGGCGGGGTGGTGGTGGAAATCCGGGGGTAGCCGAGCAGCAGTTGGGCCGATTTTCCTGATACGCTGCGTTCGGAATCGTTCCGGTGCCTGCGTTTGCTAGTGGTGGTGGTGGTGATGGTGGTCAATTCAATTTTTATTTATGCATTGCTAATGCAAACACTTCCCACGGAACCCGTGGCGGTAACCGCAATGGCCGCTGCTGGCTCGGTGGCGTTCGTGTTCGAGCACGCTGTCTTTTAATGCTGTTGAATATTTATTAGCGTCCGACATGGCCGTGGGTTGAGTTTTAAAGAGCCTTTTTTTTTGCTCCTTATGCACCAGCCTCCCTCCCACAGGGTTCGCTATTGCGCGAATGCAGAATTGCGTCCACAAACCAGGCGGGAGGGCAACGATTATTGGAGTCCGTTGCGTTTCCGTGCCCGTGACGTGTCGTGGTGCGTTTGGCAAATTTATTACAATTTAGCTTAGCAAATAGAGCCGAATCGGGTTCGCCTGACTAGAACGGGCGTGTGTTGTAAGTAATTGAATGAACTGCGTGAAGGGAAACCGACATATCTTGCGCCATCTCTTCCCCATTTTGATAGCTCGTTCAATCCACCCGCGTACGGGAAATGCAACCGATTTTCCTAGAAGGTTTTTGTTTTCTCTTTTCGCTCTCGTTTATCGCCATGTAGCCGAATGGGCTGCAATTCCGGGTTGGGTTCGAAAACGGAAAGCCCATTATGTGGTTGCCGGAACAGGCGAAGAAAATTAAGGACGCAGATGGCAGCTGCTCGCCGCGCCGACACGTCATTACCCTATAAATATGGCAACACTTCGTGTTAATAGCGATAATAAAGTGTACGTGATTGAGCGCCGTTAAATGGGGCCGGTGGGCTTGCGACTCTATTCGAATTTGCAGTTTGCCTACTGCTGAGTCGATGCTGTGTCGTTTTCGGTTATGGTAAACCGCCCATATAAAGACTTCGGCAACGACCATGGTGACGGCCGCGGCGACGACGACGACGACGTCGACGATGTGGTTGAAAGTGGGTTGACGTACTGTGCTACCAGCTTGACGGCTGTTTATTGCTGCACTTTACTAACCGCGCCACTAACCGACTTTGAATAATCGTATCAACCCGGAGAAGGCTAAATGGTACAATGATTAAGGTATTGCCGCAAATTTCGGAGCGGAATAAGCATCATTTTCCATTTATTAATTTTTTTTCCTTTATTTCAAAAATATTTCATGAAACTAAATTGAGGAAATTTAGTAGAAATTTAATTTTGCTGGGTTCACTTATTGGAGGAAAACATTTAAACAACCTAATCCGTCTGCATGTGCTATATGCTCAGCTACATAATGTAAAATACATGCTTTCGTGAACACAATTTTCTTTTTCGGTACACAAACGTTACGTGCCAACCGTCGTTTGTGTTTACAACCACAGGTAAATGCTCTGTCATGTAAAAATAACCAACAATAGCAGCCTCTTCACATCATTCACCGGCAACGCGACCAGCGTTGTGCTGCGAAGCGATGGAGACGCCCAGTAGTGCATAAATGATGAAGTGTAAAATGGTCGTGTTGTTTCTTTTGCACATTATTGTTTTCCCTGCATGCAGTAACTAACAATAAAAATAAAAACCCAGAGTGCGAGAGAGCGTAAGAGAAGCGGTGTAGTTCAAAAAAAAAAAAACAAAAAACAAAAGCTGACTTTATGTCGGGTTTGACGCTGAAGTACCATGACCGGAAGCGAATAAAATGCATGACAATGCCACCTCGAAGCGGCTCGGACATATGTTTCGACATTTACAGACAATCGTGTGTGGCGTATGTTTTAACCTTTAGTGGAAAGAACAAATGGAAATACGGTTGATAGAGAAGCGAGAAACGACAGCAAACGTCCACCAATCCAACTGTCCGCTCCCGTGTTTCCCTTGTGTTTCCTTGTGGTTGCGGTTGTATGAATTGAAATCGATCATTTTTGCGTTCCACTGATTGGATTCCATGCATGTGTGGATGGCAAACAGAAAAACCTTAGATGGGGTGACATTAATAAAACTAAAAACAAAACAAAAATAAAAGTGAACAAAATAAAAAAGAAACACCGTGAGTCTACCAATGTGTTGGGGTTTTGCTTAGCCAAGCATAACGATTTTTGTTTTGGTGGTTACTTTATGATGCTCCATTCGTACCCGAAACGCACGGAGGCAATAAATTTGTTTAGTCTATGATGCATTCATTTTGTATGCTACGGTATCGTATTACCCGCACGGCTATCGTTGAACATTTAATTGCTACGGTCGAGTGCACGCCGAACGTGAGCTGCAGTTTTATGCACTGGTCACCCACAACGATAGAAAATACGGTGTTGTTATTTGAGAAAAAATAAAAGGATTCGGGTTACGTACCGATTGGAATAATAAAGCTCTCTAAAAGCTTGTGCGTTTGGATGTTTTTTTTTTTGAAACTTTATTTGTGGGTGAGAAATTAGGACACTATCAATATTTTATGCACGCACCAGTGATGAAAGCAACTGCGAGCCATCTATAGCTATATTTTTATGGGATTTGAAAAGCGAACCGTTTGCAGCTGCATCCGGTGGGATCCCGTGGGCACGGAAGGTACGCTCGGAGGATGCTTCAACGGTGGCCACAATTGAAAAAGGAATTCACAAATTTTGCACTTTTAGAACGAACTTGCCGTGAGGTTGGCACGAGTAGCACTCAAAACCGATAGTAAAATGTATCCACCGTACGTGCAAGAATCGGAGTTTGAAACTACTCAAACTCGCTCGAGTAGTTCGATCCGACTGTAATCAAAAGTGGAAGTGTTTGACCCATGTCAGCGTAAGCCAGTGCCGTGTGCAAAGTGTGCGACTCGAAATTTCCCCATGTGCACTTGAATTTTGGATGGATCTTGGCGAAAACTTTTGAACGTGCTACTCCACCGTTCGTCAACACACTTGTACGGTAGGACAGGCGGTACCGGCGGCGGCACCAAGCGGAAGCTACTTACTTATGGCCGAACGAGGAACCAGCAACGTTCCAAATAACTTATCCCTCTCCCTGACAGACTGACCACCGCCAACAAAGCGGCAGCAAAGCCCACTCGGATGGGTTGCGAACGTTTTCGTTTCTTTCCGTTCACTTCCGCTCGGGCAAAACTTTGACAAGTGTTCCGGTTTCGGTCGGTCAGCAACGTCGATGTTGTGTGTGTGTGTGTGTGGAGGGTGTTTTCTTTCTTCCTTTTATTTTTGGTTGCCTGCTGCCTCCTTGGTTGGCTCTTCAGCCGTGTACGCCATTCTTGGAAGCTGCCAGGAACAAAGTGACAATTGTAAACACAGCCAAGCTTGAACGATGAAAGAGAGAGCCGCTCGTTCGTTCGGCGAGAGCCAGTGGCGGTGGTTGAGGCGATGGTGGAATTGGCGGATAATGCCTCTTAAAGGATTGGTGCGGTTCGACAACCGAAGGGATCGAAAATGAGGACGTACCGTTTGTGGAGCGCAAAACGACAAAATACTGTGGAAGAACGCGCCTGGTGGAATGTGGGAGAGCGAGAGCGCCTGTGTGTACTTGAACATAAACGGCAGCTGTTGAGGTTGTGGTGGAAAATCTGCTCGTAAGTGTGGTTCACCGTCGTGGCACACTCACACACACAGACAGACACAGCTCGTCCGGAAGCAAGGGGCAGCAGGTTGTCGGGTCGGGACAATGAGTTTTTGGGGTTTGGGGGATGTCTCTTGACTCTCGTTTCTTATCATCAAACCATCGTCGGTCAGTTGAACCGTCCTAAGTGGGGTATTGGAGGTCGGAGCCGGCGCTATCGGATCGCAGCGCCATTGACCAGGCCCAGATGTTGATGTGGGTTTGTTTGAGTGGCTGTTGTTTTCGTACTTGTGCGGCCAAGGGTATAATTTTCCAACACAAACCACGGCACCGTTTTGCGAATGCAACACGGAGGAAAAGGGCGAGAGTAGCCGCAGTCGGTGGCCCGAAACTGTAATCTCTGCGGTTCGATCGTACCCGTGCTGGCAAGTCTTAAGAGTTAATTTTACGAAGCCATGAACTGGAAGAAACTGAACGAGTGGATATTTATTCGAAAGGGGTGGAGTTCGTTCGTTTTTGTTTTGCCACCAACCGACAGCATCGGGAAGTGGGTTTTTGTTTCGCTTATCGATACTGCCGGGCGTTCGAGCGTGTCCCGGTGGAGAAGACTTTTGGGGGTTGGAAAAGTTTACCCCACCCGGATCAAACTCGGTTCGGTGGATGTGCAACGTGTAAACCGCTAATGAGGATGCATAATGAATCCATCATAATATCGTCAGACCGACCGTGCCGATTACCTGGAGCGCAAACAGGCGGACGAAAGTTATATTCTATTCCGCACCGATGAGGCGCTGCGCTTGCGAAGGAGCAACTTGGCGCTGCTGCAACGTATTCATTGTTCGGCGGAGCTGGTAAGAATGCGGTGAAAGTTTTCTTGATCCTTCGACGCTCTCATCAACGGCAGCGTTGGCCGGGGCTCAACGGTTCCGTTTGACACTCGACCTCGACGAATAGGGCGAATAAGATAGTGCGCGGAAACTTTGCTTCCGTCAAAGTTCCGGGTGGCTAAATATGATCCATGCAGTTCATGCATAATTTATATCTGCAGCTTTTCGTTTGCGGTAGGAGAGTAAGAGATATTGAAGCTTTTGCTGGCATTGGAGGAAGGGTAGTATGCTCACTACAAACCGGCGTAGAGCATGTTGTACTTTCTGTTTCGCAAATTGTGCAATAATCAGATCGCATATTATTGGATTATTTATGTATTTTTCTACGCAAACGATATACAATGTTTTGGACAATGGATTATTTTTTCCATTTTTGGAATTCATTTTTACAAACAAACAGATCTAAATTAAAATACTGAAGAACGATTACAAAACAAATATCCCCACAACGTAGCTAAGAGTTGTTTTAAAATTATGTTGTCATGTGGTTTTATGCATTTGGAAATAAAGATGTATAAAATTTCTAGAACCATAATAAATAAGGAATACTAATAATAATAATTATTATTACTATCGTAAAATGAAGATGGTAAAATATAGATTTGGAGTGTTTTGAGCAAGTGCGATCATAATTGGGTATCTTATTATGATTTTTACTAGAAACTTTAAAAAATATTAATATACTTATTTATTTCATGGTTACGATGCATGAGTGAATATACTCTGCTCACAAAACAGGATGCTATGTATAAGTCAAAGAACAAAAGACGATCGACCGTCTATTTGGAAGATGTTCATTGCTCGTGGTTTGGTCGATGGCACGTAGCTCATGTTAATTTCGTGCAAATAAATGTAATTATGTGCGAAATTGTATGATTTCATCTGGCACACGGTTAACTCCGCTCGTCCACCGTTGGCGAACATCGTTACCAATTTACAAGTCCACATTACAGTTCCATTACAAACACACACACACACAAGGTTAATAATACGAGACTTCTTCTTGGGTTTCTCGAGACTGGGCTTCTAACACCAACCATTCTGTCTTGAGTACCGGGTCGGTCTTGATGCGTTTTTGCTTTCCGATCACGTGCGACCGGCCGGCGCCATTTAATCAAGGTAATAAATTTACCTCCACGAGGAGGTGGAATGTTTTGCTGTCCACCTGCTGGCTACGGCTGCAAGTCCTTGAAAAATTGAAGCCATAGCCTAACACCTGTTCGGTGTCACGCACACGTTCACACGAAGCCGGTGGCACGACCGGTGGGGGATGGTTCGTGGTTAACGCTTACAAACTAGTACGGGTTTCCGGGTGGAACCACGGAAAATCTAGTGGCGGGACAAAACTCAATTACAATTCAATTATCATCTTACTGCCCGCTCGGTTGGTGAGCTATGTGTGTGTGTTTGGGTAAATAGTAGATACCACCACCGGTCGCCCTTCGAGTCCGCTGACCAACCAACACTGTGGCATCGTTCGAAGTTGCCGTGTTTTATTATAATGTATGATGTGTACGAGTGCACCAGCGAAAATGGACGGTCTTGGAGTTACCGAAAATGGTAAGCGAATGGGACGATATCCGGAGAACCAGTCAGCAGCAGCAGCAGCAAAATCCTACGTACCGAAACGACGGTCCCAAAAACAGGCAGAAACGGTATGGATAAGTTTTGTACGGGGAAAACTTTTTCTCTCAGACACCATCTCCGACACACACGCACCTATGGGTGGCGCCCTCACGCCACTTCACTGGAGTGCTCTCGGCTAAAGCGGGAGTTTTCTGGAACCAGGATCAACACTGCCTGCGCCTGACAGCGGTGGAGCTGAGGATGTGGTGAAGCGGTAACGATCGACCGGCTGATAAAGAAGGGATTGGCTTCTGCTGCTGCCGTTAAAGGTTGTACAGTAAACGTGGTGCGATGTAAAGCTACGTGTACGTTATTTTATAGCTGAAATTTGGGTATATCTTAGGTGGTTTGTTGTTGTGTCATGGTGACCAGACTTTCTCTTAAAAATGTATTAGGTTTGAAAGTGTTTGCAAAGGAATAATCTTCAGAGTTTCGTGCGATTATATTAAAAGCCATAAGAAAAACATTTCAAAGTTTAGGGACGACATTTCTGGGATATTCCTTTTACGAGATGGACAACCAAATAGAGAACTATGTTTCTGGAATAGAGATGTATATTTGATTCATTTTCTTGTAAGGCTTGAAGTTCTTAGGATTTTTATAAATACAGAGAAAGGACGTAAATAGAATATTTTTCGAGTTTCAATTCGAAGTCATTATCAGAAGGTTTTCCGGTCTGAAATGCCTCTTGCATTGAAAAGTCCTTATAAGTCACACTTCAGTGGTATAATAAATGATGTTTTAGTGGGCAATTTCATGACGGTATAAAGAAAAAATCGAGGCCAACACTAAACCAATCAATTATAATTCATATAACATGATTTGTCATTAATTATCACAACATGTCTAATCCACAAATCATTGAAAGCTGTTTTTGTGTAAGGTAATACTGATAATTCAATAACACTATTTTTATTGAATTTTCCAAAAATTCTCCAAGAAGTCAACTAAAATTAAACCATAACATAACACTCATTTATCAATTAAAATGCTTACCATGCAGATCTTCCCAGCTTTTGTTTTTGGCATATGGTTAAATTGGAAAAAATGTAACTTTGTTTTCGTTTTCACATTTTCATTTCCGCTAATGTACGAAGATAATGAACGACTCATTAACGGTACTGCGGCGAGCGGTCGGGTACATGGCATAAAGTCTTATAATTATAAAGTGCCCTTACACACGACCAGCATCTTCATCACCGCGAATGTGCGCGCGTGCAAGAAGCGGTACAAAATAATCCTTTCGGCTGCGAAAACTGTAGTGCGGCGTTCTTTTATTTAATGTTTTTTTTTTTGGAAGTGGAAATGATGTAGTGCGCACTTGAGTGTCAGCGAATAATGAGGGCAAGTGTCACCGTGCAGTTTGTCCTGGCGGCAGGTGAAGAGCAGGAGCATCATTGTGTTTTTTTTTTCGCTCCGAAAAGGATCCTTTCGAACTGAGCGGCACGGCAGAAAGTCACACCGTTGTCTTTCCGTTGGAGCCAGAAGGCACTACTTTTAATGACACTCATGAAGCCACTTGTCGTTAAGACATCGTTGTGACATGTTTCTGGCTTGGTTGGCGAAAGAAAAGGGGCGGTGGAAAATCTGCAAAACAAAGCAGCAAATAATGTGTTTGTCCTTACTCCTGTAATTTTCCTACACAACGGCCGGCTCGCATCCTGGCCGGTATTGTGTGGGACAGGTGAAGCCGATTTTGTTGAGAAGCTCATCATCATCAACAGTGACGGTAGCTTGGTTCCAACGGGCAACGTTAGCTTGGCACCACCACAGACCATTGAGCCGGATGTGGGTGTGTGTGCTGGTTGAGAATAGTTTTCCTCGGCTCCACCGGCTATGAGAGAATGGGAGCTGGGCGAGCTTTTCAGGTTCGTCCTTGAGCGCTCGACATCTTCAAGTAATAACCATCAGCAGGCATCAGCATTTTTAGACCTTCTCCACAGTTCACCACCCTCTGCAGTTTCCATGGTGCCGTTGCCTAGCATCGTCACCCCGATTTCTTGGCCGTAATGGAAAAAGGAGAGAAGCAACCAAAATCGGCACTGTAGCACGCCACTGCCGCCAGAACAGCAAAAGCATCTCACCGGTGTGTAGTGAAATTAATTATCTGATTTTGGGACGGAGGAAATGACACTCATTAAAAATTGTAACTGCGTAAATGCGTGTCGGCGTGGGCGGCGGACGAGTCCGTTCCGGGAAGCTGGGTTTTCGTAGCCATGGCTGTTTCTAAGAACCTTCCCGAGCGCGGGTGCTGGTCTGCCGCTGATAGCTCCGGTCCGGCCAGCGCTTCGGAGCACGTCGAGCACCGACTACGCATTGAAATGCGTCGGAGAACGATTTCGGAAGGTTTCGCCTGGGCCGGCCTGCTGGCAAGAATGCTGGCGCTGATGAAGGTAAGCTTGACGGGGACTTGTGCGCGTCCCCCCCCAAAAAGAACCTGATTGGGATTGATGGCAGCCGGGTTGCCGGGGTGTGGTACGCATCTTCTGAAAAGGCGACCTTAATTAAACAAGAAAATTGGTCGCTTTTTACGACGCAGCTGTCGGGGTGGTTCGGTCGGCACACGGACAGGAGTGGCGTGAACGAGCGAACAGCGGATAAGCGTCCGATTCCCTTGGCCCGGTCTTGTTAAGGCGCCGTGTTTATGACGGCAAAATGAGAATCAAAAATTAGTTACCCACCCCTTGTGTGTGCGGCTATATCGCGTTCGCTCCATCCACCAGATCATTAGTAACCCGCTTGATGGAATGACTAATGTTTCCGAAACTAATGATTTTGGGACGGTGGCGCATTATCCTTTGGCGATGGTTCGGGCCAAGCTTGCTGTTTGGCCAAACTTGCTACCGGAACGCTGACCCCGTTGACCGTGCGGTTTGGTTGTGCAACCGGTCGAACCTTAAAATTGGCTCCCGGTTCGCTCTGAAGAGCTCGTTACGGTTGGGATGAAAAGTTTACTGCAGGTAGCGGAAGTTTTACTGCAGATTTACAATTAATAAACGAACGAACATCTGCAGTGGGCGGATTGGCTGGGATGTGCCGTACTTGGTTGTTGTGAGTTGTAAAGTTTATGAGAATTTAATTTAAGCAGTTGTCACACCACTAAAAACTTTTTACACCTTCACCGGGACGCTCACAATATATTTATTTAATTTCTATGCGCTTACCTTACTCGTTGCTTGTGTTTTTTGCTCCCTGTTTTGCTGTACATTACTTTGTGTTTGTGTCGGTTGTTGTAAGAACACTTTCTAGCGTGTATATTCCATGAAAACAACTGTAATAGAATACTGCGGATATTTTGTTTTCACCTTCGCTTTGGTTGTTTACTTTGTGATAAATTTAAGCACAACGTCAGTTTCGCTATTATTGTGCTTTGAGCATGAATAAAGTTCCAAGCAAAAGGGACTCTTGTAGCCACGAAAATCCACTGTGTCCATTGTGTGCCTTACTGTTTGTCCTGTTTCGCGCTTCCTACCGTCCGTGTCTCGGGGGAAATCAAGACCGAAAATGACGCCCAGTTCGCGTTCAACGAAAACCGCATCGACGGAATCTTTTGGAGTTTTCGTTGGAAATCGCATCATTTAGCTCGTTTGTGTTCGGCGATGGTTGCGTGAGGCGACAGTATGGTGATGCTGTTTTGGGTATCTTTTTCTTTACTTTGACCGCAGAACCTGTTGCAGACGACACTCGGAGGCGTCCGGATGGCTGGCCATTTGTTGGCCATCGTGAAAGGTTTTTCTACGTCTGAGGAATTCCAAAAGGGATCATGAATTTGTCATCAGCCAACTGCCCCTAAGGAATGCCAGTTGCCATTGCCGACTGCAGTCAGCTACAGTGCGCTCATTTCATTATTACACCGAGTTTTGAACTAGATGATGCGAAATATTCGCCTAAATCAAGCTGTGAGTCTAACCCAAAGCTGACGCTCTGTGTTCTATGGGCTTTCGTGGTAAAATTCGTGGTAAAATTGTGACGTTAAAATGTAGTTGCCAAAGAGAGAAGCGGTGGTGCAGCGTGCGGATCGCTGTTTGGGAAAAGTTTCTGTTTATTAAACATTAAATATGAATCATCATCGTAAAGGTGGACCTTAAACGGAAGTTCAAGCTGCACTTTCGCATCGTCCCGTGATGATGGGCCCAGGTTTGACGAGTTTGCGGTATTTGGGCCGCCGGTTTGCGAGAGCATCATGCGAGGTTAACCCGGGACTTCGAGGACTTCCAGCGGAGTGCACAAGTTATTAGAAGGATCCACTTTACGGCTGCATTAACCGACGGAGCGCGCTGCTCTAGTTGAAGATACACTTCTTTATCGTTTTTCTCCGGGCCACGGAGGATAAAGCGAACGGAGGGGAACGAGAGACGGCGCTGGCGGGTAGCCACACATACAAAATTTGCTACACTGGAAACAACTTGCGGTACGCGGCTGCATGACGCCACGGTCGGCGCGGGCACAGGCGGAAGTGGAAATTAATATTTAATGCTCTGCCGGCTCGCCCGGCTTCGGTTGTCTATTTTTGCAGCGTCCCGCCGGTGAATGCATCAGCGTTAAGTGGCTTAGTTTGGAATGGGAAAGTTGCGGGTGGCAGCTGCCAGACGGGCGCGTGCACGCCGAAACAGCCCGAAAGCTTTCAAGTAATGTGTTTGCCCCGGGGCCGGTTGGGGTTTGAGCAAATAGCCCGAGAAGTGGCGCTCGTGAGTGCGAGTAAGTTAATCTGCAAAAGTGCAGATTTTAGTGCGGATGCTTCGAGATCATATCTCGTGCAGTTGGGTCTAACTTCGTGCCAGTCTTGCGCCGGCGAGCGTGTTGACACGAGAAAACTAATCTCGGCTGGTGGGCCATTTTGCTGCCCTTCGTTTCGCCCGCTTCTTGAGGATGCGAATGAGTGTAGAATCTTACGCGACTACCGAAGGCTTGATCTTAGGGCGATTTGAAGGAGCAGATGAATCAAAGCAATGCACATATTTGCACCACACAGAACTGTTAATTTGGACGTGAGTTGGTAGTTGAAGCATATACTGTACGTTTTACTATGGAATTTTATTGAAATAAAAATTTGTTTAAGAGAGTTGTTAGATTTTCGTTCTTATGTAATAAGTCACTCCAAATCGCAACATTTGGTAACGTTTGTGCAAATTTATCTTTTATCATGCTTGTTAAGAATGAAGGACACAGTAATCTAACTCGGCATTTAAAATCCTTTGATAATGATTTCGCGTACAAGTCTATCTAGAAATTGACAAATAAGAATGAATCGAATTGAGTTGTTATTTGCCTGCCATAGAGGTAGAGAATCGTGCATATACGGCTCAAGAATTCTTGAACTATTATGCTGGAAACTATTAGCCGAAAATAGTTTCTATACCATTTGTTAGCTCTGTGACACAAAACACATTAAGTCCGAAAGAAAATTTGAATTCCTTTCCAGTACCACATTTTTTTCCTAACGGAGAATAAGTTTATGATACAAATAATTTAAAATGTGTTAGATATAAAAAGGAGAACTAAACGGTCTTTTTAGTGATATTAGAGATACATGTAGTATACGAGAAACTATCATTTTTATATTTTTCAAATAAATTTAAATTCATAATAAACTTGGAAAATATGTAAGTAGGGCAACGGATTTGAAACTGTTTAATGGAGATTACGCTAGCATTGTGGTTGAAGTTGAATGGATTTTTATGCTTTACGAAATTTGCAGCACAGACACACATTATGAACACATCGTTTATCACAACCAAAATTGAATGGACATGGAGTTTGAAAGGGATTAATCTAATTCCTGCTCCTGTGGTATGTTAAAAAAAATGTATTCCAATTCCCAAACAATACGCCAACCCGGGAGTGCGGCTTAAACTGTCCCACTTTTTCGTTTCGATTACTCATATCTTACGCTCGCAATCGCTCGAAATCGTACCGAATCGAACAATACGATCGGACAGGGAATAATTTCATTTGTAAATTAAACCATGAAGCGTATCCTGATTCTAATCGAAGTTCTTCCCCCGCTTTCGTGTTTCGTTACAGCCCCAACCGCACGCTCACCCGTAGCTACGCTCGCCGGTAAGTAAATCGAAACTCCCAGCAGTGCTTTGTTTCGCAATGGCACCTATTAGTGGCAGTGGCTTGTTCCTTACGGGTTGGTGGGAGAAAGGGTTCTGGGAGTTGCAAGCAGCGTAAGAAATTTATGTGCGAGTTGAGGATATGTGCCACGTAATGGAGTGAACGGTTCTCGTGGTTCGGCTCCGGTATTGGAGTTTCATTGCTGTGTGGGTGTGTGTTTTTTTTCTGCGCTCGATTGTGTTGCGTCTGCTATATCTTCCGGATCCACAAACCAGCAAACGTATCTCAGATTTAGGGATTAGCGCATCCGCATGAACCGACTAGTGCAGCGAGATGTACGTGGAACGAAGATAGAATAAATTAGCAGCGGGGTAATCTGAGTTCGCCAGTGCTAGGATTTGCCCGCACATGCTTAGCACATACTCTGCCGTGCCGTTCGGTTGCCTTTGTCCCCAGCACCAGCGTCGAGTGGGAAAAAGGAAACACTTCATAAAAAGCTGACTATGATGAGGCGCTTCATGGGTTCGCTTCGCCGGTTCGTTCGCACCGTTGTGTCACCGGTGGCTTCATGCGTCAGGCTCGAAATGACTGGTGTTCCTCCTGCCACGGAAAACTACCCGAAACCATCGAAGGGGGACACTAGATTCATTTGTCTAGCATAAGTGTGAACAGTTTCCCACCAGCTGTCATGCAGCGGGTAGCTGTGAAATGACAGTCATAGTAGGTCGGCTTACGGTGCGGGGAAGGTTACGTTTCCAACCACGAACGAGTGTCTATGTGTGTGTGTGTGTGTCATCGCACTGCACGACGCATATACTTGGCAAATGGGGAAGGTTCACTGTCACTCACAGCTGGACCACTCCTACAGCCACCGTGGTCGATGAGATATGTGATGTCACGTTCAAGTACCCTCGGTTGAATCATTAGCTAGGATCTAAGAATAGGCAAGAGGCTCTTGGCTTAAGAACTGCACCGGTGCTCTCAGTGCCCACACACACACACACACATATATACATACATTCATCGGACGCACCGTTTTGCTAGACGCACAGTCGTGGCAGTAAGCGAGCCGGGTCTCGTGAATTAGCTCCAGCAGTTCTGCCGAGTGCCGGCGGTAAAGTCACCTCAAGGATACCCGTGCTTGACGGTTGCACAGAAACAGATGCCTCTGTGGTAAGGCCGGGACCGTTGTTTCCTGTGGCATCGAGTAGTTTGGCGGGAAAGTTTGCCCGACACTAGCACTACCGAACCGCACCGAAGTATGCGCTTCGTTATCACCCCCCCCCCCCCTCCCTTCAGACCTCTTTTCATCCAAAGGAGGAGTGGCTCACAATTCAAACACCTTAAAAGCATGCCCTACTTGTTCCGATGAAAGGATTGAAATCATTTGCAGTCAATTTAGCAGAGGATGTGAAAACTGCCAACGGTATGTTTGCAAGCCCGCCCGTCCATTATCGTCATGGAGCCCATGGTGCCATCCCGGGGCCGAGTTTTGATCGAAGGCAGGTAGTAGTAGGGTTTTGCTAAACAACATTTCCATGCCGTCCCGAACGCCGGGCGAGCAGCAAATCCCTTGCACTTGGGAGTCGGTGTTGCAGCTTCTCCTGCCTCCCCGAAGGGCAGGCTTTGTGGCTTGGCTCGGAAAGTGAGTGAATCGCTTGTTTTATGTTCACATATCCCGGCAGTCCATCGTTGCGGTCCGGTAAAGTCCCTGTTCTAGGAAAGGTTTGAGTCCTATTTTTCGCTCTCTTTCTCGTACCCTATGTGTGCACGGTGCTGGACGCCTGTGTCAGTAGCTTTCGGCCGTCGATTGAGCGGGGTAACTTAATTAATAAACTTTTGTAAAACACGGTCCCGTCGGAGCGTGCTGGAGCTGGTCTGCTACCTCCAAGCTTTTCCCAACGGAAGTTATTTTCTCCTTCGGCAGGTGATGAGCAGGGAAACTTTGCCCGCTCCCCAAAAATCATCGGACCATCGGGGCATGGTTGTGAAAGTTTTCCATTTACATGGACGAATGCGCTCAGTCTTTGTGATGTTTTTTTTTTTACTTTTTTGGTTTTCCACAAGGTGTGTTGAAATAAATTTTCACCACCAGTGCCGCTTATTGATTTATCAGTGATCCAACGAGTGCAGGATGATCGAAACTGTTGATTTTGTTGTTATTTTTTCCTTTGACAAGTGTTCATGATCCCAGCGGCAGATATGGTGAAGTTTAAAGTAATTTCTTCTGCTTTAATTGTACGGGTCAACTCATCGGATTTTTGTGTGACTACATTGGAGCTGGTTCTGTTCTAGTGGAAAATAAACCATTTATTCGTTACTATGTGTTCTTGTCACTATTCGATTCTCATCGCTTTTTGTCGTCGCTTTACAAGTTTAATCTATGGTTAAGTTTCTTTAGAACACTAAACTGTATTTACAATTTACAGATCTTCTCGATTCAATAAAACATAATGAGAATATCCACTAAAAATTGTATGAATTCTATGAATGGTAATATCAATTTATAATTAAAATACACCATCTGATTGAAAAAAATTTTCTGGGTGAGATTATTATGTGTATTCATTCAAAAACGACGCTTTTTCGTATGAAATTGTTTTAAAAATTTAGTTCTTTCGCATGATGTGTTTAAAAAAATTTAAAAAAAATCAATGCACAGCTACATATGTCCATGGTCGATGCCAATTTCTCAATTACAACATACAATTTTCCAGTCCATTGGAGCAAATGTGCATGTGAAGGAATAATTTCCCATTTTTCGTCGTTTGTTGGATTGATTGAGGTAAATCATGCTTTACATGAGCGTAAAAATATCATATTTTTATCTCGATTCCTTTTTATCTCCTCCTAAAGGACAAACGCAAAATGTTTCGTGTGACGGTCGTTTTCACTTAATAAATTTATCCAACGATAAATTGTGGATGGGTTGAGCTATTAATTGTTTATGTTTTTACATATTTATCACACTCCTTCCTGTCACAGTGTAGTAAGCTTGGCTTGGCGTTGCCTTTACATAGCATGGGTTGCATCCTTTGTCCGCTGAGGAGGATGCAGCTGATCTGCTGGGCCATTGTGTACGGTGTGGTTTTTTTTCGTAATTACGGGAGGGAACAGCATAAATGACTTTGTATGCAATTGAAGTGTACTTCCACGCCGTTCGTAATCGTTTCGTTGCTATGGCAGCAGCAATTATTTTTGTCCTATCGTTTGGGGATCGTTTTTATCATGAACGCTTTGGCTCGCGTTGCTTATGCATTGTTGATTTGTTTTTTACAGCATGTATCCTTTACCATGGGGACGAATGAAGTTTAATGAGCAATGTGGGTTGCATTGTGCAATCATTAAAAACGTACCAATCGTTTCCGATAAAAAGTACACGTTTCCCACGCTCAGGGTTCGATCAACACGCTCAGGGCAATCCCGTGTGTGTTTGAAGGGGCAACGAATAAAAGTTTGAATGTCGAGTCTTGTTGATTGGTGGTTATGAGAACCGATAAGCTGGGGCAAAAAATATTCACTGCAAATGTCTAGGGAGTAATGATATTCGTTAACGGTTTCTTCGATAAAAATTACATTGGATGAAAAACTGCTACTGCTACTGCTCTACTTCAACATTTTGTTTATTATTTTTGTGAATTATTCAAATATTATCGTTTCTGGGTTTCTGGAGATGATGGAAAAACATTTTATTTTTCATCTAATTTGAAATATTTTTTTCTCGATGTATAACATTGTTGCTCGATACGCAATAAAAAATTACTATTTTTAATTTGATATTTCATACAACAATAAGTTTGATTGTTTAAAAAAATTGTCGCTTTACTAAGAAAAGCTTCAAGGTCATTATATTAAGTTTTTTTTAGTTTATTAATTTGCTGGTTTCAAGATTTCTAACACACTGTTCACTATTTGTTTTTTCCATGCATTCACTTAATAAATTACTGTTCACAAAACACAAAGATAAAAATCAAGGTGCAATCGAGACTAAACGAATAGTAAAGGCGATTGATTTGTGGGATGCGGTGCGGGATGAGCGTTGAATCGAGAACATTATACCTGGGTTTTTAAAAGCATTTTGAAATAGGGGCCGATGTGTTTTATGCATTATATATCGTTAGCGAATCGTTTCTTTCAATTCGATCCACTTCCACTCGGGACGTATGCAAAACTGGAACAGATAGTGCATGCTTCAATTGCAATCGATCTTAGCACACTTCCATTCGACGTACGTTTCCTCTGGATGGTGTGTTTTTTTTGTGTCGATTGCACCACGGCAAACCGGGATGCATTCTAATACATCCGAATGCTTTCAGTTCGCCCATAAAGGAGGCACAGATAACATGAAACATCGAAAGGGTTGGCCTGCTCGATTGGGCAGCGTTTTAATGCAAATACATGCAAAAAAAAGTGGAAAGCAAGAGCGGGATGCGGTGTAATGCTCGTATTGAATAAAGCACATTTTGGAGTACATCTCCGGTTACGGTGTAAAAGTTGTTGGGTTTAAGAATCCTACCGGCAAAAACGATTACTGTGAGGCTCGCATTTGCAGCGAGGTATAACAATGTGTGTTTTATCTGTTTGCAGTTTGCAAGAAAGCTTGCTGCCTCTAGACAAAAGGGGCGCTAAATGCGAACAAACATTCCGCGGCAGCCGGTGTTCTGGTTGGAAACCAAACGGTGAAAAGGGAATCAGAGGGGATGGTTACTTCCTTTCCTTCCCCATGCTTCCCACACTTTCGGTGGAAAACGAAAGGGGCGGAGTAGTAAAAAAAACTCACCGAAAGATATATGGTGCTTGTTCACAACTTCACAGCGATCCTTGTGGCGCTAATGTTTTCTTTTTGTTGCAAACCCATCGTTCGACACTGAAGCCGTTTGTTTTCTTGCTGTTCACGTCGCGCATTGTTTCACGGGCAAACGATGGGGCATTAAAATGTATTTGCTTTGCAATCAATTGATCCCGGCTGTGCGGAAGTTTTGTGGCTTTTCACTTCGACTGCGAGTGGCTTAGCCAGTGAGCCAACCGGTAACGATGGTTAAAACCACAGAGATGAAGGTTTGGTTTCGATGCTGTTTTCGCTGTTGCTTTGGTAAGCAGTAGATTATCCTGGTGTTACATCATACGGTGTTGCGATCGCGGCTGTACTGCGCACAGGTCGATGATTTCCCGATTATTATATGCTTATATGAAAGTTTGCTTCAAATATCCGCACCGTTTCGCTCTCCGTTCGAAACTTATTAAACTAATCCTTTAAGCACACAAATGGCTGTACTCATCAGTTGGGTAGCGGAAAGTTTTGCGGCAAGCAAAACTTGTCCTCTACTCGATGCGCCGTGCAGCCGAAAGAACTGCCATTACGCTGTGAGTGGGAAGTGAAAAGAAACTTTTAAAATGCACCATGGTAAGGTTCCATCCGGAGCGGCACCGGCAGCAAACGAAACGCCTTAAGAAGGCACTTCGACAAAAGTGTTGTGTAAACTTTTGCACAAGAGAAACAGTAGCTGCCGCTGCTGCTGCTAACTTTTCCCCCATGCATGAGCTGCTCTTGGACAGGAGCTTCAAAAAGTTGAAAATAATGTAGCGTAAATATTAACATGTTCGTGCACACGGGACCGCTTAGGGCCGGACGGCTGGTACGTCTCTTTCGGGTACGAATAATATAATGTAGATGTATCTTGCGCAACATTACCAATATAACTCCTGCACGACAATGTCGAAAATAATAACATCTTGTCGTTTGTGTCGGCAGCGGTGCTTTGCGGTGGGTACGACGTACGAGAGGTTTTACGGTTTCCACAATCAAAGTAGCGTATCGATTATGCATACAACATGCGGGAGGTTCCGTCCGGGTCTGTAGAGCGCCTGAGTCACAAAGTCGGCATACCAATCCGGAACAACAGCATTTACTCGAACGGTACCACATTTCTGCACCATGTTACATTTTGTCACATTTAAATGATAGCTTCCTACGGTGTGCTTTGTTAATTTCACTGTTCGTACGCAACCGTACCGGGAAAATACACGCAATCGAAAGTATTCGATGACTCGCTTTCAATGGGAGCCAATATGGCGAACGGTTTGGTATTGAGCAGCTTACATTCATGTTTGTCTGCCACTGGCAGGTATGTGGAGGTGTTTCTGAGATTGTTAATTAAGCTTACACACAGAACCGCCGTGCCAGCAGCATTACCTTCATTTTCAGGAATATGGCAGCCCTGGCAGTTGGCTCGGGTGTGGCATTATTTAACATCCATTCCAGCGTTCTAAGAGAATCCATTTTTAGTTGATTTCTGTGAAACGAATTCTCCGTGCTAGCTTCGATGTTTGTCGTGCTGGTTTATAAATGAGCCGGGTCTGGTATCGGTATTGTTTGATCCAGATCCTTTGGCTGGTGCGGGTTTCGTATTGCAGAAACTCTTCCTATTGTGGGCGTTACCATGGTAACGGAGTTGAGTAGCTCTTTTAAGATTAGCTCGATGGTGGTAGTTTCGCTTATTGTGCGAGCGTTAAACTTGTGACGGTGGAAACGTGCAATGTGGTTTTGACACGTATACGTGAACGTGGAATTTATCTTCAAATAGTTTTCTAATATTTGTTTTGAGCAATACATAGTTTGAAGCGAAGGAAGTAGTAACGCGTTAGGAGGCTTGTACGCTGCTTCGGGTTCGAAAAATGTTACCACTTTCCCCATTGCTAAAAAGAATAAACAATTGACAAGGATTGCTGTCATGTCGTTGTTGTTTTAAAAAAGGGATACATTTTGAACGAGCGGCTAAAGCTGGATTAATTTCACTCGTATGCTTGTGATGCGAGTATACCTTCGTACCACCGTGCACAACCGAGCTGCTACGATGCACGTGAACTTTGCCACTGTTCGGTTCTGCTTCAAGATCAAATTCTCATCGAAACCAAATCCGGCACCCGGTGTCCCGTGCCGTGTTACCGATGTAATAAAATGCTCCAATATGGGGTATCATTATTCATTGCGAAGCAGAGCTGACTGGGAACGATGTTCAGATACTTCATTCCACTTCCCACCGGGTAACAAACCCACACACACACACACACATCCACACAAAGCACAAGAAAGAACGCTCAAATCCCTCCTTGCCCATCACTTGACGGACTCATTTATCACCGCCCGGGTTTTGCTGCCGAGCTGCTTGTACCTGTCCGAGTGCGGGCGGGCAGAAAAAGAAAGCATCCGAGACAGTTTTGCATGTTTGTCCCGTGTCTCGTTTGTCCCGTGCTTTCCGGCATTCGGGAGCGGAAAGTGAAACCCTTATCAAAATATCCGCCCGCTTTGTTTGCCACCCCCAACCACCGCCAGCGCCACCACGGGCGAGGTTCGTAAGTTCTCGTTCGGGGCTTTAAGCTGGTGTCAGTGCTTTGTCTTCGGCACCGGCTGTCCAAAAATCAGATATTCAAAAGCAAGAGCTGCTCTTCATTTCGGGACACGGTGCCCGCTTGCCGCCCACACCCGCTCATGCCCGCCGTGCAAATCCCCTAGAACAATAGCAACAAATTTACCCCGAGTATACACACACACCCACACACACACAGCAACAGAGCCACGTACAAACAGAGACAAATACACGCCTCTTTTTCAGAGGCAATGAAATGGATTTTCGTGCTCGGGAGGTCGTCCGTTTTCCGCGGATCTCTCCGCACGCTCCTGACTCGAGCCTTAAGTTGAGCGACACTCCTCTACCAGTGTTCTCTCGCCCCTGCGCTCGTCTCGGTCTGTGGTGCGCTAATCTTACGAAGCCGGCGTGAAGAAGGTACCAATGTGGTGCGACAGTCGTGCCACCGACCAAACGGAACGATACCCACGTTTTTACCGTCCATTTCGAAGGAAAACGTGCACGGTTCGTTCCTCCGATCGTCGCCCGTCGCACAAGGATGTGCCTTCTTCCGAGCGACGGTGCAGCCGGGTTTCAGACTTCTTCGCCGGTAGGCTCCGGTTCGTCTGTTGCTTAGGGGACACTTTTCGCTGGTGTCGCTGGTGCTGCTACCGCGCTCCGAAATCCGGATCAGCGTGGAAACAGCACGAAGCAGCGGGCAACAAAAAAAAAGAGAGATTCCTCTCAGAAAGCGATAGGTACGCTCGCGTCGCACGGGCACGGCTTTTGAAGTCCCGATAAGCGGATGCTGTCGGAGAAGGCAAAATATTTCACCGAAATCTTGTTCCGGGGCCGGCCGGTTGGCCCTTTCGCAAGCATACGAATCGTACGTTTGCTTTCCGGGGTGTATATTTCTGTTTCTTCTTCAACCTCGTTATACTATCAACGTTTCGGAGTGGTAGCAAATGTTGAAAAAGCCAGCAGGGCCAGCTCGCACGGTGACACACACACATACACACTCACCTACATACTCACAACTGCAGCAGGCGGTGTAGCGAATGACAGCGAAAAGCAGCGGAAGCAAACGAATATGAAGGAGCATAATTCGTAATCCGATAATCTTCACACTGGGTGCGGGTGGATTAGTGAATATTGAAAGGGGCGAGTGTGCGGTGCGCAAAGGGAGTGGGCGCTAGTTTGCGGGCGTTCGAAGCCGGGCAAGCGTCAGTTGAAAGCTGCAAAAATTGCTGCTGGCATTTTTACGCCGTCCGGGGACGTGGCTCCGGGATCGGGACAGTGGCACCGCCGGATGGCTTTATCTGTGGGGATTTTCATCCCGCTCCATCGCCGTTCCAACTGTTTGCAGAAGAAACCGATCTCGTTCCGGCTACGGTGTCGTTTTGGTATGCGATTAGAAAAAAAGGCTGGGGATTTAAAAAATATCCATCGTTTTGCTCTATTGATTCGGGTTTCGCTCTCTTAGCCGACGGTTGGTGACGATTATTTGCGGAGTGATGGAGTTTGCTAGTTAAATAATGGATTTAGCATGAAGCTCGCGGACGATGCCCACGACGTCAGATGAAAGGCGCTGCGCGGCGAACGAGAAATGGGCAGGGTGCAAGTTAGAAGCGTATTCAGATGTCACGGTTCGAACCGACGCTGATTATAAATTACGACAGTTGCGGGAAAAGTGCTGTGTAAAGAAACGCTTGAAAAGTTAAATGTAATTTTGAATACCGTGAGATGGTTTTTGGAATACTAAAACAAAATCAGTATATGGTAAGAATTTACTTGTGTAATGTGTATACCTACGAATTTATACACAAATACTTAACGAAGGATAATAAAAGTTGGAACGAAGTTTAATTTTGGACATAATTTTTGTTGTTTTTGGTTTTTTTTAATGATTTTTTTCTTCTTAATAATTGTAAATATTCTACAAACCTTTAAACACAAACACATCATTAGTTTTCCAACTTTCATTTAGGTTGGTATATCTTTATGTATGAAAGTCGATATGTTGAATTACACGAACTCGATGGGACAGTTTATGGATGTCTTGTTGAAAACAAGACACAAGTCTTATGAATGGTTTTAATACTGATCAATTAAAAACATTCCATAACTCGAATCTGACTCCAGGTTTTCGAAATTTCAGTTTATAATACACGTTGTAAAATTCCGTATGTATTACAAAATGTTGTCAGTGTCAAGTACTATATCGAATAACCTTGTTTCATCTCGTTCCCGTACTGCTACCGTCGCCATCACCATCGCGCACGACGTAAGCCAAACATATTACCTTCATTCGCCGCGATGATCGGTATATTAGTTCGGATAGCTCAAACTATCGGTCCCATCCGAACGGACCATTTGTAACTCGGCGCGAAAATTGATGGCACGAGGACAGCACTGCGCCCCGTTCGGATTTCCCCGCGGCCCGGCGTGTTGGGTAATGTGCCTGGTAGTGAAAATAAATTAATGTGTTTTTCCTACCACTCGTGTTGGCTCTTTCGGTTTGGCTAAATCCCGTTTGTTCCGAACCCGAACTAGTGGCTCCCAATTTGCGACGGGGTTTGAGCGTGAGTGTTTTGCGTGGCTGTGTGGTTGAGCGTGTCTGTATCCCTTTATATCGCACCGTAGTGGCCTGCGCTAGTAGTAACCTTTGATTGCGCTTGGACCGAAGTGGGCAATCGGTTGGCTAAACACGATCGGGATAGAGATGGGCAGAGTGTGTTGCTCTTTTTTGTATTATTCATCCCCCCCCCCCTCAGGTCTGTTTCATTTGCTTCCTATCATCGACCCGCCACCGAAGGTACATACACGCGCAGCGACGTCGCAATGCACAAAGCACAGCAAAATCTCATTAACAGGCAAATAGCTTCGCTAGTGCTGCTGCCGCCCCTGGTTTGGAGATCGCTCAGGCACGGGCGTCGTCTTACACTGAATCGAACCTGTTCGACGGTGCTTGAAGGTGGGGAGGGCGGGTCGGCCGTGAACCGTATCGTTTTCTCCATTCCATGCCAATTTGGTACGAAATGAAGTCGGGTCACGGGATCGACGTTAGTCTTCGATACATATCAATTTTCCCGCTCGCCCACACTCTCGCATTCTGTCCAGCGCTGAACGACCGAATGCGAAAAACGTCGCTTGCTGTGGTGGTGGTGTAACTGTGTGTGTGTGTGTTTTCTGCTTTCTTCGTGCACAGGGATGAAGTAGTTTGAGTGGGAAATAAGTGAGTTGAAGTGCAGTTGATGATAGTAATTTATTTCATTAATTAAGATTTCATCGACCGTTCAGCTGAGCGTCCAGGACGGGGGTTGGGGTTCGATGATTGGGAGGTGAAATCCGCGGTGGATGCGCCACGCCGTGTGCCTCCCTCAGATCGGGTGGAATCCTTGGTAACCCATCCGGCACTGTATCATTCTAATCAGCAGGCGCTGTTACACGCTGGCGGTGGAAGTATGAATGCGGGTGCATACAGTTTGAGCACGGGAACGAATAGTGAAACTCTGGTTCGTTGGTAACCTAGAAGACTATCGGTGGGAGTTGAAAAATGCTCCCTACTACGGGTGCGTTCAGATGTCTTTCCCGGTGCTTCAGGGTGAAAAACGAAATGAAAACCAACCAACAGCAACCAACGGTGCGGAGGAAAAAGACGGGTGTATTATAAAGTTAATGGGAAAGTGATACCGCATCGATTACCGTGACTCGCTGGCAGAGTTCAATTCTAAGCCATCGATTACGCTTCTTTAGCGTTTTCGTGTGTCCTGGAGGTATGATTCACACCGCCACCGTTTGTATGACGACGAGGGTTTAAGAAACCACACCGCATCAATCCGAAAGTGGCTTTAAAATCATACCATTCGTAAATACCGATGCTAATCCTACCACGGCTCCACGCTACATTATTCATGAGAGCATGGAAAGTTAATTATGTAGCTTTTTTTTTTGGATGAGTATTTGTACCGCCCGTGTTCGTCGTTTGCATCGATAAGTCACATCGCATAAACATACCACGGAAGCAGCAGCCGCGGCAAAGCACGGGTACGGCGTTTCGCCAAATGCGCCCGGCTTGTAGTGACCGGTATGAATAATTCAGAATAAAGTCTCCCGTGCTCCAGGATCCATCCGTGCGCTTCGTGCGTTTTCCCTGGGATTCGCACTGAGTGTGTGTGTGTGTGTGTGTGTGTGTGTGTGTGGGTAGGAAGTAAACAAACTCAAATGGATTTAGCAATGGGCATGTAGCTCATTCTGATCGGAACGGTTTCAATTACCATGGAACGGTTTTCGGTACAATGGTGGGCAAATTTGTTCTACGGCTCCATCCAGCGTTCAGCGCATTTTCGTTGTTCGTTTATCGAGGGTAGTAGCAGTGGAAAAATATTGTACACATTGGAAAATGTAGTTGTTTTTTGTATGATTCAAACGTGCGCATGTAACGTGGGATAAATAAAAATAAAATGTTAGAACAAGCCTAGTTGATTAATACAAAAGAGATGACCAATTTAAGCGCGAAACTATTTGAACGTAAAATATTAGTTTTTGACTTGTACGGTTTAAGCTGGGATGCATGATCCCTTCACAATGGCTGCAGGTTTACAAGCTTTAGTGTAAAAAACAAACATTGCAGTTTGTTTTTTTGAAACACACACACACACACACACATGATTCACACACTTCCAATGCGTGTTTGGGTTGCCGCATCGTATGCCCCGAACGGAAACGTACACTCATACGCGGGAGTCTGTAAACAAATTCATACCGCACTCGTGGACGAGCATTTTACCGGACAAAAACGAAACGCGGAAAACCATTTATTCGCATACTTTGTCGTGCACATATCCTCGTTACCTTCTTGGGCTGGTGGAAGTTAACGCCACCACCAAGCTTGGTGAGGTAAGAAAAACAAAACTCTACTCCTCTCTTTTCCCTCCCTGCCAGCCTCTCGAGGATGACGCTTCCGGATCGGATCGGTGGGGAAGCTGATTGGTCGGAAATCGGTTCTCCGACCCGTTGCGATAACGGTAGCTGTGTGTGTGTGTGTGTCAGTGTGTTGTAAAAGTTGGGACAAAGAAAAACTTTTCCCCACCAAATCACTTTTGCCACAGATAAACACACACACACACACACACACGTAGACTCACACAAGCGAGCAAGAGAAAGCGAAGGGAACGAAGGTTTTGAGCAAAAAACTTACCCTACTGGCTTAACGATCGCAATCGTGACGTTGCCATCCCCCGTTTGGTATGAGGATCTGTGTGGGAGGGCAGATGTGGTCTATGGGATGAGGGTAGAGTGATGTGTTGGTGTTTTCTTTACTTAAAATCACTACACAAACCAGATAGGGGAAAGTATAGACACACGCAAAACTGAAAGAAAATGGCTTTAAGAGATGCGTTTCGCTAAATGACCATTGTTTTAACTGTTCATTAATATCCGCAGTGTGGAGTAACTGGAAACAAGATTTAATTTTTTATTGATGAAACTAAGGAATCGAAATATAATTACCAAACCATGCTGCTTAATGGATGTCTGAAGAATTACAAATGGTTGAAATTTAAATAAACTTTTATGTTGGTTCTTCTATCTTTAAATATCCTTTAAAGGGTCATCGTTCGTAAATCCTTTCAAAAAGGGAAAAAATAAATAAAATAAAATAAGTATTATAGTCATAACTATTATACTTACACTTTAGCCACTATACATATAAATCATTCAAAGCTTATGCTTTCTAGATGATTTAATATTGAGAAAAAACTATGGTGAGGAATAAAAAACAATTATAAATTATGAGGCATAACAAAATTAACCAAAGCTACATGCAACAAAATTGGGATTTTAATACTCTCATTCGATGGAAATATTTAAAAAATCACATAGCACTAATAAAACTCCCTTTCACACTCCACGAATCGGTGAGATGTATTTTGTTTACCAAAACAAATAATTTGACTCTAAACAAACTGGGTAATGGTTGTTAACTGCAAACCTTCAATTTACTTACATTTCATGACTCCTCGCACCGTCTACGAGAAACACCAGGAGGTGTTTAGTAAAATTGTTTTATTTTGCCGGCAAGAAAAGCTTTCACTCCTTTTCACCGGATACGAGATGCAACCCTATCGAGAACGTTTCATCACCACCACCACCTAACAAACTGCGTGCTGAGAGCGAACCGAACCACCGACCGAAGGCACACATGCACACCACTTCCTGTGTGCAAGGTAGCTTGGTGGTTGTTCACCTACTCCACCACCAGTCCGGTGTGACGTTAACGAGCTGGGTGAATGGGCGAATGTCAAAATAAACGAATAAATCACTCGATGGCGCGTAATATTTCCTTATTGCTGCCAGTTCATGTAATAATAAATTTTTAATAAATTTATATTCACGGCTATGCCCGCAGCGTGTGGTTACGATGGCGAACCTGGTGATGGTGGTGGTGGTAGTGAAAAAGCAATGATCCGTAGGCAACCCGTAAACTATGGTCTGACGCTTGGTGGCAGCTCCTATGCATCCTTTCGGGTAGTTTGGGACGGCTTGGAATTCCTAACATTCCACGTACACATACACGCAGGCGGCTACCGCTTCGCTTTTGGCTCCGCTCCGACACCAATGCTTGATTGATGAGTGCCCGGAAACGGAGTGAAAATGATTTACTACGACAGAATGGAATTTCAATAAAAAAAACCCACCCCTTCCCTGGTCCCGATGGGGCCGAAATCCCCGGTGGGTTTGTGTGCGTTTCGCTTCGTATTTAGTTTTGTTTACCACCGTGATTGCTGTCACATTCAATTTCGCTTTTCGAGAGTTGATTTCTTTAATGGGATTTAGCCGCGGCCGTTCGGTTCCCCTTTTTGGGGAGCTTTGCGTGTTTGCGAAGGTGTTTCGAATGCTAGAAAAACCGTTCGATGAAGAAAAACGCGACAGAAACAAACTTTATAGATATTCGAGAAACATTTTTTATTCCGATTCCTCTTTTCGTTGCTGGCTTAGGGCGGCAATGAAATATGCTCGTAAACCAGCGTAGGAAGCGGGACGATACATGCGAACACGTCGCGAAACCCCGTTCATTCTCGTCCGGAAAACTTCGGGCAGGAAGTGTGTTCCCTTTCCAAGCCATTTTACCGTCCCCCGTGTGCCGCGCAGAACAGCAACGGCAAGCAAGTTTCCATCGTCACTACTCATAAATCTCGTCGTTATGCCACCTCATCATATCGTTCGGCGTGGTCACGGTACCGATGGTGGCTCCTTTTTTGTCGTTTCTTTTTTCGTTTCCTTCCCCCATGGCACGGATATCTTTATCCCTTGTTATTCCCTTCATTGGATAGTGAACTTGGTAAGTAGCGAGCTTAGGACATAATATCGGCACTAGCAAGAAACAGCGTGCAGCGATCACGCAAAGGCCAACGACGTTGAAATAGTGTCCAAGGGGATGATAACGATGAAAAAAAACAACACATCAGTGGCCGAAAGAAAATGGTTACGTGAGCAAAACTCCCGACGAAATATGTTTCTGTCGAGGGATTGAAAAAAAAATCCCACGTCCTGTTTCGGGGACTGCTTGCTTTTTTCCTCCTCCCAGTCCCCAGCGTGAAGATTGATATTTTTCCGTTCAGGGATTTGTTTTGCTCTTGCTGTTTGCTACCACCCATGCACGGCCCGGCTGGCCAGTTATTTCACATTTCATTTCCTTCGTGCCCGGTTGCCAGCGTATTGGGCTGCGGTGACCACTACTTCGAGCGAAGAACCGGGGTCGGTGTTAGGGGGAACGCTGCGAAGCGGACAGGCGTCAGTGATAAGCGTCACAAATGACCGTGCTCACGGTAGGGGGTTTCTCTTCCTTTCGGGGCGGACGGTAAGATCGTGGGCCATAAATTATCGAAAAATTTAATAAAATTAAAAGAAGTGAAATATGGTCTACACCGGTGGCGGAACCGACCGGATGCACCGGATGGTTGGTTGTTGTTAAAGGAAGTGGTGTCGGTAGAGCCATTTTCGTTCGACGGTAGCGAAAGACTCGAGCTCCCGAGCCCTTTTTTGAATCCGCGACGCGACGGTGTGGCGTACATTTTTTTTTTAAATCAATCACTCATAGTGGGAACATGCTCGGAAGAGAATTTCGCTTTGTGAGTAGATAAAACTCTAATGCTTTGAATAGGTTGTGTGAAAAGCAGTTTCAATCACAGTGCATGTGTCGATCTCCAGTAGTAATTAAGATAAGCAGTTAATTGGGATAACCACTATTGACGTCAAACAATACCCATTCATTTCAAAGCTGAGTCACAAGAAGGGATGTAAATCGTGAATCGATTATCTGAATCAGACATTCTTCGGAAATTACGCTTCTAGATTGCAATACATGACTGTATAAAGTAATATTCGCAAGAACACAATAGAGATGCATTTATCATGCATCCAGTACAAGTTATGTTTCATTCACTATCGGTGAAAAGGGAATTAATTGGAATAAACGATTGGTTTTTCTGGAAACAATCTCGTTATTGTAGTATTGTTTCATTGATTGTCGTTCGATTGCGGTTATATATAATTATAGTAACTCTATTTTAGTATCAGACAGATGCTGCCTTACATTTCATTTGTATAAATTCTAATTACCTTATTATACCATAATCTGTTTGTGTGAGACTCATACACGATTGAATCCGTGCCGTCGGATCATTCAAAAATCATGCTTATATTGCTCCGTAGTAAACATAATTTCCATAACACGTTTGGCATTTCGAGCATGATGTTATTTTACGAAAACTCATTTATATGAATATGAATTGATGTACACAGTGCACACATTCCTTTCCAGCTACGAAAGCTAATCAAGCCGCTGGCACGGATGATGAATTATACTGCTGTGGCGTCCGTCCCACCGTGCGGCACCAGGCGTCTCCATTCGCCCTGTCCCTGGCCGGGTGTACGGGAAACCGCAGGGAAAATCAATCGTTTGATCAATTTCACGCGCGGATCGAAATTCATTTTTAATCTCATTTGTCAATATTTACTTGTCTGCTGATGATAAGCTTCTATTTTTCGCTTTACGCTTCTACCGTAGGCCCCGGTGCAGTGTTGTTCGTGCTGCTTGAAAGCTTCGCCTGCTTCCCGTGCTAAAGCTATCGTGTTTTCTCTCAACGGAGCTAGGCAAATCGTTCTTGGGGATTTTTTGCTGGCGTTGGCTTCCTTAACAAGCAAGCATAGAAGAGCGGTGGCATTAAAAAAAACATGACTCAAGCTCACGAAAACAGATCCTAGCGCGCGACGTGATGCATTGAAATCAATCGACCCATCTTCATCTTTTTCCCAACTGCTCCAGCGAAGCACACGCTTTAATGCAAATAAAACGAAATCCTATTATCAGCCATTGCTATTCCCAGCCGTTCGGAGAATATGGTTTTTTTTGTGTGCTGCCACTGCCACCGAGTTGAAACAGTCAACGGCTGAAATCCCGCAATGGTTCAGAACGATTGCCACACGCTAACCTTGTGTACCGCCTTATGTTGGTCATGTTTCGTTTGGCTTACGCCGGGAATCGGTTACGGTTCAGTTGAGCATGGCGTCTGGACTCTGGTCTCTGGTTTCGCTGGCTCCGCTCCCGTCAATATGCAAACGAGTACGTTTCGAAAGGCACCAACCGGAAGAAAGTATCGAACAAAGTACGGGAGAAAAAGAAGTGTGTGAGTAGGGAGCCGCCAAGGGGGCGTAGCGCAGCTGGCATATGACATAACGGCAACGGAACGATGCTTTTATTGACCACGTGTGCACGAAACTATTGAGCCACTGTATTATTGAATCGGTTTCCGATACGACAATATGCACATGATAATTTAAGTGGAGAGAAGTTATCGATCTTTGTTTTCCGCGCGGATGGTCGTTCAAATGCTGTTCCATATGATTTTCGAGCTGGATTTAGTCGAACGCTGGTTCCAGCTGGTTATGATTTAAACGTCTTTGAAGCAGGTCCTGTTGATTCGATTTAAATTGCATTTAAGGTGGCAGCTTGCGATGGTAAGACGGTCGGAACACGGACACAATTGTTCAGCAGCACCGAACAATCGAACGATTTGTCGATAATCTCACGGCAGTACATTCCGCCAAAATACTGACTACCAACCTCGGTGCGGAGGGAAATGAATATAATTTTATGAATTTTGCGCTTCTTTTGTCCTGCTTTCGTTTCGCGAAAAGATCGGCTTTCTTAGGAAGCCCCATTTTCCGTCTCGCGCAGGAAGCAAGTACGGGGTGATCGTTTGGGTTTAAAGTTACGATGCACGTATCTCGAATTGCTCTAGCCGTCTGTTATTGGCTTGCTCAAGCAAAGCGGATGGTGAAACGATTTCAAGAGAACGGCAAGCAGGTAGGTTTAAATAAGGAAGAGGAAAAAAAAAACACACACAGCGAAAGGCCAACTTCCGAGCTCCATTGAAACCGAGCCGGATACTCTTTTTCGAAAATGACAACAATGGGTTTTTGATTTTCTTCGCTTTCCCTCCCAAGTATCCACCCCCTTTTGCCCGTGACCGTGTGCACACTTCAAATAACGGGGTTCGCTTTCGGGACGGAATATATGAGTGGCTTGCTGTGGAAGATATAAGATTGTTCCAACAGCAGCAGCAGCAGCAACCCTTCGGAGGCAGCCTCCATAATGCTTCCCGAAAATGGAGGACCAATTTCTTTAGCAAGAGATTTTATTCCCCCGGCATGACAGTTTTTACTGGCTTTTCGCTTTGGGATGGGGGCTGCGGGAAAAGCAAAAGCTATCGCGTTGGGCTTTGCTTTTATGCCTCTTTTAGAATTCGATTTTTATACTTTCTTTCTCTCTTTTTTTTGTGGTGCACCAACACACTCACATACTCCACATGCCATCATTCGCCCTTTGTGAACGGTTTGGTGTAGCACCTAAAGCCCGGTGTTCGATGTGCAATCAAGAAGCGCCACTTACTTTCGGAACGAGCGAGGGTTTGATCTTTGAAGGTCCCTTCGCTGGTTTTCCGCTGCGTGATCAATTGATTTGCATACTTTACGACGGCTGATAGAGCCATTGGCGGAGGTTGCGGTGGCTTTCCTTTCTTCGCGTCCAGCGTGTTTTTGCATCGTATTGGGTATTAACATTTTCTACTTGATACCTTGAAACCATCTTGTGCCACGCGTGGCCGACAACGCCCCACCCCCTTCCCTCCTCCCCTGGTGCACGTCGCCGCTATAATCGATTGGGAGATTTTACGATTGAAAACGTGCGTTAGCTGGAAGCTGTGCTGCTCTCCTCGACAAGCTATTACTTCGCCAGCAGCGCCGTTCGATTCGTTCCCGGTTCCCGGGGCATTCGTTAGCACGTGCCCACAATGAACAACCCTTTTTTATGGATCACTTTGCGACCGTTTCGTTTACGGCCGTTCGTACATGTTACTTTCGGGTCGTGCGCCATGCGCCACACACGATCCCAGCACCGTATAACCGAACAGGCAGGCATACTTTGCTTTTCGGGGCGAACGAGCTTATCGTGTGTGTGTGTGTGTGTGTGTGTTAACTTTCCGCGCTCGGTACAAAAAAAGCTCTTATTTACCCTCGTCACTGTGAACAAGTAGTTTGTATTTTTTTTCCTTTTTCCCCATGTACCCCCTCGCTCAAACTCCGTGCAGTCACAATAGAGAAATAGAAAACGCAAACACTTCGCACGGATTTAGCTATTAAATTTTCGAACTTCATGCTCCATCCCAGCACACTGTAACCCCGTAAGTGGTAGTTTTTGAGGTGTGGTGAATTGAATTTGAGTGTCAATTGGTGTCCTCTCTGGAGAGTTTTTGTAACGATGGTTGAAGGGGTTGCATTGAGGGTGGTTTTTGGGAGGCATTGTAACATTTGGCGTAAAACCTAGTCTTACTAAACCAGACACTTGCGCAGCGATTTTAAATGATGCTACCTGATGCGGATTTGAATAGGGATTTTTAGGTAAATAAGGGTAGAAATCATGATTATCAAAATAGAACAAGGCCAAGTAAGCTATCTTTAGCTTACAAAGCAGAAGTGTTGATTTATGGTACTAATGAGTTGAGCTTTGATTTTATTAGAATTAATTTAAAACGAAGCATTGGTTGTTTTTTTTGTTCCTTTCCACTTGGCTACTACGATTTCCAACAGTTTTTACGATTTCCAACAGTTATGCTTTTCCAACAACATATGAATGTTTTTGAAAAATGTTGAGTTTTTAACAAACTCACAAAACCAGCTTTGCCTGGTCATTCGATATGGTATACTAAAACCAAATTTTCAAAATCTTTTCATCGATTCGTTCCTTTTGACAGGCTGAGCTACTTCGCTTTTTCTCACCACTTTTTACCGACTCGTTTCTCGAAAATGGTACCCATGATGGAACGAAGACAAATAATATATTGGATCCATTCGCATGAAATGACATTTCTTCCCCAAAAACCACCCGGTCCTACCACCCCCCGGCCGAACCAGCGGCCGCAGAAGTTCGTCTTCGTTTACCGTCCGAATGGCGTCGTTCCCATGCTGCACATGTGTTTGCGCTGCAATAAAATTAGTATAAATATTGAAAAACTTTCTACCACTGTCCCACTGCGTCCGATTGTTTCCGGTATCGTCCCCGGCAACAGCTTGACCAGTTTGTCCGGTTTGCACACATGGCCGAGCAATATACGAGCTATGAGCGAACCGTTGGGACGAGAGCGGGCCAATGTATGGACGTGAAGGGGATCGAACTGGATTCCAATCGACACATAAACTCGCACACACATACACCGAAGCACTCACTAATCCTTCCTCTCTTGTCTTTTCATTTATTCGCAGGAAAAATCTGTCGTACTGTCCGGCGTACGGGCGCGCACGGGGAAACGATGTTACCCCGGTGGAAACTGTTCGTATCGCTCGTAACGATTGGCCTGCTGCTGCTCGAACCATGTAAGTAATAAATTGGCTCTAGCCACCGGTCCTCCGGACGCGTTCCCGTGTGCGTATAAATAGTGGCGGAATTACACTTGCCACGGTTTTGTGTCAAGACGTTGCCGAGCTGTTCGTCTCTCTAGCGACGGACAAACGAAACGCCCGGCCACCATCTGCCCCCTCCCAGCTAGCGGGAATAAAAATAGCACCAAAAAGGATCGCTTATTCTACTCGTGACCAATGTAGTCGCTCGGTCGACAGCAAGTGTCAAGTGTGCTAAACCACACGCCGAACACCATCGCTTAGAGCGGAGCGGAATGGAGGCGCGTGGTACTTGTTCGCAAATAAAGTGACAGGTTTATTATTGCCATTGTTGCAGCACACCGACGCAAGAGACGTTGCGTATGTTGCTTGGAGCTTACCGTTTCGTTGACAGGCCGCGCCGGACGTTGGGAGACAGATCAATCTTAGACGCAATGGCCAGTGGAGCGAGGGCGGTGGGGACGTTACCCACGTTGCCGAAAACTCAAGCCCGACAGCTGACACGAGCTGCACCCGTGGTGTCTTCGTGCGGTTCGTTGCGGTTGGCAACAGTAAGTCTTCCTGGAGCGGGGAAAGGGGAGGGAGAAACCCCCGAGGCTTGTGTGGTTGTGGTGTTTATTTGTTATGCTTTACTGAAGTCAAACGTCGGTCGCACGACCAGGACGCCGGGTGACAGCACGCGAATGGGAGCAAATGGGAAGTTATTTCGTTGCGGTTTCATTTCATTGTACTCCCCGCATCCTCGCCACGTTCCACCACCCCCTCACCGAGGCATCGGGTTACGTCTAGGCAAACCGAGCCAAAAGGTGCATGTCATTCTCGGGCTTGAATTATTTACTTTCACCGCCCCGCGCTCACACCGTTCCCCTGGCTGGTTCGTTCACTTGATTCGTTTTTTCCTTCCGGTGTCGCTTTGTGTGACTTGATGGCGGCGATTGTATGTGCCACCTTGTGCCCCGCCACTCAAACGGTCCGGTCGGAAGCTCAGCGGCACATCCGGAGCAGGTTGTACCGTGTGAACGTTTCACCCTCGGTACTACCGCTTCCGAGCGAGAATTATTCCTGCTGCGTTTTTTTTTGTGTGTAGAGAGCTTTTTTATCCTCAACAGTATTTGGGATTTCTCCCTCACCAAATCAACTCCCGAAGCGCAAACGGAGGTGTGTGCGGTGTGATTAGTTGAAGTGATTTTCCGTTTATTTTGCGTTGCTTTTTTTGTGCCGCTACAATAACGAATCCTAAACGGACGGGAGCTTGAAGGTGAACAAAGACGGCGTCGCTGGCGGTTACTATTTATCACCATTTTTGACGCCACCGAAAGCAACCGTAAAGAAATGTAATCAATGGTTGAGTTATGCTTGGGCAAACAAATCATTTTGGCGGATAATTGGTTTGGAGACTTTTGTAATGCTTGTTGGATTTCGTCTGAATCTTCTAATGCATTCTGTCCGACAGAAGTTAACAATCGAATGGAATATGCATGTTATTATTATTTACACAAGCTTGCAATATTATGGGTTACATTGATATGCAGGTGGTTTTACCACTTTTGTTGCATGGATTTCGTTCGTCGTTTTATTTTGTTGGCTTTCTGGCAATAAAATAATACGTAAATTTTCACCTCACCGAACGCACCGAATGGTTCCACGAAGCGTAACACCAGCGACCCTAGCCGCTAGATTGTCTTTAGCGGCAAGACGCCAAAACGCGCCCGTAAAACGGACGGGGAGAACCGCGTGTCAAACGATTTTCCACCGGTGCTACCGGGGCCGGATTTGTAGCAAATCGCGAAAGGTCGCGCACATTGCGTGTTCATGCCGCCTGCTAAGCCGACGACTGCCCTGCAAGCTTGGTAAATCCAATTTGTGAAAAAGTTCTTCCAGCTTCTCGAACGATCCACATCGCTCTTCTTTCCCTTCCCGCCCTCTCCTCCCAAACAGCGGGGGTTTCGAGTGACGGATTATGGAGACCGCGGGGAGGTCGTACCGGGTAGATGTTTCATTTTCTCCTCACGGGAACACGGAATGCGTGGAATTTTCGGTACCAGCCCGAACCCCCCGAGGAGGGCGGTGTATTGTACCATTACCGATTCTTGACGTTCTCCGCTCCTCCAAAGTCAGCGTCTTCTCACTCGCGTCCATAGAACTTTGTAGCGGGGTTTAAGGCGACCGTGCGCACATATACCCAGAGCAGGATTCTATGTTGGGTTTGAAGAAGGCTTTCGAGCATAAATTTGATGATTCCGCTTCGGTTGGTTCGTTCCAGTTGGAACAATTTCATATTCGGTGCAAAACGTGTGAACCGGCTGAAGCGGTTCGCTTTCAATTTGCACAAATTGAATTTACCGCCATTCTCGGAATGAATACGGGCTCGAGTTGGGTTTAATTTGAGAGTGAAGAAAAATGCCCGGACAGTTTAGTGAGGTTAGTGGCACTGGACTCTTGGTAAGACATAGAGGGGTTACGTTAATTCGTTCGTATGATAGCACTTGCGCTGGTTGGTTGAACTTTGTGGAAAGTTTGGAAGCGAATCTTTCATGCATGATGATTCAGGAGGCTGTTGGATGGTGCTGAAAGTAGATTCTCACCTAATTAGCTGGTTATTTGTTGGACGTAGTTTAATATAACTTATCGTTGGTTTTAAATTTTTTGTTTTTATTTTGAGTTAACGAAATGTTTAAGTTGTTACAAGAATTTTTTAGCATGCAATGAAACAAACAATGAAGCAGGTGTATTTTAGCACGATGCACTTACAGGGTTTCGAGTCATATAAGGGAGCAATGCAATCAGTAGAGAGAATGTGTCAACCGGTTAAGAGAATGGTGCAGCCATGTAGTGGCTGTAACATTCTCTTAACCGATTGACACATTCTCTCTACTGATTGCATTGTTCCCTTATATGACTCGAAACCCTGTATAATGAGTTCATATAGTGTAGTAACCATGTTTGAGGTCCATGGCAACCATTACTGACAGCTTGAATAAAAAAAAATGGTTTCGTTAATTAAAAAATAATTTTTCTTTTGATGCAACCATCCGGAAATCCTACATTGTGCAGGAAACAGTTTGTTATATGATAACGTTTTTTTCGGTGAAGAAACTACCAGATCAGCGGTTACGCTTTGAGAAAACCTACTGTGGATGAAACCGCTTATGTAATTTTAATTATCTGATGTCTAGCTGCAATTTAATATGATGCAAAGGATGTGAACAATTGATATTTCAACATTATTCAGTACGTGTGTCAATCAGAGAAGAAGTAAGCAGCAGTGAATATGTGAGGATTTTTTTACGATAGTATCTGAGTGCGAGGACTCTAAAGCGAGGCTCTCGGAATGGTTAACTCAATCGAAAAAATAAATGGATTTGAAATACATAAAAGTGTTTTGTTTTAAATAACAACACGCATTTTTCCCAGTTAGCTTTATCTACCTTGTAGTTATCTACAGTAAATTCATACGCCATGGTCTTAATACCTTTGCCACCAATTTCCGAATGCTTATTAGATCTTTGCAGATACTTCATTTCTACCACATAAAACAACCACTTCACATCTCCGGATGATGCTTTTGTAACGTGTGTTTAACATTTTTTGTGTGCGTCTGTCTTCATGGATTTAAGGCTATATTGTGGAAAAAGCAACGCTTCCGAGTTGGATGGTTTTTCCCCAACTTCCAATTCAATGGCCACACTGGTACTTGGAATCGGACTACCGCCGACAGGGCAATGTGGACCTGACAACCACCATCGTCGGTCCGGTGACGATGAAAATGATGATGATGATAACCACCATTACGAGTACTAGCGGTCCGGATGGGTCGTCTGGGAAAGCTTCACCAGCTTTTTTATCTTGTTTTGTTGTAGTTCATACGCTGCGTCCTTTGATCCACTACTAGCGCACATTCGGGTATTGGACGGTTTGTTTGCGTACATTCTTCACGCTCGATTTTACGGGCGGTCGAACAATGGCGGGCAATACAGAGGGTCATGCTTTATAAACATGTCGAGCTCATGTTGATGCTGAAAACTCCAATGAAAATATTCTCAGTTTACACTGCCATTGCATGGTGGCTGAAGTGTTGTCATTGGTTACCAGCACGTTGAAGAAACGAGCATTTTTAATATACATCAACCTTTAAGTTTATTCTACTGAAAGGAAGAAGGCGAGAAAAAACGTTCAGATCTGATACTAGTTTTTTTTTTTAGAATAACTAGAAAAGCCGAAACAAAGGCAGCTTTATCATATATTTCTGCCACGGCAATTCACAACCCACGCCACACATGGTGAAAAGGGGAAACAATATTCCCAAGGAAAACCATATGTCATCGCGCGATGCTCCGTTGGTTGTGCTTCCTATCCGGGCGCACTTTTGGCGCAGCAAAGCAAACAATAAAACAGACACAAATTGCAGAATTAAATTTAATTAAAACCCTTATCCTGCGCGACCCGCTTTTCGTGCACCACCCGCGCACCACGCGAAATTGCAAGCCGAGTTTTATGAACACTACATCATACCGTAACCGCGACCATAGCATACGCGAGCGGTGTTCACGGCACGCTTGGGTTTTGGGAGCCAGATGCAGCTCAAAAATAATACACCATTCGACACGGCAGCATTGCATTTTCTGCTCGAAAACGCCGGCAAGAGCAACCAACCACCACAAGCCTGGCAGGCCCTCCGGGTCACCCTATCGTGGTGTCCGCGGTCCAGTGGACAATAGTGCATTTTGGAGCACTGTAGCATTTTAGGTTTTAGCACATTACTACTACTTTTACGGCCACCCCTTCCCCATCATGGGTGAGTTTCGGTAATGAAATGGAATAAAATAGCCTCTGAACGCTTCCACGCCCTTTGGGTTTTGGGTCGGTGGGTGGGAGGGTGCATGAAGTGGTCGAACAATGGATCTTGTCATGGATCTATGATCAACGAAACCGCATGGCGGGCGTTACAAAAGTGACGTGATAGGAAAACCCACATCCACTGGCCTACGCCGATGTTGCTGTGATGCTCTGAAAATTGTAACTTTTGCCCATTTCGTGTGCTCAAGCAGGGTGATTGGGCAAAGGTGTTATTTTGTTGAATTTGTTTAGTGGATAGTGAACGGAAGGATAATACAGTTTGAATATGTAAAGGGTACTAGTCTTGTGCACCTTACCGAACGATTATTTATGAACTCTACCTTGAATTGTATACAATCGACCGCTGCTTAAAAGGGTTTGTTATCAAAAAGATCAATTTAATTTTTATTCATAGCTAATTTGACGCATTTCAAAGTTTTATAATGTAATATCACCAAAAACGTACACCACAAATAGACTTGATGTTTACTACTTTGTATGAAAAACGACCCTTTTTTCTTTCATGGTACGCTTAAAAGCATACTTTATAAGTTTCAAATTTTTTTTGAGCTCACATTTATTTATGCTTTTTTACAATTTAATAAATTTTCAAATAAATTCAGATGAAATGAAAAGTAATTTAATTATATTACATTCAGTACATAATATTTTTCAAGTTTCAAGAGTGAATTAGAGTGTAAAAAAATAAAACAAGTTAACCATTTAAACTAAGCATTAAAGACAATGTTAATGTGTTTTAATATCTTAGCTTTGAATAAAAACAATTTTTAAACTATCTATAAACATGAAAGTATCAATTGTTTTGGCATTTCCATTGTATAAACAATTTAACTTGATACAGTTTAAATTTGAATTAGCTTCGGGAAAGTTGTGAAGCTAGTACTCTAACAAAATGACCCTAAATGATCTGTCGAATTCAGTTGCAGCGGTACAAAATCCTCTAGTCGGTCGAGTTTCCAGGATGTAATAAAGTTCCTCCTCCCGCATCGGTGCACTTCGCAATGAGTGCGTGTGGTATTGAAGTTTGCCCGTCTCGATCGTGTATTCGTTCTCGCGAATGCAAAGAAACAGTTCCAGAGAGAAAGAGAGAGAGAGAAAGAGAGAGAGAGAAAGAGAGAGAGAGAGAGAGAGCATGAGAAAGAGCAATGAACATGGCCGGTAACCTACCGGAAATGGTTGGAAATGGTTGGAAAGTTAGAAGTTTTATTTATTCCTCGTTCTTCCTTCCGGAAGTTGGAGGATAGCGAGATCTTTCGCTCATCCTGTTTCCGGGTGGGGGGTGGCAGTGGCGGTTTGCAGATGCAAACTTTCCCGTTTTCTGCACTGCCAGTGCACAATATCCTCTGCGCAAACAGAAGGCAAATATTCAGATTCTAATTTCCTGCCTTTCCGTCACAGATACGGTCGCCTGTCGATGGTTAGTCATCTCGCCGTGGCCGAAGGAATAGGAATCAATTCTTTGAACTGTTCGGTGCAGCGAGGTCAGAAGGGGTTTTCCACCGGAGAATGCTGGCCCGTAGTTTGGAGTTTATAGAGTTTTTTTTTGCTTCGGTACGAGTTTATCGTTCACCGATTCACTAGAGCTGCTGCCCGGAATGGTAGATCCCCGTTTGGGTGTTATCTCGCAATAAACTTTCTTGATGAACTGAGCGTGCTCGTTGCGGCGAGGATTCGATCGCTGTTCCTGGAAATCGTGGTCTGACCATCAAAGCCAGCAATGCGCCTGAAGATGCTCCTGGAAGCACCTTACGTCGTTTTGTGATGAGCAAACCTTTGGCATTAGCGATTCATTGGTCAGCGTTTAATGTGTGCCCACGTAAATAATACACATCAATATTCATTAAGTGAATTCCGTTCCGAAATTGACCATTCGTTACAGCGAGCTCTGCACGGACAAGAAGGTTCAAGCGGACAGGCAGTGGGTGTCCGATAGGATACCGAATGTGGACAAATTTGAGGCGATTTCTCATTGTTCGTGCAAAGCTATGTTACTTTTCCCGCACGTGTGGGTTCAAGCGGCGTTGGAATTCGTCAAATTTATTCAATGTATCTTCGTTTTTTATCCACACACGAACCGAAATCAAACAAACGGCGACCCCCAGAAGAGCTGCCAGACTCCCATCAATCCCCAATCATGTTGTGTTTTTTTTTATTCTCTTTGTCGTCCTTTTGTACGGCTCCTCCGAGCGAAATCAACAATATGGTACAATAGTCAATAGAATTTGAAAGGAAAAGTAGAAAGTAAAACACATCATTAGCACGATCTCCAAGGGCAAACAGTGCGTGTTAAATTCTTTGTCCAACACCGCAAGGGAGGATTATGGATTCCAGGCAGAACGTTGTTTTTTGGTACGTTTTGCAGGCGAACCTCCCGTGCCGGGAGTTTGGTTTTGCGTTTGCGTGGTTTTGTGCCTGGCTGCCAAAAGGCTCTCGAAGGAGCACGGCGCAAGTAAACAGAACCGAGGGTAAAACACATATTCCACCTAGGGGAGGTTTGTGTTTCCAACAACAACCGTACATGGCACCGGGAACGGGCACGCATTCGCATTCAGCAGAATTGGAAATCGGTTTTCTCAGTGAGCTGCTCCAATCAGCGTTGGACGCATTGTCGTCACGAGACTGACGCTTGATCTTAGCTAGCCTTCTTTTTGCCATGCGCTTGATCCCGTTTTGTCTTTCGAAGGGCGTCATGAGTGTAAGGCGTGATAAATCCCAATAAGCACGAGAAATGGAATCCAATCGAATAAGAGAGATTGAAGAAAGTTTTTTTCCCCGGGGCTCCCCGGTTGGCAACGCTTAATCCCAGTTGGGGGAAAGCGATCGATCGAATGGCTACCGTGTGTTTGCTCGTTTTTCGTGCGCGAAAAGAAGTAGCTACTGTGTTTTACTCGAGTTATAATGACGCGTTTGTTTACTGTATATAGTGGATTCCAACATTAAGTGATTCGAAACGAGCTGTTTGTCTCCGTTTGTCACCGGAGACGGAACATCCGACCCAAAAATACGTGCCACATACGTTCCCTTTCGGTCGCACCCCATCCACCCGAAGTCAGAAGATCAGATTAATCAGCTAAAAGCAAGCGGAACGTGTAACGTAAGTCGATTGAACTTTTCACCTTACCTTTGATGCCGACGGCACAGCGGCACCCGGGCAACCGGCGCTAGTTCGGCATTCAATTATCACCCGAGCCGTAAATTGGTGCGACGTTTTGTTTTTATGGCAGCGCGAATGCCTCGTGCGACACCGTGGCACCGTACCGCCGTTGCCAGGAAAGGGGCAATAAATTTCGGGCATCCTTTCGACTCGACTCGGAAGCAACTACTGGGAAGCAACTCTCCACCTGCTGGTTCTGGTTTCGGTTTCTACCGCTTCCCCGGGCCGCACCGAACCGCACCGCAGGTCGTTCCTTTTCGATGCACGAAATGAGCGTGACAGAATGATTGGGGTTTTCCAGATCGATGGCCATTGATGGTGCACGGTGGGTGGGTGCAAAGTTATGGTCATGGTTTCATGGAGTTTATTCGAAAAATAATAACACTTTTTCCCCAGCCGATCGTTCGCCAACCTCAACTTTCTTTCAGCCGCATTCTTTCTTTCTCTCTCTCTCTCTCTTCCTCTTCTGCTCCCTTTATCCTTATCGTTCGTCACCGGTGGAATCAGAAGGTCGCAAGCGTGGCTAATGTCAAATAATGTCACCGGCATGCCGGCAATCTGTCGCCGATCGCACGTGGAACTTTCGGCAGTAAACTTTACCCATTAAACCGAGACTTGCAAGCTGACACCCGTCGGCTTGCTGCAAGCGTATGTATTAGGGTCGCCGGGTTTATCTACACGCTTCGCGGCTTTTGTTTGCCGTCGTAAATTTGTTAACAAACGAGAGAATGACACAGGTGTCTGAGAGCTCTCATAAACAGGGTGTCTCGTTTATTGGCAACATTACTGCCCGGTAATAGCTGCTATGATATCTAGAGGCAGGAATATGTGCACGCGAGATGATCTCACCGGTTGTGGCCTATATGTGCAGCCGATGTGCGATCAAAGGAAGCGCCATATTGGCGAATATAATTTAAAACAATTTTTTTTCGTTTTTTGGTGTTAGTTTGTTTGAGTGCATGAGTTTTATAGTGCTTCAAAATTTGTTTGTGTGACAACATTTTTATGAGTAAAAAGGTTAAAATTTAAAATGGTTCGGAAAAATACTGGGCGTGTCCATGTTAAAAGAGAAATCATATAGGTATTATTTAGTTTGCGATTGTTTCTTCATGGTATAAAAAAGTGTTCAATTTTTTTTTTTTCTAAATTTCATCAAATTTTTATTTGGGTTTATTCTGCTGGAATTATACTTTTCTCTTCGATGCTTAAACTAATCGCAAACGAAATTGTCGATTAAAACATATTTTAAAATTAACTTAAACATAAAGTGCAAACAAGTATGCTGAATCTTATTTTCACTTCCTGTATTAACCGGTTGCTCCGGTTTGATTACGAATATCAAAAATAAGTCTTATAAACTTGTTGCTTTCAAAAAAGGAAAATCCTCTTCCAAACGAAAGTGAAACCCATTCCCGTACTTGCCGGTGTGTATTTATGGTCCGATCAAACAAATAAGACTCCGGCATCCGTAGCTTCTTGAGATAAGGTCAATTTTCCGGGGCGCATCTCAACGCAAGCGGAAAACGTAACATGAGAAGTAGCCAAAGTTTTTCTCATTAAAACTCTGCCAGCGGTGCAAGGGGCAAGAGTGGAGCTTCGAAAGTTTTTCGCGTGGAACCGTATTTGATTCTGACTGCGGTCGAACGTCGGCTTCTATTCGTCGCAGCAGACGGGCAGCAGCTTAGGCTTGCGAGTAAGAGTTAAAATATGAGCAGCAGCGCGGCAACGCAGAGCAACAGCGATCCTCCCGGTGGACTTTGAACTCGCATATTTGTTTTTCCGTGTATTTTGCCGTGTGTTTCTTCCCAAGAGCCGTCGGTTTCTTTCCGACTGATTGGCTTACCTTATTTTCCAATGTAAGTTGTGAGGTTGGTCTGAAGTTTCTCGGCGTTAGCGAAGGTCGCGGAAACGGGGCATTGGGTTGTGAATGGTAGGAAGCCACAACCGAAACACTCATACACGCATACATAGTAGAGGAGAAAAAATCATCATCAAACCTCTTTAAGCGGAAAGTTTGGCGTTCAATTTACCGTTTAGCGTCTTGTGTGTTACATAAAAAACGGGGTTCATGCGGTGGTATCCAGAACCACCACGAGCGTTGAGTGGTGAGTCAAGGTGTATGTCTAGCGTCCGGAATCGCAGCAAGAAGTTGCCGAACAAGCAGTGTTCGTTTTATTTTTTTTGCCTACTCGACAGCGCTGCTTTTCCTCCCCGGCCTGTGTGGTGTGCTCGGTTTACGCGCACATGCACGGCGGCTCAGCCCCGTCACGGAAGTGAAAAATTCCTTCACATAAATTGTACGGTATGCGAAATATGGCCGTCTTCGCCCCTCTTATTTGGCCGCAAAAATTCCTAGTAAAAAGCATGTATGTTTGTAATGGGAACACTCAAGATTCTGGTAACACCGCCATCGGCGGCTGCAACAGCAGTACCACCGCTGAACCACCGCTGAGCGCTTTCGTAGAGGTGAAGTGCTGTGTAACGCATACATTTTTCTTCCCTTCAAACGTTAGCTGACGGTGGCAGAATGCCGCGGTGAGGGGCGAACTGCGAGAGCAACCGAAACCGGGGAATCATTTACATGGGATCAAAGTTATGCAAAAAATATTACGCTTCCTTGCAAATTACCTTCCTCGTTCGCTACGGTAACCTTTTCTGCTTGAGGTCACCGTTGCGTTGGCAAGGTTTTGTACCTTTACCACCGCACAGCACCGTTGTTCGAGTTTTCGAGCTAATTGTTTGCCTCAACGCACATTCGAGGATGTCACTCGCTGGAAGTAAAAATAAAAATACTTCAGAAGGTTTCCTTCGCTCGGAATTTACCTTGGCTTTCTCAAGGAAAAGAAAAATTACATTTAAAAATAAATTTTAATAAGGCGTATGATGAAGTTTTGAGAAGTTCAATTTAACAGACATTGACTTTCACTTCGAATTCTTGAAAAAATAGAGTGTTCTAAATGTGTTTCCAAACGTTCTCCTTCAATGCGCAATTTATGTAGCGACGCAAATTGTTACATACATGCTAATGTAGTTGCAATCAGTTCTGCATATCAATTAATGCATGTGAATCTATGTACAATGTAACACGTTTATGTTTCCGGAACTGACAAGCACTTTAAAGCTCCAGTTTGTATAAGCTATACGAATGTTTTTATCAAATTTTCACTGGGCAAAACGAAAATACTTCAAGTTCCGCCTGCAGCTAAGTGGTGTTAGAATAAACTGCATACAAAGTGATAAACGAAAGTGGAGAAGCAAAAAAACATACACATAATTTACTACATTTCGCCCACCAGTTTCGCAGGGGCGCGCGTGGAAACCTAGTGTAATAAAATCACAAGAACACAGTGCGCTAAAACACACGTTCGCTGCTGGAGGAAAAACTTTTCGTTTCGGTAGTGAAATAAAAATAAAATTCACATTTACACTCCCACTCAAATGCACGCACACGTTTACGTACAAATTTATACATACACACGCTGGCGACGGCACCGAAATTGTTCTCAACACACTACCATTTCTTCTCAGACCGGTCCTCGATGGAGACGCCTGGCAGCGGGTGGATTTTTTGTCTTTCTTAACCGGCAATCGTGCTTTTTTGTTTCTCGTGACGACCATTCGAGTGCACTAAATGTGATCCTAGCGGAAGCATGTGCACGCTTGCGGCAAAATGCACGTCACTGTTCTTCTATCATTCTCGTACATGCCGGTAAACGAGTGTGCCCAGAAAATTTCCGCTTCTTATAGCCGTGGCCGTTGCCGTGGCAAGCGTTCGTACAAAATACACTTATATTTTTGGTTCGTTTAGCGAAATATGATGTCTCTCGATGGGATGAGTATGGGTTTATTTCTGCCGTTCGTTATACTCTACGCCCGTATAATGCACGGAGAAGCTACGCGTGTGTGTGTGTGTGTGTGTGTGTGCCCGTGCGGGCCAAGTGGAGCTTATTTCTCCGGTCGAAAAGTGGCAGATAAAGAAGAATGACGCTGGTTGGGCCGTACGTCCGATCGGCCGGATGGTAGGTGCAGATGTTTGTGATGGCAGTTTTAGCACTGTTCCGGCAGCGTTCCGTAGTTCTTTCGAGCGTCGGTGAGTGCAAAATGTACACACAAAGTTTTGTCTTTCTCTTCGCTGCCTCGTTGGGAGGGAGGCAAGGACGACTGCACACAAAGAATGCAAGCGCGCCGTTCGCCTGACAGCATGGAATGAAATTAATAATTTCGTTCGTACATTATTTCCTCATTTTCTGCGACGGATGAAACGATTATCGGGAAGGCGGACAGAGTGCGGCACGGTGAGATTTATTGTTCATATTTGCACCGACTGGGCTGGGATGCCGTAACTCCCGTAGCAACATTCCAATCGAATGAGTTATTCATAGGCTTTCAATTCAAGGTGTTATGAGCGTTACTCAGCAAACCAGATAATGCAAGTTTGAAATTTCGTTAACAACAGTTTTTGGGTGAAGGTGACTTTTTTGTTCGTTATAATTATTTGTATTTCAATAGATAGGAGTAAATATGAAGGATAATTTAATCATCGTTGTATTGTTACCTGATCGTTATCTTTGGGAAAACGTCGTTGTAAAGAAATTATATTCTTTTATGTAATTTGATTTAAGGATTAAAATTGGGAAATATTTTCGCCACGTTTGCTTAGTTTATTGTTGTTTAGTGCTTAGTTAGTTGAAAACAGTCGTAAATTGATCTACAACATCAAACAAATGTTCGTTGTATAGTGCTTTGTGTCACCTCATTCCCTAGTCGTCCTTGTTACAAATTGCAATAGTAACGTACCGTGAAAGCTAAAGGATGCTCGTGTGAAAATGGCGCCGACGTTTACAAATGAGCTCAGATTTGATTTAGAGGAAACACTAAACCCTACCACGTTTGCCTAGTTTTCTCACGCACGACACGGGCATAATCAAATTCCAGCTACAGTGTCCACATCCGGCTCGGTTGAAACAGGATTGATTCATGAGAGCACGTGAAAGCTGGCGAAAAATCAAGCGCAAGCTGCGTCAAGACTCCACCGACTTCTGCTGCCGAGAGTTCACACCTTTCCCAGCACAGACCCAGGCCCAACCCGTCGCTTGCGAGTGTGCGTAAAAATCATTGGCCACCATTCAGCTGGTCGAACGTCGAAACCGAAACATTAGAGCCAGTCCGATGAGTAAAAGATTTATGATCGCACACACGCTGTTGCTGTCTCGCTGTCGGAATCGGAATTGATTTCCGAGCAATGCGTCTTCCATGCGCTTTTTCGTGCTCGCTCGGCTTTGTCTAATGCAGTCTAATGCCGTACCGTCAGCATCAAATTAATGTGCAAAAAAACATCCCTCAACACACATACGCGTGCGCGTTACACACATATGGATGTTGGGCGCGAAAAAACGACGATGTTATTATGTGCCTTTCGGCGAGATAAGGCTTCCTTGATCACATGATGCTTATCATCTGCCGCTTTATTCGGCGCTATCCTTCACCATTTTGTCGTCATGTGTTGCCGTGCGTCATGTGTGTCGGTACACCGATTCAGTCGCAGGCTCGTCTGTTTACGTTTGGTATTTTTTGGCCCTTTTTTTGTATTTGCCTTCCTTTCATTAAACTTCCGCAACCATCAGCAGCTGCCGTTTATGGCCTATAACGACTCCAAAGTTACACCCAATTTTTATCACATTACCACGTTCCGCCTTGGGTCGCCCTGCCGCCACGGTTCTAATATCGTTATGTCGCTCGAGAGCCGCGTGCACGTGTCACATACAAATTGAACATTGTTTTTACACATCCTCCCTCCTTGCTGCTCGGGCTTGGCTAACTGCACACGTGTGTGTTTAACGGAGTGAACTTTTTTTTTATTGCTTCGCCCCATTTACCAGTCTAAACTGCTTCCACGGTCACACCTTCGCCCGCGTGGCATGTGGTATCGTGTTTGTCTGGCTCTCGAGCTCGACATGTGTAAATCAAATTCCAATTGCGTTTGTCGAGTGGCTGAGGGAAAGAACAACCACCCAAAATTGGGACTGGGACGGGATGTACAGCAGAGAAACACAGATTGAGAGAGTGAAAGGGATAACGAAAGAGTATGCGGGAGAAAAAGGGCGAGACAAAACACAAACTAGAGCATCGTTTCTATCGCGAACCGTTTCGTTTATGCCTATTTTGCCCGACCGGAGCGGCCAGCACTGCAATAACCATCTGTCATAATTTGGCTGAAATTAATTCCTTCAACCCCACGGTTCGTCCCACCGGAGACGCTCCAGGGACGGTGCCGATAGATATCCGTGGCATTCATATGTTTTTTGGCCTCACTTTCGACACTTATCGTCATCAGCATCACCACCATCACCATCATCATCGTGCTCAGCACCCGAAGATGGGTACTTCTGGGCCATTCTGGCTTTCTTTTTCCTTTTCTTTGTGCCATGGCCAATTTCATCACACCAAAGCCATATAAGGTAATAATAATACGATAATAATAATTGGCACAGAACTAACCTTGCCACCACCTTGCCCTTATCGTAATGGGCTCCTATCGAACACACAATCAGTGCTCCCGGAAGTCCCACGCGCACACATGCTCCGAAAGCAGCAAAGACTGCTGCTGCTGCTACCTTCTCGACATTCCAGGCGCTTGTGGGGCCACATTCCTTCTGCGCCACGATTTTTGGCAAAGAATGAAACGAACCCTAGTTTGGTTTTTTCCACACTCCTCTCAACGCTCCCTTTTGCTCGGAACCATTTTGGCAGACAGGTCGACTCACACACTCACCGAGACACCATACGACTGGTGCTTTTCGCTCCGGGGCACGCATACGTTACGTCCGGGGCTGGCCGGGGTTGGAATCTACATGAAAATAGCTGCAAACATGCTGGGCGGAAGGATCGCAAAAAGTCGCAACACTCTAGTGATTTCAAACCACATTTATTTTTATTTTATTCCTCCCGACCGACGACCACCTCAGTCGGCGGTTGCAGTGGAGTTTTTGTTTTTTGTTTTTGCTTTGCCAAAGCCATGACGTTCGTTTCTCGAGCGAGGGTGGGTAGCCGAGGCTTCACCATTGCCTCGGAAGAAGCTTTCCAAGGTAAATTGTTCTCGATTCTCGCAAACGGCAATCAATAATGTTTTGCTCGCTCGAGGCTAGGTTATATATAAATTACAGAATCTCGGAAGGGTTTTGAATGGTATGATATGGTACCGGTATGATTGGTGATACCGCAGAGGAGGAACATTTTCTCAGGCTCTCCACATCCTATGCAGTTTGTAGTAAGGTAGTGTGGTTCATCGTTGAAGTATAGGTTTTATTATGTTTGTTATAAGGTTTTAATATTTAAAAAGTCAACCCTAAGAGCGACCCGGCTGGTGGTGTGATAATCTTTGCGAGTTTGAGGTGCTAATCCTCACGAGCATCCTTTTTGGTGCCGAAATGCTACGTTTTTCCTACAACCGACCCAAATGGTTATGGTCATCCATTACCGGCTGATAAATAGTACTAATACCATTTGAACCCTTTTTTCTACTTCTCCCTCCCCCACCAGATACATTTTCTTCGATACGTAGTGAAAGGTAGACCATGTGTTAACTCATCCGTTTAGGGGGGTTTTTTTTTGTTGCTTGCTTCTGTTCCTTAAATAACACAACTGTTTTCATTCATGCATCAGAAACAGGTGCCTTTTCAGTTTGCAAGCGACAGAAAACGGACTTATTCACTGGAAATCTAGTTCGTTTTGCACACACACACACACACTTTTTGCCTCGACGATGGTAGATGCCTCGAAAGGTAACCGGTTTTTGGCAGGAATGGTCTTTGAATGGCATGACATTATCTGTTTCTGGCACCGGCACAATCTGGTTGCGTTCGGAATGAGCTTGCAAGTGAATTGGACATCATTCATGCGGCGGTGGCAGTGATGGAAACATTGGAATCTTCTGTGTTTGAAGTTGAAATGTTATTTTTAATAATAGAGAAAACGTTTCCGAGAAACGGACGGATAACCGGAAATGGGTTTCGAAAGGTTGTGCAATTGCTTTCGATCATCGTTTCGAATGTGTTCCGATGGATTGTGTTGCCTGTGTATAGTATAGAAATTATTTGATTAACAAAAAATCAACAAAAATACATAAATTACAGCAGTAAGCCGTGTTTTCATGCTTCCAAGAATTTTCTTCGAACCACAAGGACGCAATCGAAGCGTGTATGGGAGGTTTGGCGTTGCTTACGCTAAGGAAACATTCGGTGTAATCGCACCGTTCACTTCAAAGCGCTCATTTCTTCATCCTTACAGTGGAGCGTTCTCTCGAAATCGTGAACCGTGTGACAAAATCAAGCCGGAAAGTATTTGCAGGGGTGTTGCGGGGCGTCCTATCAGGTTGTAAGTTACAGCATTACACCAGTTTGCCCAAACAACCATTCAACCCGGTCCTGAATCTTCCTTCCTCCACCACAAGCATACGGAGAATACGATATCGCTTCTTGCGGTCGGTAGAACGTACGAAAGGCAAAATGTATGGCTTCTGCTACTAACGATGATCGGATCCGGTGCGTCCTAATGAACGGGCGCGTTTTCCCAGTGCCCGACCTTGGTTACCTTTGACGTTTGTCCAATCGTCCGCCCCAAACAAGCTCAGAGCACTGTAAGATAGCATTCTTCGGTGAAGATGAAAAACTTACAGAAACGAACCGGTTTCCACCCGGGCGATCACTTTGATACGGAAGGAATGTGTTTTTTTTTCTCTCCTTCCGCCTTGTCCGGCCATTTCGTTTAGAAGTTCCGTAATGGCAGAACGATGTGCACACCTTTTGGGTCGTGGCAGGATCCTTCTTACCCGGCAGTGGTCCAGAGCAACGACTGCATGCAACCACCCGACGGTTTCACAGTCTTCCCTGTTTCCATTCCATACCGCTCCTCTCGAAACGAGCGTCAAACGTGAGACGCGGTTAGTATATGATGCTATCTGCACCGAGCAAACCTTCTTCTTAATGCGCGCTGCACTCGCACTTTCTCGTTGCGCAAGAAAAACACCGAACGTCCTTCGCCTTTAAACCACCTCCACCGTGGAACATCTGGACAAAAATTGCCGTAATAAAAACATTTCACTTCATCTCGCGCCCGAATCGCTTTTTCCTTTCACCACCGCGCTTCCAGCGAAAAAGGATTCGTCGCTTATGCAGTTTACTTCGCGCGCACTACCACTTGCTTGTCGCGTTATGGGCGACCCCGAGTGTGGGTGTGTGTTTTGTTTTACTTGTGTAACAGTTCCGCATAAAAGTTTTAGTTTTTCAATTTATTTTTCCATTACAAGTCGATAAAGAAACAACAGCGCGAGCGTGGTTGTAGGGTGAAACTACCGACACATGGAGTCGGCCGTGCTTTGCTGGCACATATGAGCTGTTGGCTTAATGATGAAAAACTATCAGAGCGTTGGGTTGTAAAAAAGTTGCAATAGGGAACAGTTTTCCTCGTGTCAGGCGCTTTGTGTATTTCTGTGCGTGTTTTGTGGTAGGTTATTATGTCAGGATGTGTTTTCCATTTGCAGGTGGAGCGATTGTTTATGCATTTGAGTAATGAACAAACAGTTGGGAGCATTATGTTCTCGTAATCGTAATTGAAAACATCTTTTGCAAATCTTGCACCTTACATTACTTTCCATTTTACCAACAACGATGCATTATCCCTCTCCCTCAGAGTACATTCCTTGCTCCATTCCCCTACCTACCTCCTACGGTTGATGATGAATTATGGCGGCGCTGGAAGAAAGTTCTCCCTTACGAGCCATAAATCGTTTAAAACCAAAAATGGGATATAAAACACGTGTTAATTTCTTCGCCAGGCACTGATCGATGGTCTCGTTTTGCTCGTTTCTTCCACAGGTCACGGCAACTTGCCGCCGGTTTTCACCCAGGACATGAACAACCTCGCCCTGTCCGAGCAGACACCGGTCGGGACGGTGGTGTACAAGCTCGAGGGCTACGATCCGGAGGGCGGTAACGTTTCGTTCGGGCTGATCGGTTCGGATAACTTCATCGCCGATCCCATCTCCGGCGAGGTGCAGGTGATCCAGGGGCTCGATCGTGAGGTAAGCACCCATACCGGGGAAGCAGCAAATATTGTTTACCCCTGCTCGAGGGCAGCCACCGCAGCAAAAATGACAACGACACCCGGTTAGCTAATGGCAAAAGACATAAATCTTGGCACACTTTCCTTCGGTTGGAAGAAATGCCGGGCGGTTGTGTGAGCATGCTTGCTTGCGGGAAGGATTCCTGCACGGTACGGCTCCGTTACGGTGAATATGATGCAAACATGTGTCACACGAGGTGGCAATATGATAACCAATATATGGCTGGTATTATCCAGAAGCAGTGGTTCGATCCGTATGGAGAAGGGATAGAACCAACGCGTCCAGTCGGTTGTCAATAGTGATAAGTTTGTTCAAAGTAAAAATAGTTTTGAATCTATCTTAGTTTACGCAGACCAACGAAGTTAAATCTAGTAAATGGTATTAAAAGAAACTTCCTATAAACTGATTATACCTATGAGACTAATATCAGAATAAATGTGAAGTTTTTCAAAGTTAGTGCTGAAACTAAATAAGACAATAATAGGAAGATCATTTAGCTATTTTCTTACAATATTTGATTAAATTTAAATGCACTAACCAGTACCAGATCACTTGCATACAGCGGTATTTTGTCCCTAGGCTTGACCGGTTTGTTTGTTAAATATTTAAACAGAACCGTTCAGCAAACAACATGATCGTCCTTGCGAACAGAGATTAGTTTCGTCGGAACGAAACTTTGCCCAAGACTTGGCTTCCTTCATCAGCATGCCTGCTCGTCCGGATACGAACTCCCCCTACCGCATTACCGCTGCTCCCGCACGGTAGGATTGTCGGTGAGATAACAATAATAATGGTAATTATATTGTGGGGCCCAACTCGGCATGCTCGAGTGCGTACGTTTCGCACAAATGTATCGCAAAAGGATTCACCGACACGCGAGTGTTGCCCGACTGTCAGGCAGAGCTTACCAGCCAAAGCTTGCTCATATTGTGCCAGTGTTCGGGACGCATCGAGGCGTTACGTTCTTCCGGTCTTCCGCAGCGTACGCATTTGCTTTCGCTTCGATAGGCTCGGTGGGAAACGGGACGGCAAAAAGCAACAAGCCAGAAAGTCAAATCGGTGGGTGTTGGAAGAAAATCTCAACCAGAATTCCGACGTCGGTCGGCTGGAAACCGTCGGGCGTTGGTATGCAAGATCTTGAAACCAGGCAACCAGGTTACTCGGACAACCGGTAAGAGCGGAGGGGTGACGGTAAGCCGAAGAGCGGAGCGGAGCACGTGATTTACGATTCAATTGTGCCCTGTTGAGTGGAACGAATCCTACCGAAGCTTTTCTCTCTTTAGCGCGCACATTTCATGGCCTACTCCTTTATCACAGGACGCTAAAACAGAACCATGTGTGGCCTTACACTGCACAGGAAACACACACACACACATACATACCCACAGTCGGCATGGAAATTGGTCGTAAGATATTTTATGAATTCAAAAATGCTTCATTAATTACGGTTCGGGTCGGGCACCTCCTACTTGGTACAAACCGTCACTCGATTTTGTCTCTTGCCGCTGAATGTTCGACGATAAGAGCTATCAGATTGACAATAAAATGGAATCCTTATGGAAGGCACCTCAAGCCCACCGAGACCACGGTAGAGCGCTCTCATGCTGGGGCCGAATCTTTTCTGCCTGCGGCAGCGCTAAATACGCGGCGTTAAATTGTAAGCCAACGAACAAGGCAAGAAAAATCGCAGGAAGAAGGCTTTCCTATTTCCGAGCGATCAAATCGGATCAACTGTATGCTGGTTTTTATTCGAGGCAGGGGTCGTAAACCGCTTTTACAACCGTCTCGACACGCGACCGTACCGACCGTAATTGTGTTTTGGCTCGTGTGACATGGTTTCGTGCCATGCGCTTCATTTTTTGGTTTACTTGCTCGGCACATGGCGTAGCATTCATAATTACCTGGGGCTATTTAAAATCTTCCAAGAATTGTGTGCTTTCATCTTGGAGTAATTAGCACAGGCAGTTGAAATATTCATTATCTTGTTTGCATCAAGTTCCTGCGCGAAGCGACACTGCACACCGCCGGGTGGGCCAATATAATGAGCATTTTTGGAGAACTGTTGACCAAAGCATGCTGCGACATAAATGCTACATGAATTCAGACAAATTTCGAAGCAAAGCCCAATCAGGTTGCCGTATCTGTCGGGTGATTTGCGTATAACATCCCGCAGGCATAATATATTCGGGCCCAGCCTTTCAACATCGCTCGTTTGCTTACGTTACCTTTGACAGCCGATCAAGTGCACATCGTGCTCGAGGAGCTTGAGCAAACAAACAGTAACCGACGGTCGGTATCTTCATTAGACACTAAATGATATTTGGCTGGTTCGTTTAGTGGAGGATAAGGTAGCCGGGCGGTTCCGTGTATCAAACGCACACAGTAAGTGCATGCAATATTCATAATAAATTGCTCTAACGATGACGATATGAGCCGTTTCGCATGAGATGGACCGACTGGTTCACATAAGATACTCCGTGCGAGCTTGCGAGCAAGCAAGCAAAGGTGAACAAACACGAGCAGATGGTAATGGGTGCCTTAAGTTGTTTAAATATTTTGCTAGCTATTATCATTTTGTAATGTGTGTGGAATAAACTTTAAACGAATAACCCTGAGAGCAGGTAAATTAGGTTTATTTTATATGTTTTGGAAAATAGAAAATACTTATTACAATTTAAACACCTCAATGCACCACGCGGCTTGTGTGGAAAGTTTTGTACTTATGTTCTTTCACCGAGCAAGTAACTTTCATGTAACTTTCATCTCAAAAACTCTATGCTTATGTCAGCCTCCAAATTGTACGATCTTTAAGCTTTACTCTTTAACCGAGGAACCTCAGGCAAATTCAATTGTGGGTAAAATTTGAGCGATTGATTGTGCCGGAAGGAAACAAAAGTGCGGTGGCACCTTCTAGCCGTACCCGCTGTCGATGGTTTGGTGTTTGTCCTTCTCCGAATGTGAACCGTGCGGGGTGAACCGTTTCACACAACGAGCTTTGGCACCAACGTCGATGTTCGTATAGGGAAAACGGCCGCCGGAGCTGGAGAAGAGAAAATGAGAAACGGAAGTGCATTTACCAGTTTCGTTTGACGCTTGATCTATATGCTAATTTTCGGTTCCCCATCTGGGTGGAGGTGTGAGTGTGTGAGTATATGTTATATCCCCAGCCAGGCAGCGTACGTGATAGGTCGCATGTAAGTGAGTGTGTGTCTGTGTTTGAGCGAGAGGTTTGTCCTTTCATTCGAATCCTAGGATACCCGGTTGCAAATTAGGGATCCATTGAAGTGGTATATTCATCCTTTACCGAGGGTGGATGCCGCTGGGTTGGCGGAATCACACGAGAGAGATTTGGAAAGTTTCACGAAGATGGTCTGAGGTTTCCATGGTCGACCGCTTCGGGTGCGGATGCTGAAGTGTTTTCTTGTGACCATAGTTTTCCGCCCGCTTTCACCTGACCTCGAGTTCACGAACGGGTAGTGGGAGAGATTTCTTCGTCCGCTTTCGAGCTTTGTCATATTATCCTGCGATTTTGTACTTTAAAGTGATGGGTGGAATTATTTGGAGCATATAATATTTCTTAACAAAGTTTTTTTTGAGAACCTGTAACACATAGAAGGGCACTCGATGGACAATTATGATACTCATTTTTGTAAACAACTTTGACAGTTTTTTAACGAACTTGTTATAAAAAATACCAGTCGAAACGTTATTAAATAATTGCATTAACCCTTCAGAAGACTTAATTTGATCTAATTTTTCGGTCAGTATCTAAATATTAAATTAAATTAATAAATACTTTAAAAATAATTTCATGAAAATTAAAAATATTTTACCGAAAATATTTTTTGAAAATTGGTAAAACAAATTTTTTAACATGAACCGAAGATTAAGATAGGAAACATATTCAATTAGCCTTGCGTTGTTCCATTATACCTAATCCTATTAGACGGAGCTTAACTAATTGCCAATCAGTTTCTAAAGAGGTGAAAAAATGCAAACAACATCTTACATATGGAACACCTAAATTAGTGGAACAGTGTAGGTTTGTGTTGGAGGGCGTTTATGCGATTCGGTTTTCTTTATTATCTTCTCATCGCTCGTAACACGCACACACACACACAACCATGAATATACACACGCACAAATAACATGGTTGATAGAGTTTTTTTGCTACACCTACAAAAGCATCGCTCGCCTATCACCTCAACCATAAACCGTGCGTTCGCATCCAGGCATGCACACACAGGGTAGTATCTAATTGCTTTACCACGAATAACAAGCAGGATAACCATTTGAGCACGGAAGAGCCGGCTTTCGAGGAAAGAAAGGCTGGCCGGGAGTTAATCCTTCAATCCCGTACAACAGTCGCACCATCGATTTGCCGCCACAAAATCTCCCTTGAACCCGGCCCGAAAGGTGGAAGGTTTGCCAAGCATCACTCAGCCGCCGTAGAGAAGCGACGGGGAGAAGTGGAGCGGGGCACGGATCGGCTCAAAATAATTGCCCACCCTTCAGCTACGCTGCTGCCATTCATGCATCCATTCCCGAAACCCCTTAATGGAGTGAACCGTTTTGTGCACGGTCTTAGAATATTTTTCCCTTCCATTTCGCTTCCGAAATCCGGACCGCGGAACGCTTCCTATGTGGCCGGTGCCTGTGACGCAAAGCAGCCGCCACGCACAAACACTAAAACAATGGCGGATAAAAGCTTCGAAATGGAGCAATACTCTGGTGGCAACGCGCTCGTGCCGTTTCGTTGTATCGAACGGCGCTGGTCGGAGCGTCCGTGTCGGATTTCAAGAATGCCCGCTCACGGCACGGGCAAGCGTCTCTCGGTGATAATCTCCCGGGTGGAGTGCATGGAGTGCAAACAGAAGAATCCGAAAAAAGCCCTAACCACGCGAATCGGTCCTTGTGGGAGTTTCCGAGAAACAATGGAAAATGGAATGGAGCTTGCCTTGCTGGTGCTGCGAGACAATGTTGGTATACGCTAAATCTGAACGGAACCATAAGGCAAGAGAGAGAGAGAGAAAGAGAGAGAGAGAAAGATAGATCAAAATAAAAAAAACCCTACCACTACGAGCTAGAGACAAGAAGCGAAAACCCATTTGGAACGCTGTTGGTAGTCCCAACAGGAGCAACGCGAACAAGATTCCCGCTGTCGTCCACCGTGGATTGAAATTCCATCTCTCGAAATATTTGGAAATCGCATCGCATCGTTAAGCGGGTTTCGGGCTTGGAAAATTGCTTGGGATAGGTTTGGGAAATGCGTAGCTCCGGAACACCGGGTCTGACCGGGAGAGATGGTGAATTCTGGCTTTGCTTTACGGATTCCGTGCAACAAACAAGCCGGCATTCAAGGCATTGGGCAGCGGTTTTCCATCCTGTTGAGCTAGACACGTGCATGTCGGTAATGCGCGGTCGGCGGTTAAGCGAGTATTACATTTTATCCACTAACCAGGTGAGGAATGCATCATTAATCATGGAGGTGAAACGGGTTTGACATGCACGCTGCCCATTCGCCGGTGTAATTTTCTAACGCCACAGCTATTGTAAAGCGCAACTGCCTGAGGTACTTTTGCTAGCAGCGTTGCGGGAAATGGAAACCTTAGTAAAATTCAACTTCTCTTTCGGAAAGGTCAGAAAGGCCGGGGTATATGCTTTGTAAGTAATGCGTGTACAATGTGAACTGTTCAAGTATGCTGCACCGAAAATATTTTCAACCTCGTATGGATTTTTTGCTCTCTGAAGGAAACGACGATATCGAATGTGAAATGAATTATACATCAAAGCGTGCATGGTAATGAAAACCAATATAAAGAAAGATGATACTTTACGAACAGAAAGATTATATTCGAGCAAACCATTATTGGTAATAAGACAGATTAATAAGATAAAACCAGCAAAGAAATATTAATGAAGAAATTATCGTAATTGTTAAGCTCAAAATTAAAAATTAAAGATAAATTTTACTTACAGTCATACCGATTTTCCAATGCACTTCTTTTAACACACATGATAATCGATTTACTCTACATGCCATCACACATTTATTAATCAATTCTCCCTTGAACCCGGCCCGAAAGGTGGAAGGGTGTGTATTATAGAGTACTTCAAAGAACTGATTGGAGAATGCCCACAAAATCACGATCAAAAATTTTGTATTTCAGCAATTAACCTTTGAGGGTAGAACAACGTGTAATAAAATCGTATCACAATTTGGTACTTTTGGTGTTCTAAAAAAATCCAGCTGCTTTTAGTACTTGCTGTTGATTATATTTAACTTAATTACTGAAAACTAATTGACAATTGACAATTAACATGTTTTTAGAGCTTTTTCAGTTGCCAGTTCATTAGTGATGTTGCTAGAATATGTTTTATTCTATCCTTTTTGTTCTTAGTTTAAGCTAGAAGCTAGAAAAATTGGATTCATCTTAATATATATAGAAAAACAAACACACCACGTTTTCGCAGTGTTTAATGCTATTGTTTCACCCACCAGCTATTGGCTTGCATGAAAAGACGGACTAATCAAACCGGTGGGTTTTCGATGCCAAAAACAACCTGATTACCTTTCCGCCGTAACCTGAAACATTCACGATAAGCTGAGCTGATATTTATTGACGCTGTTTACCTTGTACCGTACCGATCAACAATTCATCGAATTACATCTGAGAGTAGATAGAGAGAGAGAGAGAATGGAAGCAAAAAAAGCCAACATCATTCCGGTATTCTCAGCAAGGCGCAATTTCTTTCGCTTCCTGATAAGAACTTATATAAATGGCCTAGGGGTATTTCCATTTTCGGATGAAACAATGCACGTGGCAGTAGCGTCCTGTGGTGAAAAGCTACAACATAAAATCTAGTAAACACAAGGATGCTAAGCGGAGAGTGGTAGAATACTACCTAACCGAGGAAGCTAGACCACGGGCGGGATGAGCACGAGATTTACGTGGTAATGTGTCTTCCGGCTGGTGGAATGGAATGCTATTTCGATTCTTTCTGATGTACCCAGAGATGTATCCTGCTTCGAAGGACGAGTACCGAAGGAACCATTGGGCCACTTCTGCCTCGCAAAACCTATCGGAGTCGGGCGAATGGGTGGGAGTATGTTAGAACTGTGCACGAGAAAATGGAAAAAGTTCAAGCCCTAAGCACGACGGTTCAACACACATAGACACACACTCGCACACAACTCGGCGATCTCGCCCACATACGTACGAACGTATAATCCGTGTCGAGGGTTCAGCTCGGATGTTCTCAGAGTGAGAAGAGAATCTAAAAGGCAAACGCCGTGTCGAACACGGGACAAGAAAACAGTTCAACGGCACGGGCGAATTCGATTTCGGACGATGAACGAGTTTTTTTTTTATCTCGTTTTTGGGCAGACGTAAAAAAGGGATCAATAAATTGGAAAATAAAATTAATATCGACAACTCAACAGCGTCTCGTCCCGCGCCCGGTCGCAGTGTGCGAGAGGCACTTTCGCTTTGCCCGCGGTCCATCCGACACGCAGACAAACCTTCTACGGGCTGGAAACCTCACATGTGCTTCGATGGCAGCAGCGTCCGGAATCTGCTACAACGCCGGAGACCCGTCGAAAAATATCTTTGCGCTGGTGCTGTTTTTTTTTTTTTGGTACTATTTTTCCCGCTGGCGTCAAAGGAATTTTCCCTTGTCAGCCGGTGAACCATCCGGCAAACGCCGACGGTTGGTGTTCGTCGTACACGAATTCGTTTCGTGGGCCAATTTACGGTCGGAGTTGTGTGAGCACAGCTCACTTCGTTTGGCCATGGCCGTGGCGTGTGATGTAAGTTTATAAAATTGATTAAATGGTTCATGGGTTCCGTGGGGTTCGCTCGCTGGAGTGAAATGGGGAGCCCTCCCATGTAGAAAGGAGCGACGTGTCGGAAAACGAACTATCTTACACAACCACATTGCTTCGGCGCGCTGGTTGCGCGTTCGGTAAGCGCCTGGCAAGTACGAACATAATCGAGTGATTGAGCGAGGGTAATTAAGTTAGGGCGGGAATTCGACAGCGGCACCACACATCAGGAGCATCCAGAAGTTTGTGCTTTTACCATTTGAGATGTTGTAAGGAATGTGTAAGATGAATTTGAATACTTTTCAGTTGCTTCAATATTCTCGACTCGCTCTCTATTTTCTACGTCGTCAAACAATTTTTTGTAATAGACCAACAGTTTCAATATTCCGTAATCCGGTGATACAATTCGCAAAAAAATACCAATATGTATCTAGACATAACATTCATTAAATTCCATCGGAACTTATCGATTCACCTCACAGTTGCATGAAGAACACAAACCTTCCCAATGGCGAATGGCATTTTGTTGTCAAATCGCCAAATCTTCGAAAAGAAATCGAAAATTGGCCAAAAAAAATCGTTCAAATCGAATGGAAATAAAATTCTCGTTCCTTCCTCCTCGAGACCAAAGGCTCGATCCCAAATTTGGTCATCAAACACTAATGTTTGCAACCCGAGGAGGCCAATGGCCTGTCGGCGTATCGGAGCCGTCGAGTGAAAATTCAATATTGGATAGATAAATTTATTTAACTTCATACCGATGCCGCCACGGTCTAGCACGCTCGACGTTACGTTCGTCCTTGTTTAGCTCGTCCGTGCCACGTGGTGAAACTTGTCGCACTGCAAACACCTTTCGGTGATGTGTCACGAACGCTGCTAGTGGTTTGAAGAAATAGACCCCAAAAGAGGAAAAAACCGACTGAAAACATCACTGCACGAGCTGATGGCGATATGAAGCGAGCGAAGAGGACTGGAACTGCATAAAGGGAGCTTTTTAATTTTTTTTGTGTGTGTGTGTGTACTGAGCTCATGCTACTTTTGGCCCTGTGTCGGATGAGTTTTCCAGTTTCATCAGCCATTTGATGATGATGAACGCGCTTTCCCATTCATGCACCGAGCATAGGCGATGAAGCGTGGTTCGTCATGTTACCTTTTAGGGGAGTTTTTTCCCGTTTTGTTAGTCGCTTCGTTTGTACCATCGATGATTTTTTTTGTCGATGCCAATCTGCGAGCCAGTATCAGTAAAAGCGAATCTCTAGCGTGAAAGTAAGCACGCACAAAAACTTAATAATGCCAAAAGTCGAAGGGGAGATTGTGTGATGACTTTGCTCGAAAAAGGTCCAAAAATTCAGTTGCACTTTGCAAATGCATTTTTCGACGAGTAGCGACTCTATTCCATTTCGCAGATGAAATTTCATTCTGTTAGCTGCATCCGGCACGGTGTGTATCGGTTTGATTATTTTGTTTATCTACTGGTTTTTTGTTGTTGATTTTTATATCTCGTTAATACTATTCGTGAATGGTGGTTTTGAATAATGCTACACAGTTGGGACCAGTGTATAGGAACTGGTTCTCGTATTGACGAACGTTTGATGCGGCTCAGTAATGATACGCTTTATTTCTGTCATATAAAAAAAACCCCAACGGGTGTGGGATGAATTTCTTGACACAACCCACATACAAGTACAGTTGTGTATGGTTAGCATTTTGAATAAAACCGCGCTATTGAACCGGATCCCTGGTGCGGAGTATAGCAACAGGGAGAAACACAAAATTTATCCACCAAAAATATACATCCTGCATAAACAAAATTATTCATTCGGTTTGGATCTTCCGCTTCGAGTGGGAAAAATCAGCTCGTGTGTATCGGGTGGCTTTTTCGATTCTATTTGATTATCCCTGTTGTTTTTTCCGGTGCTCCGTTGGCTAGGTTTGCGATTGATTCTTTCGCGTTTCGTGCTCGCCATACGCTTGTTATGCGCTACCTGTGCCGCCCAGTTTAATGCACGGTCAATGGCCCGTACCTCTGGTTCCCTCGAAAAAGAATTGAACGGAAAAATATACAACACGTTCTGGGAACGGTCAGGGCATCGAAACTCGGCAGCAACGTACATAAATAAATACTCTATCGTCAAACACATCACATCAAACGGAAGTAAAAACAATATCCGCCGCACAGATGCAAACGAAAACATAAACGAACTAACATTCGATCGATTCGAACCGACGTTGGTGTGGGATTTGCACATTTTTGCCTTCAAACTGAACCCTTTCGTAGGCGAAAGTGTAGTCTATTGCTTGGCGGCGGGCTAAAGATCGTGAGACGACACACCATCGAGTCAACGATGACGATGTTATTGCAAGCTTCAGTTTTGTTTTGCATCCTATCTGTTTGTGCGTACCGTGTATCATTTGTCTGATCCATCTTCTCTTCCTCTTTCCTTTCGGTTACTCTGGTCCTGCAGGCACAGGATACGCTGTCATTTTCCGTTTCGATTCGGGATCGTGTCAGCGCAACCGGCATCGAGTCCGAAAATGACAACATCGTCAACGTTCCGATCACCATCATCGTGCTGGACGAGAACGATAACCCGCCGGAGTTTCAGAATGTAAGTATTGCTTTTGATTTCTGCATGATTGATTAAGATTTTGAATGGATTTGAAAGCATTATATGTGTAAGGATTTAGAAAAACAAAAAAATGTTGACAAAGATTATTTTAAACAAATTTGACCTCAAATGATGCGATGCTCTCTCAACTATCAGGTATTAAAAAAAAAATCTCAGTAATATTCAACGCCAATTATGCACGCGAAACCAATCGAAGTAGAATTTCAAGCTACAACCCTTCAACCGGCTTTCACTTCCAACATCACAGTTACGCTCTTATATCATGTAAAGCATCATTATGGAGTGGTCGTGTTGAATGGTAATTGATACTCAACTCGACATTGTACCCTTCTTGAAATGTATACAAACTTTAAATGAATGAATATGTAATAAAGAACTATAGAAAAAGTTGTTTTATTCATTAGCTGCTCATTTTATTCTATTGACTGCATTCTAAAATTATATATACATTATTAAAATTATAAATAGGTCAACTGAATTGGAAACATCCTTAATGTTGATAACTGTTTTAATCAATCAGAAAGAATTTTCCTGCTACTTTAGTAATCTGTTTCCCACATATCTGTATTACACAGTTTTTAGTCAGTTTTTTCAACGCGATACAATCTGGCAGGGTAATGCTGACTACGCAGCAAATTTTTTGAATTTTTATACGAGAATCTTCAACTTTAACTAGTTTTTTTTCGAAAGACTCAATGTTCTAACTAACTTTTCTCTAGTGGCGATGAATAGCTTTCATAAGTAATGCCCAATAATTGAACAAGCATTTTCTTTATCTTTCAAGTGTGTTATGATAAACGTTCCAGTTAAAAAAATTAATTAAAAAAAATATGTATTAACTCAGTAAAAACATAGGTATTCCGTTGCTATTCACTAGTCACTGTCTCACTATGTCGAACCCTTTTTTCGAGTACTGGCCGTCGTCGGCCGGTGTCATTCTATCATTTCCCTATTTTGCCATTTTACTAACGTAACTTTCGCGGTAGTTTTTGAAGTTGGTTGAAGCGAGAAAAAAAGACAACCCTGCGCTTCTTTTTCCCTGAACATTCCTCGGTGTGGTTCGTGCAAGTCGCCACCAACACGGATGCGGACAGATTATGTACTGGCGAGGGAGGAGAATTTCTCCCGCGGGAGCAAAGCGTACACGAGCACGACAATGTTCATGCCGCATGCCTCACCAGAGATTGGTGCGTCGCATGCCGTGGTGTGCAAACGGTGAGCACCACCGAGCTTGATGAAAACAAGCCCGACATCGACGACGACAACACCAACTGTGTGACGGCAAACTCATTGAAGTGAAATTAGTTTCGTGTTGTGCAATAATAAATAGGAAAAGTTTCCCATTTTAAACAATTTCAATAAACTCGCCCGCTCCGGTGGACGGTTTTTATGTTGCTGTTTTTTTGTTGTTGTTGGTCTTTTCATCCTGTCTGCATGCGTGTGGTGGACGATGTTGTTGCTGGTTTCGCTGCAGCTAGGACGCTCCCATCGGAAGGGTGATTTAAGCCGGTGTTCGCTACTGCATTTTGGCACTTTCGCGCGACCAAAACCGTACGCCAAAGTCCAACCAAATAGAGTGAACCCTTTTGCCGTCGAGCTCGGGTCGCATTATGTTCCGAGATGATTAATCGCTTTTTTCGATTCCCGTTCCATCGTCCACGCTGACGGTGTTGTGCGGTTTTCTCGTACTTCGGAGCGACCGGAGAGCATCGCAGGAAGATTGTAACCCGGGCACGGTATTTGGAACTAATTTAAACTTTGGAATGCAAACATTTTACATTCCCGCCCGCGGGAGTGGATCGTTCGATTGGAGCTTCCGGTTGCATCGTTCCAGCTGGTGCCCGGGTGTACTGGGCATTGGTTCGTTTGTTTTGGACCAAAATGAGCCAGCACGGGAGAAGACAACGGGTCGAGAAATGGGGCAGGGCCTGCAATTAGAACCAGGACCGTTCTCGGACGGCGTGGATTGAAATGTAATTTTAATGGAAATGATTTCCCGTCCCAAGGGAAGGGGACGGTTCGTTTTAATGTGCAACGTAAACGTAAAAACCCCATTTGCTTCCATCCCATCTGCAGGTGCCGTACGAAACGGATGTGCTGGAGAACGCTGAACCGGGCACTACCATATTCGATGGCATACTCGTGACGGACCGGGACACGGTTGGTGAAAACCTGGACGTGGCGTGCATTCCGCAGCCCCAGAATCCGGACGCGTGCGAGAAGTTCGCGATCGAGGTGACCGAGAGCCAGCAGGATCGGTTGACGGCGGCGGTGGTGCTGAAGCAACCGCTCGATTACAACGAGCGTATGATCTACCGGTTGCTGCTGGATGCCAGCGACGGTCTGTACAATGCTTCCGCCGGGCTGGAGATCCATGTGCGCGACGTCCAGAATGCACCGCCCGTATTTCAAGGATCGCTGGCGGCCGTCATCAACGAGGACAGCCCGATCGGGACGCTGGTGATGCTAATACAGGCACGCGACGGCGATCGTGGTCAGCCGAGAAAGATCGTTTACGAGCTGGTGACAAGTAAGAGCGCGCAAAACATGCAAACCTTAGTGTGAAAAATGAGGTTGACGTTTCACTACCCTTATTTTCTCGAACTTCTCAGATCCGATGGACTACTTCCTGTTGGACAAGCACACCGGCGAACTGCGGACGGCTAAGCCGCTCGATAAGGAAGCCTTACCGGACGACACGGGGCTCATCATACTGACGGTGAAGGCGCGCGAGGTGGTGGACGGTGTGCCGGGCAACGATAACCTTACCGTCGCCACGACGCAAGCCTCCATCACGATCCGGGACGTGAACGACTCGCCGCCGATGTTCAACAAAACCGAGTACTCGGTGGCGTTGTCGGAAAACACGGCCTCCGGTACGCCACTGCCGCTCGAGATAAGCGTGCGCGATCCGGACGTCGGCGAGAACGCGGAGTTCCGGCTGCGACTGAACGATGTGTCGCGTGTGTTCGACGTGGAGCCGAAGCTGGTGACGGGCTCGTCGCAGATAAGCATACGCGTCGCGAACGGTACGCTCGACTACGAGAACCCGAACCAGCGCAAGTTCATCGTGCTGCTGGTGGCGGAAGAGACCAAAACGAACCCGAAGCTATCGTCGACCGCGACGCTGACCGTGTCCATCACGGATGCGAACGATAATCGGCCGCTTTTCGAGCAGGATTCGTACTCCACCACCGTCTCGGAGACGGCCCATCCGGGTCATTTGATAACGACGATCACGGCGCGCGATCTCGACTCGGGGTTGTATGGTGACCAAGGCATCAGGTACTCCCTGTCCGGTACGGGTTCCGAGCTGTTCCACGTCGATCCAATTACCGGCGCGATCTCGGTAGCTGATTGTCCACCCGTGCCGATGGGAGGAGGCACACCAGCGCAACACCGCCGTCGACGGCAGTTGCCCACCCTTGCTGACCTGCAGCACGAGTACCCGGACGCACGGAACCACCCAGCGAACGCAACAGCCCGGGGCGTCGAGTATATGACGTACCGCTTTGTCAATAGTGGCGAATCGAACGAATTTCACGACGTGAACGTAATCGCACCGCCCACGATAGCGACGCTGTACGATAGCTACGAAACGACCACGGGCACGGACGAGCAGGTCGAGCTGGGCCGTACAACCACGGTGCCGCCCCACGCGAACGAAGTACAGCAGTTTGCCCCACGGCAAACGCTCGTTGGTCCCGGGAAGGCACCCTGCTTGGACTACGAAACCCAGTCCGTGTACTACCTGTCGTACCGGGCGACCGACGATGAGGGCCGGGGACAAACGTCGGTCGTGTCGGTGCGCATCAGTCTGCTCGATGCGAACGATTCGCCGCCGGTTTGCGAAAGCCCACTGTACCGGGCGTCCGTCGACGAGGGTGCGACCGTGTTCGAGCCGCCGCTCATCATTAAGGCCCGGGATCCGGACGTCGTTTCCGAAATCAACTATCGGTAAGCGAGCGAAATCGATTATCTCGTGCTCCTGTCGGCTGTTTGTCTAACGTTCGATTTTCTTTTCCGCTCTTTTTCGAACCGTCGCGATCTCTCTCTCTCTCACTCTTACCTTCTCTCGCTTCTCAACCTCAGGATCATTGGCAACGAGGCCGTCACACGACATTTCGATATCGATAAACGCACCGGCCAGCTGACGATATCGAAATCCGTTGCGCTCGATGTGAACCATCTGAAGTCGGAAAATGTGTTCTTTGGTGTCGAGGTAAGGAGCAACGGGCCCGGTTGACCCCGATACAATCACACATCCCACAGGGGTGCTGTTAATCCTTCGCCATTAGTGGAGGCACACACACACACACACACACACACACACACACACACATACACACACATACACACTGCTGATGCATTCCGCAGTCCCAATCCAGGGGCCATTACTATATCTAATTAGAAATTCCTCTTGATTAACATTTCCTGCACGGTCGTTTGAACTTATCGCCCTGAACGGCCCACCTAAGCCGGGAGAGGGAGGGTAAAAATTCGATTACGCTCCTCGCAACGCTCCCACGCTAGATCGGCCGGATCGAACTATTTCCAACTAACCTCTCGGTGCATGTTTTCCCACTCTCCACTCCCAGGCCACGGACGGACTGTACACGACGCTGTGCAACGTGAACATCACGATCCGGGACGTTAATAACCACGCACCGCAGTTTACCCGGGAAAACTATCTCACCTCGATCGAGGAAAACTTTCCGATCGGTAAGTTATTTCGCCTCCTCGCCGTTCCGGTTAGTCTAGAGCACTAGATAGGTAATGGCTCGTCCATTATAATGGTGTCGGTGATGAGAAAACAAAGTGAAGTTATTTCGCCGGTGCAAAAAGCTTCGGTCAAACTAGTTAAGTTCGCCTGTCTGTGCTGTTTGTCATTCGGGGAAAACTTTTCGCCCGTACATCCGAGGTACGGGTGGGAAGTTTGTCCAAGTGTTTTGGATGCCGCTGGAGCGCGCTACGAAGACGATGTAAAGCGACGGTTCGACGGAGGCAGACAATCGCCGCGTGAAACCGGTGACGTACGCCTCGAAGGGTCCGATATCGAGTGCTGGCATCGTCCCTGGAAAGGTGAATGGAATTAGTGGTTTCATAGTGCCATCGTATGAATTTGTAAACAAGCGCAGCTTATGAGCGTTTCCATTCTTCACCGGTCTCCTATCGCACTGCCTGTGTAAATCCCTTTTCAATCCGGTGCTCGATGCCACTATAGCCTGCATCTTATTGAACTTTCTTCATCAAAGAACTCAGCACGTCAGATATTAGTCCTGGGAAGAGTGCTACTGAATGGTTTGCGGGACGTAGTTGCTTGCCGTCTTCGTGCAACTACGCAATATCGATCGACTGTGTTATCCGTTACGTCCCGCACAGCGTTCGGCATCGTACCGTAGCGTCTAATTCGAGTTTAACTAGAGCGTCAAGTATGTTTACAATCAATGTGTTCAATATCACGTCTATGGAACGGTCTTCTCTTTCGGTCTTTATCGTATTCACCGCTGCGGTCTATGGAAGACATCCCACAGCTAGCATGCCACGAACGATGGATCAAATTTCGGACCATGCAAAGAATATAATATTTTTTCATTGATTGTTTGCGCAGCGTCTGAGCCTAGCTATATTGTGTATTAAATTAAAAAAAAACCCTCACAGGTAGACATTTTATAATTCCTGACATTTAAACATGTAGTTTTTCAATCATATTTTATTTTATGCGCATTTTGTTGTTCCATTTTCTGTACTGTTATATTATACCTCCTGTACATAAATAGCCATTCATAGCATCACCATTTTCCGATTTGCTATATAATACGTCTAATTTCACTCCACAGCCCAATCTCAACCTTCGCTTGTTCGAATAATTTAAATTGATTTTGTTCGATCTCTTTTCTCCGTTTTCTACCCTTTTTTCCGGTGCAATCAATTTTCCAGGAACCATAGTGGAGCGTTTACAAGCCATCGATTTGGATACCGGAATCAATGCGGAGATCAGGTAAATTTTAAATTTCGTTTACAATCCTTCCCCCATCGCCACCTTCCATCGCCGAATCCGACCGAATCGCATTTTGTCGATGAAAAAGGGTACGGAGTCGTTTCCATTGGCAACCCTGGCGTCGAAGCCCAATACCTGAAGCAACCCATTCCGAGCCCTTCCGGGCAACCGGTTTGTCGTTGTGCACTGGTTCGAACGCTATAAAAATAAATTTTTAGAATAACTTGATTATTTTATCCTGTTTTACTCGTGTTTGACCATCCTTCCCGCTGGCCGTGGTTGGCTTTCGATACACATACACACACACCGATAGGTTTAAAAGGAAATGGGATGGGTATAAAATCACCACAACTTGCATAGGGTTTGCGGGGAGAAAGGGAGACAGAGCTTTAACCAGGAGAAAATCGTTCGATCATGAACGGAAGCGATTCAGTCTTGCCGGCGACCTGCCCGGTGCCTGGTGAGGCTCATGCGTTACAGGCGGGTCGTGATGTAAATGGGAATATATGACCTAAACCTTTCCTTGTTTTACCTTTATTTATTCAATACCGGGTCCGGGTGTTCGAGCCGCCAGTTAGTGCTTTTCAATTTCTTCCCCAACCCTACCGTAGCAGCCCGGGTGTGGTTTGGGATCGGTTGCAAAACGACATCAATGTCCATTTTGTTCGCTTCCGTTTCCGGCTGGCGGGTCCAGGAAGATTGAAGCCGCCCTGACATCCGCCGGAGCATAGGAGCATCGACATCGAACCGGTGAACGACAAACGGATGATGATGGTTGTGATGATGATGAAGATGATGGTGGTGTTTATTGCAAATGGGAAAGTTCATGAAATTGATTGTTAGTAAGACGGGAAATATAAACATGCTGAGGCCATGGTTAGAGCAACCGCTAAATGCCGCTCAAGTTGCTTTCGTTGCATTGAATTGATTTTTAATACACCGCAAATTTCTTAAGCTCAGTAGCCTCGTAATTGGAAAGCAAAATTCTAATTCTAGTCATTGATGAAAATCGTCATTGATTCGCAACAGAACCATCGATGCGTTGTAAAGCAAATCTATGGGGAATAAAACCAAGACGAAAGAAAATTAAATAATTTACAAATGACAAAACAATAATGGCTATTGAAAAGACCTGTCTAACCGAAATCATAGCGTACAAAATGTCGATTACCCATTCATGAAGAAAACATTTGCTTTTCAACAAGCAATTAGTCAAAATTTATATTTTGTATGACATTTCATATTCAACTAGTTAAATTTGAGTTGTACCAAATGTTGCTAAATGTTGACCAAATTTGTTTGGTTTTAATTAAAACCCAATTCGTTTTATTAAATAGCAACTGAAAATTCGTTTTCATCAAATTAATTCATTGATATATTCAAACAAATGATCTTTATTTTATTAATAAACTGCCAAAGCACAATGATTTGTGTACCAATTTTAAAGTTATTATGTTATACAGAAGAAACATTGTGTAGCGAACACACTCATGTGTAAACAAGATTTAACTATTTGCCAATCGAGTTGCACACCACCCAACACGATCCTTCCAACAACGCGTTCATCGTTGTACCAGCGGTAAAACGTCCCAATTACGGACGAGGCGTCGAACACACTGGGCAGCAGTTGGAGCTGGGGTTTGAGCATCGATTTAGCTGTTTGGGTTCTTGTAAAACCAATACCGGTGCGGAAAGTGAGCATGAAAAAATCAGCATCGAACAAATGGCCACCGAACTGGCTTGCTGCTGGCACGATCGAGAAGGGACGGGCAGGGACGTGGCTGGAGGAGTGAAAATGAACACCCAACCACTGAGCGAACGCGGTGAAAAAGCGAACTGGCGGAAACAAATGTGCCGAACTGAACACGAAATGGAGTTTTCGACACGGTGAAATAAATAAAGAAGAAAAAAAAAACGACAACCTGTAGGTGCACCGAGACCGAGTTCGACATAATTGAGTGGGACAAAACAACCCGACCGGGGCGTGGTCGACTGCATGCAGCGCCCGTGTCCTGTGCATGTATCGTGTATCCTGGCCGCTCGGTTACGGGCGCAGCTGTACCGGCACAAATGAGGTTAAATTTTAATCAAATTCTTGTTTAGATTTACGACGAACGGTGCACGGTTTCGGGATCTAAAATTGCCGATCATAAAACCAGCAGCCAACCGGCGGCAGCCCGACCGACCCGTCACATTTGCCCGGTTAAATGGGATTAAGGGTCAGCGGGTTGGGATGAAAGAATGAGCATCAAACGAGTGGCTCTAGGTTCAGTGTTCTCCTTCCCCGTGACCGGCGACCTAATTTCGTTCGCGTTTTGATTACCTCAAAACTTGCGCGCCCAGGTCGAAGGCTCCTCAAGTGGGCGACACTCGAAGAAGGAAACTCTTTTCGCTCGCTTCAAGGTGTTCGTGTTTGATGGGAAAACCGTGTCAAGCACATGGAAAGTGGGAGAGTTAGGAGGATGAAAGTTTATATCAGCTACCGGTACAAGAAACGAATAAATGTAGCTACATTTCGGGAGTTTAAAACCATGCGATCAATGTAAAAGTATCGCGATAGCTTCAGTTTAAAGGAGCAAATCAGCAGACCGATGAGTGATCCGCTCTGTCGACCTCTAAACCATCTCGCCGGGTGGACCATCGTTAATTAGATCAGTACCTGTAAATTCTTAAACTTTTTTGTTTTTCTTAACCACCACTCCGCCCCACCACTCGATGGAAACAGGAAAATCCTGTTGAATTTTAATTAGGCCAGCACCAGCGCAAATGCTCATTAAATATGCAAATGATTTCGGTGGAAGTAGATTCGTAATTCTCTACTCACTTTCAATTTGCCCGGCCCAACGTGCTCCCAGCCGCCGCCCGGCGCCTAATTGCATTCGCTAATGTAATAAAGGTGGGATCGGTGATTCGTTTGCCAACTGGCCGGTCGAGATTTTCCAACCCGGGCCTGAAGGAACGCCCTTTTCAAGTGATTTTCGAGATTTTGTGCTTTTTTGGGTTGCAATGTGCGGGAGGAAAGATAAAAAAAAAACAATTTATTTAAAATTACGCCGGGTGCGAAGAGTGTATTAGATTTATTTCGAACAAATAAATAGGAATTTATGTGCCATGACTTAATTTGTATTTTCTTCTCCACTCCCATTAGATACCGAATCCAGCAGGGTAGCTTCGATGATTTTGCGATCGACAATAAAACGGGCATCGTGAGTATCGCGCGCAAGCTGGACTTCGATCGCCGCAACACGTACCAGATGGAAATCGTGGCCTCAGACGCTGGTACACCGAGCCTGTCCGGTACGACGGCGCTCACGGTGAGCATCATTAACAGCAACGACAAGGCACCGTACTTCACGCCGACGACGCAGCGGGCCGAGGTGAGCGAGGACGCCCCGATCGGTACGCTCGTGCACACGCTCGTCGCCGTCGATCCGGACGTGGCTTCGAGCGAATCGCTCGACTACGCCGCCACCGAACCGATCACGGCGGTCGACAAGAACGGCAAGGAGGTGGGCGAGATGGAAGACTTCAAGGATATGTTTATGATCGATCGTTCCGGCAAGGTTTTCGTTAACCGGCGGCTCCTCCGGGACAGCTTCGCGGTGAGTGTTCGAAAAGAAGTGATTGCAACGCGGTAGGGTATGAGGATGTTGATGGTTTGTTTTCTATTGTCGATACACAGGTCATCCGGATCACGGTTCTCGTTACGGATACGACGGCACCATCGATACAGCAGGGCGAAGGACTGCTCATCATCACTATTACGGACGTCAACGAAGAGCCACCGGTGAGTGTAACCAGTTTCCGATCGTTATTTGTCGCAATAGACACAGTAACGATGGGAAATTTCTAGAGACTAGTGATAGGCAAAGTTACAAAACAAGGAGGATTTTAGTTGATCTGATGCGATGCAAATTGGAACCCTCTACCTGCTTCGATACTTGTCGTTCTGCTTCGCTTGTTTTCTCCTTTCTCTCTATCTCTCTCTCTCTCTCTCTCTTTCACTCTCTCTTCCTTTCTAATACTTCGTGAGCAATTTGGTTTACGTATCTGTTAAGTAACATCTTATGCAATTGATACGCTTTTCTTACTACTAAAATCAATCTACTAAAATCAAGCTTCTAATTTAATTAAGAGTATGAAATGTCCTGCTCTCACTGAAATGGTCCTGATTAAGATGGTTTGGATGATAAATTAGTTTTCAAAAATAAATGTTTTCGAATGTTAAGTGAATTTTTAAATTTCAAAATTGTAAACATAAATATGGTTTACTTTATTGATTTGCTGTAAGCCTACCATAATGCTTAAAAAAATGGAACTGATACGCGGAATTCTTATGTGAATAATGAGCTGAACTACGTCTGCAAACTCAGATCAAAACTACCAAAGAGAGAGAGAGAGAGAGAGAGAGAGAGAGAAAGAGAGAGAGACTTCATTATCCCGCGCAGTGATGCAATGCTAGTGCTTTGGCCGGCACCAAAATCCACTCCAACTCGCTTGGGAGTGCCGCACTTTGAGGCCAGATGTTGTTGACGCGACGACCCTCTTAATACGGCGCACGAAATGGGTAACCGTGTGGTGTGCGAAAGATGCAAATGAACCGGCACCGAGACAGCCGGCTGGTGATCCATTTCGCCTGGCTCAGGGACCGGGGATTGCTATAAAATAGCGCAAAATCCCGCGATGCCGAGCGTGAAATATGATCGATTGATTTTGAAAATTGCACAGTGATATTGTGCAAGCTCACTCACCTACTTTCCCCTACATACATTCCCTATCACCTACATACATGCACACACACAAGCTCTCAGGAGAGCACCCGGTACAAGGCACTTTTAAGGAGTGCTTCCCGACTGTCCTCCACATTCGATCCATTTGCGCGCGTTAATAAATAGTCTCTTTTTCCTGCCACTACAGGCACGCTCCGTGGCCGTCCCCGCCCCGGTGGAAACTAAGTGCGTTAAAGTATTTGCAATGCGATGCACATAATTTTCACACTCGATTGCTGCTAGCGCAATCTAAGCGGTGCGGAGGAAACGGAATGGCGGCATCGCATGAAAGTTAGTGAGCGTGAGAAGATGCATAGAATATTGGAATGCAGAAGCGTGGAAATCAACGCACTACAAAAAAAAAGCAAGCGCCCGAAGCAACCGGGAAAATGGATCACTCACTCGGCATGTAGGTTGTTTTGAGAGTGAGCGATTTTTTTTCCCTCCGAGCTTTATATTGCATTCGATTCTTTCGCTGCTGCTTGCACACGCATTCTCGTCGGATGTTGTCGAGCGCGATCAATACGCCGCCCGAGGGAAGGTAGAACGGAATGCGAACGATCTGGTACGGATTTTATGATTACTCACGATAGAAACACAACGTCACGTACACACACACACGCACGCACACACGCAGTGAGTGAGAATTGAAAAAGCAAAATGGCTGGAAAATTATTGCTAAAGTATATGCAACTGCCGGGCACGACGTACGGCACTGTATATTCGCCCGCTCGGGTTGCTTTCAATTATGAATGCGGCCTGCACCGTTCCGAACGTGGACGGTTTTAACTGCATCGAACGTCCGATCGATCCGATACTGGGAGCATGCGGTGAATATTTTCTTCCGAAGCATTATACCGTGTGCATTATGGAGGAGATGCTGCTGGAGGTGTTTTATTTTCAGTTTCAACTGTAGGGTGGTATAAACACTAAACAACACTCACCGACAGATACACAGCAGTAACTATTTTCCGGGTACGCAAGTGGCTACAATTTCAATAGAATTTCGCTACCCCGCCATTTAGCTGTATTTTAAGTGGAGAAAAAGAGAGAGAGAGAGCGAGAGAGAGAAGACAACAAAATACAGAAGATTGTTTTAATGTGCGGACGTTCAGTTTTTCACCGCGAGCCCACGTTACCAGCGCACGGATCGTGGATGCATGCGAGGAAAAATAAACGATAAAAGCAAGCTCGAAGCAGCACGATATAATGAAGCAATTTATTCCTTCGCCCGCCGGTGCAGTGGTTGGCCGCTGTCTTCGCCGCGCTGGTTCGCCCTGGTCAGCCCGCCCCCAGCGGAATGGTAAAAGAAAATTCCACTTCGCACCATTTCTCATTTCAGCGTTTTTGTGTGCGGATGCTGCGCTGCAACGATGGGTTGAACGAAAAATTGCATCACTTTTCGCTTCCTTTCATCGTGGATTTTTTTCCCCCTCCTTCGGCATCAAACCATCAACGTTTGTGCAAGATCCTGTCCTAGCCCCCCCCCCTTTGTGTGCTCGCAGCTTATGTGATGGACTGCAGCAGCAACGAATTATGAGCAAAAAAGTATCTCAACGCCCTGCCCTGCGCTGCTGTCCCTGCGGTTTGTGGCGCTGGCCCCCACGTTAATGCACTGTTTCGCGCGTCCTTTCCGCCGCAGTGTTTTCGGTGTTTGGCGTTCGGGTCGTGACGGGTTGTGTGTTATGCCTTTGGGGCGGGGAGCGAAGAACGGGGAAAGAGGTTTGAAAACATCCGCCCGCGACGCTCTATTACGACTGTATCAAGACAAATCGTCTGCGCACGATCTTACCAACGCGCGCGAACGAACCCGCGTGACCCGCGTGACTCTCGACCTGCCCCGCGCGAAGTGGAACCCATTAAAGTGGAACGTGATAGCGCACAAGGTTCTCCGTTTACGGGCGCCCGGTTTGGAAAGGATTTGTCGGTCGTGCGGCTCCGATGATGACACCGACGACGGCTACGGTGGGAAGCTGATGCCGCTGCCGGAAAGTCAGATTGTCTGCGCTTTTGTTCATCCCAGTGACTTTTCACACGCCCCGCCCAGAAATGAAGTTGATGGTTTGGGAGGAGAGTTTTTTTTTCGGTGTCGCTAAGCTAAATGAAACCAATGACACCGGTATATCGCATTCCCGTGCTCTTTTGGATAAGTTTCTAGCCGAGGTTACTTCACCAACCACTTCCGTTAATTACTGTTCCGGATGGAAGGTGTCCTCACGTTCATTCGACACCACAAGACACCACCACCAGGACGGTTCAGTGGCAGCGTTATGATGCAGGTGAAAAGTCTCATTACCCGGGAGAAGCGTTCGTGGCAGACATCCTTTCGTGGTGTTAATATGTTCAAGAGTTCTCTTCCTGTGGGCGGCTGAGAGGCAGGTTGAGAGTCCCAGCGGAATGAAATTGTACCAACTGTGCAGAGAACATTTGATTGGCAAGCGTTTGAAGTTTGATGATACGCCTCGGAACTGATAAGGCACACCGCTGCAGCACAATCTGTTTCCAGTTTCCACAACTGCAGCCAGTTTACCACAACGGAGATATAATTACTACAATGAAAACGAGTTAAACATTTTCTTACCAATGTGCTATGAAGAATACAAATTTCCGATCGATGATTGCTGCCGCTTGGCTGCCAGTGGCAAACGAAACCGGTGCGCCTTTATTTATCTTCTGCATCCTACCAGACGAGCTTCCGGGTCAACCGAACGGCAGACTCTTTCATCGGCATTTCTGTGTAATTAATTCAAACGAAATGCAGCCCCCAATCCGGCCGGGCCCCGTTTCCTGGCGGTAAAAATACATCCAGAAATCCCAGAAGGCCGCTTACCACTGCTGCTGCTGCTGCTGCTGCTGCTGCTGCTGAGAAATGGTTCAAATTTTGTGGCTACAAAACGATCCACGTCGCAACGGCCCCGTTCCCACGTCCGCCCAGCTGGATGTGGGATGGTTTTCTGTGGGATGGTTTTCTTCGCAAGGGGGAACACGAGCTCGGGTTTAATCGACAGAGGCAACATGGGCGGCAACACCGCAAACCGGACCATTTCTTGGACCCTTCGGAGAACAAAAGCGGCTGTAGCATGAGGGCATTTTAATTATAATACGATTATGGGATTTTACCATCGGCATGGACCGGAATCGGATATGGATATGGGACCGCCCGTATGTGTGCGTGTGTGCTCGGGTACAGTTTTCGGAATGTTTCATGTTATTAGAATGGGTTTTGCTGGCTCGGAAAATTTCAATCGATCCTTCCCGCAAGCAGATATGTGTAACCACAACCGTTCGTCCGTCCGTCAGAATCATTCAATGGTGAATAATTAATGTTCTCATTCACCAACTTCCACTAGCACGGCCGTGGTGAAGGGGAAGCGGAGTTAAGCTAGATCCGTTTGAACCTGGCGGCAGCTCGGCAATCAGTTCAAATAATGGAATTTTCTTAAGAATTTTGCCCACCCGGTTGGATGGGAAAATTGTTATCCACACTCAAAGCGGGTTTGATCTTTGCGTAACGACGTGCGAAAGATACCTGCTTGTTTCATCAGTCTGCTGACTGCTGCTGCTGTCGCTTTATTCATAGATCGTGTGTCACTTTTAACTGCCCGCGCAAGCACGACGGTGCGAACGAAACACCTTCGCGTGGCAGTAAAAACCACCGCTTCGCCGGAGCGAACGCTCTCACACGTTCCCATCCAAAAGCATCGCATTAATAATTATGAAATCATCTTCTTAGCTCTGCAGCTAATCCATTTAAAATGAGCAGTGATAAAAGCTGGAAAATACAGTCGTAAAGTTCGGTGCGGTAGGTTAAAAGGGGCACCGCCTAAGGCAACTGTCGCATTAGCATCACCACCGTTGCTTGTCGAGACAAAGTCCCACGAGATGAATCTCGATCGATTGGCTGAAACCCCGATCGGGGAACAGGGTTTGGGTCTTGTGTCGAGTGTACTACCGAGTGCTCGCCCAACCTACGGTGTGCGGCCTCCACCGGAGGTCGCAAATCCGATCAAATCCTGCTCAAAACCTTGTGCAAAGAAAGACGTCCGGACCGTGGCAAAACCCCTTTTTGGCTTGGCCCTTTACGGCCCTGTACCCTGCTGACTGGTGGCGTTTTTGGGCAATAAGTGAGTTAATATATTTCACGGGACGTGCGTGCCCTGCTGCGCACCGATACAGCACCGAAGAGGGGTGAGCCCAGTGGGTGTATCATTTGCATAAATGATAAGGCAATTATCAGTGTTTAACAGCGTTCGGTAGTCTGGTTGCTTGCTTGCAGGCGGTTCGGTTCCGTTCCCATCGTTGGCGGACGGTGAGTGACTTTCGGCCGAAATAATCCATGTGAAGCGGGCGCGGGGTGGCTTAAATTTGAATTCCCTCTGCAGAATGACACGCGCAGCGAAGGCGATAACGACAGTGTTGTGAAGCGCTCGCCGTGAATCTTAAGCATTGCACTACGAGACTGCTAATTAATGTGTGTAGAACGGAAAGTGGAGGCTGTTCATAGTGCGTACGTTTCCAGCTAAATGGAGTGAAGATTACTTTATGGAAAATTAAAAATTTAATTTAATTTTTTTTAGTAAATTATGAAAAAGACTGGGCGCCTCCATCGTTTGCATTATTGAAGGAAAACGTTACACGTTACGCTACGTTATGTTACGTTATGTTACTCGCCAAAAGGTCGCCACAACATGATTCAAGTATAGTTTTCACACGGTTACTAAAAATTTTAGTCGCATTTTACAAAAAATCCTACAAATAAATATGGGTTTTGGCTGAGAATGTAATAAAAATTGCTCGGACGGAACAGAAACCCGACCGATTCAGCAATTTAATTTTCACCAGCTTCCATCACAAAACACATTCACCTTCAAGCGTACTGCAATCCAATTCCCACGGGACACCAACGCTATTCAAAACAAAGCATACAAAAATAAAACACATTTCGACAAATCGTTCCAATGATTTACTTCCGCTGCAAATGCAAATCACAATACTGTCAATTCCGTCCGACGGAGGAAGAGAAAACGTAAAAAGAAACACGACAGCAGCAACAAAAATGTCGTTACTCGACGATGAGTCGTGTTTTCCCAGCGCTGATGTTATTCTTATCCGTTCGACCAGAGGGCGAAGGCAAAAGCTGCTGCTCCTGCTGCTGCTGCTGCTGCTGCTGCTACGTGTTACGTACAACATCGTTTCCCGAGACTCATCCCGTGCGGAAGGGCATGGGAAGGGTGAAAAAAGGACGATAGACAAGGTCGGGTGAATGTTGTGATGCATGTTCGCATATTTCCCACCGTACCAGGGCCACGGAGACGCAAGTACAGCCACCCTTTCGATTGCATCCCGTTTGCTGGCCGTGTCATGACGACGTCCCCAGGCAACAGCAGGACGCAGGACGTCGGCTGACGGTAACGGCGCCGGTGATGAATTGTGAAAACCTCGATTTGTCTTGAGCCGTGGGTCTTTCTCCCAGGGTTCGATTGTGCCGGTCGCCCTCGGCCAGGAGGGTTTTGTGAAAACCCTCCCGGTGTGTTTGCCGGAAGCATGTCGTTCGCAACCATCACCAGCGCCCGGTGCCAACGAGAGTGACGAAAACATTGAAAAGAACCGTCTTTCAACGTGTCTCGACGGATGGCTTGGACCATCACAACGGACCATTCCTTCCTTCCTGCAATTGCTCTGTGCCATTTCATTATCGGAATGTGACGGAAGGTGGTCATTCAGTGCTTTCGTGCTCTGGGACGGGAATGTACCTTGCTAGGTCAAATAGTTGGATTTTACACACACACACACACACACACAGATAGAAAAAAACATCCTTGTTGCCATGGCGTTGTATGTTGTGCTATTATGATTGAAATGCTTGCGGTGTGCAGTCATACCCCAGAACGTACGAGCGAACGTACGACGGTTACAGAGGAATTTTAAACGAACCAAACGACACGGCAGCTTATTCGATACTTCAGAAACGGAGCGTCACCACCAGGAAATGATCAAACGAATCCGAATGTGTTGGATGGTTGAAAATATTACCGTGCTGGGGCAGATGAGACGAATTCCAGCTGCCCTGCCCAGGTCAACGCGGTCGGGCGAGAAAGATCGACAATCTTTGCGACACAAAATCATGCCACAAAGCCACGCAGCCGTGGAATGCATACCGGAAGTGTGCCGTGGTTTACAATGCAACCAGTCAACCACCACTAAACCACCGGCCGAAGCGTCGCCCTCGGCTGCGGCTTGATTTATGCTGTCGGTTCTACTCGTTTATTTGCGAAATCTTCCTGCATTTTCCGCCCCTGTTTGCGGTGGCTTGCACACTTATCGACCGAAGACAAGGACATTCTTTCTTGCGGTTAGACCGTTGAACCGGTCGGTTGGTGCTCCTCTACGCCTTTCTGTAGGCGGCACGTCTTAAGGATGCCGCCTACAGTGGACGCCGCTCCCGAGCTACCCGTCTGGGTTGATAGCTTTTCCAAGCCATTATTCACAGTTTATTGCTGTCAGCAGAGGCGCACAATGATGACAACGATAGGTTCACCGGCTTCTGTGCGAAAGGCTCCGCTTTTCCGATGGCAAACACCCTCCGCCCTTTTACTTGTCACGTCCTTCTCCGTTGGGCAAACTCCGTATGCCTAGCGTAACAATGCATCAGTGGCACTCGGTCGCCAGCAGACAGGTATCGGGTTCGCCCTGGGCCGGGGCGGTTGTACGACCCGAGCATCGCGGGTAAATGAGGCGTGCGTATACGTGCATGTATGCATAAATTTGCGATGAAATTTATTATATTACTTAAGGTGACGCCCTCGTCTCAACCATTTGTCAATCCATCGTTGCTGCATTTTATTACCTTCCCAACCGCCAACTGACTCCCCGTGCCATGCCGTTCGTTTCCGTGTATTGCAGCTGTTTGCACCGCCCTGGACACCGGAGAACCCGCACTATCGCTTCCAGGTTGTGGAGGAGCAACCGATCGGTACCATCCTGACGACGGTGCAAGCAACAGATGCCGACTCGACGATTGCCGAATACCGGATGACGGAGAACGGCTTTTTCGAGATCCACAACACCACAGGTAAGTGAAACTTTGGCGGACCTTATTCGCTTGTGCGGTGTATGTACTTGTGAGAGCAACAATCGAAGGACGCCATGCTGCAAAGCAAAGAGAGCAAAGCACAGGAAGAGGAAATGTTAACCCGGTGTATTCGATCATTGACGCCGCTCACGAATGACTTTGCAATGGCCACGCTACAATGGCAATCGTGATAAGATAAGAAACCTACCAGGTGGGACGCAATACCCAACCGGACGAGCGTTCCGTTGCATAATACTTCCCCGGTCGGCAGAAGTCTGTTATCATCACCGGACCGCACCGGAGTTCCAAGAAGTTTTGCATCCATCATTGTCGTTCGACACATATGCTTTCCGCTGGCCTGCACGTTCCGTTCGAGGAAAGCGCGCTAGGAATCGATAAATCAGCTATGCGCTAAATGACGCCGCGCGTGTTCCGGACCGGGGTTAGTTAATCGTTTTAATTAGTTCCGGCTGCTCATTTAACTAGCGCATATTGAATTTGCGTGGTATCTCCATGCGACCGCCCTTTCGGCGGCTCGATAGGATGTTTGTGAAACATGATTTGACTAAACCCTAAGTGCATGGAACATAAACTGTTTATACCATATAACTAAAACTATGCTGAAGTGTTTTCGATAGCTTGTATAAAAATGTTGCAAAATGTTTTTGAAAAAGATGAAAAATAGTATCAAATTAAAATCGCAACTAATTGTTATATGATTCAATTAATTCAACAAGTTGTTTGAATACAATGTAAAAAAAAATATTGAATTTTGAATTAATATGGAATAAAAACAAAAAAAAATGTATTAATACTTCCAGCAACTGTCAAAGTTATTTTAAAATTTCTATGTTTGTTTATCTTAATAATACTCGATTAAGATAATTCATAATTAGCATATTTTAGAGCAGTATTTTTTCCGGTATTAGTACCTAGATAGATAATCAAAATATTAATTTTTATATAAAAGTACATAAAAATACCAAATTTGAATCGATAGAAACAAAGTTTGTCGAGTTTCTTCAATCATGTTAGCGAAAAATTATTTCTATCTCGTTTAAGGATTCAAGTACTCTAGTACAACATTAATGCCATAGTTTCCATAGTGATGTAATATGTTCCATGTTCCAAACCATTCGTTCATTCGTTAAACCGTACTTAACTTATATTTTTGTTGAGTAGAAAACATGTTAATTTTTTGTTGCCATCAACCTATCAGAACAAAGAGAAGTTTGTGTTTCTATGGTTGCATGTATTTCTACTGCTAAGGGCAAATAACGGGCAATAGTGATCGTTTTTCTAACTAAATAGGTGGTAAAACGATCTAAAAAAAACTCTAACAAACCAATAACCACAGAGTTTTGTATGCAGCAGCAATTGTGGAATATTTTTTTGCAATTTCCATCACTACTGTCCAATCGAAAAGGCAGATAAAGGCCTCCATTCTAACACTGCTGAATCCAAAACTCATTGGCAAACGTAATCCGTTGTCAAACTACCATCGGTACAGCGTACTTTATCATGTTCAATCAATAATCCTACCACCGCGTTCTTCGCACCAGTCGCATTGTGCTGCAGATTAAACTCCAACAATACAACTAAACGGTACCACATCACGCACCCCTCCTGCTAGTTCAAAGGATATACAAACAAAACCGCCAGCCCTGATAGCAATGCTTTGTATCGCTTCATCACTTTGGCTAATAATTCGACCGCTGGGTGGCCTCCCGCCCCTACCCGGTGGAGCAAAATCGTCACCTAATCTGATGCGGCATCAACGAATTAACACCCACGGGTCGCGCCGTTCCGAGCCACATGGCTAAAAGTGTAATTATTTTATCATTCTAACCTCATCATAACAGCCGGTCGCTACTAAACGCACCGCTTTGCGCACCGGACGCAATGCAGAAGTCATTCCACCGGCCATCAAAGCACGGATAGGCGGATGGTTGCAGGGGGTTGAATATCGACAATGCATTCCGACAAACAATGCACTGTTGCGAATGGGTTTTGCGGAGGGAAGGGAAATGGATCCAGTGCGAAATAGTGGGATAATTTATTATATTTCATTTCCACGGCGCCTGGAACGTCCCGATGCGTTAATGACCCCATTGACGCTAACCGGTGGAGCACAATGGAGCACAACGGAAGAGTCTGCGTATTGTGTTGGTGCAGATGGTTTCGCCTCAAAATATGCGCTAATATTCGATTCGCTCGCGTGCTGCATTTTGTGAGCTGCGGTGCACAAATTGACGTTCCAATTATGTGGCGTGAGGGCGTTCCTAAAATTTACTCCAAACTAAACTCTGCTTGCATGCGTTTTTTTTCCCAGGGCTCGTGCGGACCCGATCCCGGATCGACTACGAGACAACGCCGGTCGTAAGGTTCAACGTGACCGTCGTCGATACGGGCGTGCCGCAGCTTACCTCCACCGCCCAGATCACGGTGGACGTGGTCAACACGAACGACAACGATCCGGAGTTCGAGCAGCCCGAGTACGTGCTGCAGGTGCGGGAAAACAGTCCCGTCGGTACGCTGGTCGGGATGGTGCGGGCAAACGATGCCGACGCGGGCCTGTACGGCCAGCTGACGTACTCGATCGTCGGTGACCATAGCGGAAACTTTGCCATCGATCCGGATACCGGCGCCATTACGGTGCACAATGCGTCCGCCCTCGATCGGGAGGTGGAACAGGAGGCAAGCCTCACGGCCATCGCGACGGACCGAGCGCCGGAGGGAATGCGACGCTCCACCACCGTCCCGGTGCAGATCCGGATCCTGGACGAGAACGACAATGGGCCCACGTTTACGCAGCAGATCTACCACGCGACGGTGGCGGAGAATGCCGCCCTCCATCCACCGGCGGCCATCTTACAGGTAGGAATCGGCACGAGGGAATAGGCAAATCCCCACGGCCAACGCTGCTCTAAGCACTTCAGCCACTGCTTGCTTTTCCATTCGCAGGTGATGGCGACCGACCCAGACGAGGGTGCGGCCGGGGATGTTAAGTACGCCATCCTGTCCGACAACGTGGGCGGCATTTTCCGGCTCGATGCCAACTCCGGCATCCTCTACCCGGGCGCTAGCTTAATTGGAAAAAGCGGTAAGCTAATGGAGCACGCGTGCAGGAAATTAGAATACACGCGCAATTAGATGTGTCCTTGTCCAAGGGGGG